>OY804525.1:1134094-1734094 GCA_963680855.1 Lepeophtheirus nordmannii | reverse complement strand
TGACAGTCTGATGCATTTGTAGCGTATTTTTCTTCCAATACTCCGCCCTTTAGATCTGTTCCTGAATATCTAGCATTTATATGATGACATTCCTCGTTTTGTTTTTGAGAAATTGGACTCATGATGAATCTTGGATGTTGAATCAAACCTAATGTAATTTGAAAAGTATTGATGAGTAAGGACATTGGACATATTTTAATTGAATATGCCTACTAGGGTATTCAATAACTTCAAACAAAATGTTGTTATTTTATTATAAATATCGCTGATGTTTTTAATAATTAATTAATTAATGGCATGGATATTACTTGAAAATTTGTAAAAGGAATCTGTTTTTATTTTTGATAAATTGATTTAAAATAAATTTTTATTTAATTGATATCTATAGCCTAATAAGTCAAGCATTTCACACTTCTTATGAACATCCTAATTTGACCTTTGTAATCATACTATTTTCTCAATAAAAAAAAATAAAAAAAAAAAAAATAACTTACTCATAAAAACGTTCTCTTTATCATCGTTACTCTCACATGGCCTTAATCCCGGATCCCAGAGTCCAATTAGTTCATCACCCTTATTTAGTAGAGATGACGAAAAGAGAAGATGAGATTGATTCTCCGCAATATTTTTGAGCATACCACTCAATGACGATACTGTTTTTTGAGCCATCGTCATGGCCGATAGGGAAATCACCCAGACTCCAATGCAAGTTCCTCTCATAGTGCCCTTCACAAACTGGATGATTAATCAATCAATCAATCTTTTGTTTTATTTTTTGTTTGCTTGAAATGTAACGTTCATAACGTTATTCGAATAAATTATTCAAGTCTTGATGAAATGCCTTTAGAATAAATATCACTGATGTTTTTAATAATTAAACGCATGGACAATACTCTACAAACTAGCTAAAGAGAGTGAGTTCTTGAGAAGTACAAGTAACTTTGATTTACATTAAAATCAAAAAACTTTTATAATTACCTTTGATTCACAACTACTAAAGACATGGAGAGGACTATATTTGTCTTTTTACACGGAAGTTGACTCCGTATTGTTGTTGTTGTTGGTATATCGTGATTACACTAACTTAATTGAAAATATCTTAATCATATACATATTTTTGTATGAATACAGCCTAGATATCGATCAAAGCATGATTACTTTGACGAGAAGGGAAGGGGGGGGGGAGGAGGAATCTATGAATTATGAATAGTTTTGATATAATCATACTTATAAAAAGTGCAAAGCAGTGCTAAATATTACATTCCATCTAAGGCAGGGGTGTCAAACTCATTTCATACGATCCCTAGGTAGATGTCGTGGACTAAACCATTAAAATTATAGCATACTTAGCGATAAATAACCAAAATATTATCATATTGCAGAAACTTTCAGCAACCAGAAAATCGAAAATTATAATAATGGACTTTACATGAGATTACAACATGAGACTTATAAAGAAAGACTGCCATGGGCTCCTAGCAGATAATTCATGAACTACATTTAATTAAAAAATTTAATCCATGTCTTTTATGTATTTTTTCCACTTTTAAATTATCCTGCGGACCTGATTGAACCTTCTTGTGGGCCGGTTCTGGCCCGTGGGCTGTATGTTTGACACCCCTGATATAAGGATTCAATCCTTATCTTTTGTGTCGTAGGAATCGATATAATCTATTTTTATCCACCTAATATTTTATAAATTACAAATAACATAATTAACTTTTTAAGTGACTGCTCATCAAACGAATTATTGATGATTGCGTTTATTTCCATATGAACAGAGATAGGAATAACGGTGTTACTTCTAACACCATTAATTTTTTCAATTAGAGGGGGATTAATTATTTCTTAGAAGTAATATGCCTAACAGAGAATAAACATAAATTAGAACAATGAATAGAATTAGACAAATGAATCAGTGTCATCAGACAATTATTCTAATAATGACTGTTGATCTATTCAATCAGGAAATTGAATTTGCCACCATTTCCTTTTAAAACTGAATCCTGTTTTCGAGTATTTTCTATTTTAATGTCTTCAAAATGATTGGACTTTCAGTAGGTTTAAGTGAGATTCTGGAAATATACTCAGTGATTCCTTGTATTTTTGGAAAATTTGATTTGATCGTTTCAAAATGGAGTTTTTATCTGTTATTGTTCATAAATTTGTAAATTAATTAACATCTCAGTTATTCAATTCTTTAAAGGCATTAGCATTTAATGCATGACATTAAATCGAATGTAAACATATTTATTGATGCTAAAAAGCCTTAAAAGGGTGAAATATATTGATTTGATTTGTAGATTTAAAAAGCAAAAATAACTTCTTCCTGAATATTTTCAATGTTATAGAAAAAAACGTGTAAATATCATCTGAAGACGGAATTAAAAAATGCATAAAAACTTTTCTCATTCTGTGGAACTTGAGTAAAATATTGATCTTGTTTTTTGTTTTTGTTATTGTTTTTTTATTAGAGAATATATTTTGGATCTTTATTTTTATTTAACAACTCGGATATTTCATATATTTTATATAAATTTACCCGGACATGAGATATACAATAGAATATGTTTGGGTCACAAAACAGATTAAACTTGTATATTAAGTTACCATTCTACTAAAGAAGAACAAAATATAGTCTAATAATTAAATATTAATTAATTAATTACTGCATTAATACATAGCTTTCATTATCTTAGGTCATAATTTAATTGAGAGATATGATTATATAACTAAACATAAAACTAAAGTGAATTCATTCCTTAAACGAGTCTTTCGCTGTTCAAAAATGTCAGGAGAAACAAATTAGATCGAAATGCCTCCCGAGGAAAGGATCCCTGTTGTTAATGATGATGTCATGATTCATAGTAGGAAATACGAAAAAAGGTACGTAGTTTCATTACACATAATGAAAGGTGATCACTGATCCTAGACCGGTCTTATCTCCCTTCTTCTATCACGTCGAGCTTTTTTGTTCACTCGCAACCTCGACTGACAAAAGGGAAAGGAAAAATTTGGAAAAACATATGGTAGCTACCTTTCTGTATTTTCCTACTTGCCAACTTTTTAATATTGGGCAGAGTTATTATTTAGATATACTATACATTTATAAACTCTACCAATCACAAACCAATCGTTACTACTTGTGATATATTCAAAATTCAAAAAAAGGGCGCGCAATCTTTGATTTAATATATTTTTTACGCATCAAAATCAGAAATAATAATAATACCCTTTTTGAGTTCATAATACGTAGGATCAGCTACTTTAAATCAAAAGAGTCAAATGATAAAAATCAGCTGAAGGGAGAATACAGTGTGTTTTTGTTATTCCCAAAAAGCTCGTCGTGTATATGGACAAAATTATAAATCATTATCAAAACTTGTCTTTGTCTAATTTAATAATAATTATTTATTTAAATCTTCTTTCTTTCTTTTCCCTTCCATTTTTAATTTTAAACCATCTTCCTTGAACCCCACGTTACCCCAATTTAAAAATCCAATGTACAGCCCTGCACTGAAAAAGACATTTTTTTAAATGTTACAATTGAAAATCTAAATGAAAAACCATAGATTCGCATCCAGTACCACTTTTTTAAAAATATTTGAGGCTCAGTCAAATAACCTTATTATTATTATTATTTTTTTTTAAAGAAAAGATCTTCCTTTCTTTTCTTTTAAATAGATACAGTTTCGATTTCAAATCAGCCCATGTTCTAAATCGTGGAGCTTTTTATTCTTACATTTTGGCGATGGCTCAGGAACGTCCCTCATCAGCCGTTTTATGCTAGTTATTAAAATCTTTGATTATGTAAGCCTCAATACAATCCAGCACTTCTTTAAAAAAGTACCTAATTAATTATATATATAATTTTTTTGACTTAAAAAATGATTTTAAAACTCTACAAAGGCTTCAAACTTTATCCTCCCTCCCCTTTAATGACTACAAACAAACAAAAAGCAGCAAATAACACTGGTCAACAGCAAAAAAGTTTTGTCTCTATATTTTAACTATTCAATGGATCTTTGTTCTTCAGACGCTCATAGCTACAGGGAAAATAAATGTATAAACTATATAAATTTCTTGTTTGCTAGCTGATAGCGTCAAAAAAAGCTTCGAATCTTACAAATATCGAAAAGGACACAATTCATTATATGTTTTGGCATTACCTGTAACTTAACAAGAGCTGATTCAAGCTTAACCAACCCTCATTCAGAACACCATAAGAAAAAGGAGAAGATTAGTAGAAAAATAATCGACTGTTGACAAGAAAATACAATGTCAATATTTATGTTAATAGAGTCAAGCGTCGTCTCCCAGGAAATCTTGGCCTAACTGTATGATGTATCTAACCTAAAAAATAAAAAAATAAGTAGAAGAACCCTGGTACTCAACCGCCTTAGCACTCAATATATTCAGGCTTCCACCCAAAATGTCAAGAAAACTTTGCCTATGAGCTCTAACAAAACTTTGTGAACAAAATGAATTCTGGTCTATGGTCATATGCAGCTGGATGGCGTTCTCGACGGTTCTTCCAGAACAAATTAACGTTAGTAAAATAATGTTTTAATAATAATTCATACAGGAAAAATATGTTCATGAATTAGTACAATTATCTGTTATTGCTCTGAACCTTGTTCATCACTAAAATTATTCACAGCAATATATCAGTAACATCATGTATGTATTTTTTTTTGTCAGCTGTTGATTTTTCTGCTATTCATGAGTCTTGTTAGTGTTCTAAAGGGGGATACGTTGAATTCTACTGTTCAGCTGCGAACAATATCCTTCTACTCTACGTTACCAAATGAAGAATAGTACTGCAGTTGGGAAAAGAATGAACTAACTACAAAACGTATTTTGATTCTTTTTTGCCTTTTTGGAGATTCAGAGGTTGCGAGAGACAATAAATATAACAATATATGTATTGTCACAGCCTTGATTGGTTGAACTTCAATGAGCTCTTGTTTTGCTGTAAAAAGTTCCCTACTACTACGGTTTAAATGATGAATAATTCCACATTTGAAAAGAATTAGGTAGCTAAATATTCAGTAATTTTTGGCTTTTTTCTCTGTTTCTTTTTGGAGGAAAGACTGGAATACATATAATAAATATAACATCAAACTAAAAATATACTATTTCCTGTATAATCTATAAATTCCCAAGATATTAAGAGATATGAGTTCCCCCCCCCCCTCTTTAATAATATTTTTCATTCCATGAATATTAAAAGTTATTACGTAATTCATTTCTTGAGTAAAAGCCAATCTTTTACCTAAATCCTGGGATTAAAAAAAACAAACTGTCTCAAATGACAATTTATAATATGTATGAGAATATTATTATTAATATATCTATTGACTAAAATGAAGGTAGATATTGCAATTAATATATGTATAATTGTACTTCAGGTTCTTTATTTAAATCAATCATAGTTAGTTAGTCAATCCGTTGTACATATGTGTAGAGCTTTGTTACAAGTAAAGTAAAGTCCTTCTTCAAACAGATCCATACTTTTTTCAACACACTTATATGTTACAAAAATGACCCTACAGACATGTAATTATTAATACTTTAAGTGCATATCATCAAAAAGTAAGAGCACTTGTGTTAAATACAAGCAGAAAAAGCATATGTACATTCATCCGGCCTGTCAAACAATATGTTAAAATAACTTTAACATGTGTAAACTCCCTGTTCAATTTACATACATACATACATATATATATATATATATATATATATAATACGTCTTGTATGAAGATATTAGAAAACGTTCAAAGATGTACTTTAAAAATAGGTCTGTATTATATATGTATATTTGACCCATTTGAAGATAGAATTGAAGCCATTTTAAATAATGCTTTTCATTTTATTGTGAATTGATTCCGCTGCAGGTTCATTCTGCTGCTTTGTAAGGAGGTGAGTTTGATTCATAATTAGTTAATCAATCAATCAACATCATTACTATTACAATGACCAGGTCTTATATGTTTGTATACATATTATGTTTCAAAGTCCCAAAAGGAATCCATTTTGCGATTGTTTGTCAATATATGATGATGTATGAACGTTCATACTAATGAACTTCCATTCATGATAATAACTGTATTTGAATTCTATTCCCTCTCTTCCCTTGAGAAGCAATTTGTATTATTCCCATATGGATATATTGTACACTTATCTTCTTCTACTATTAAGGAATGTAGCATATATGTATATCAGGGGGATTGATTTGAATTATTTACACTTTCAAGGCTTTCAAGGACGTGAGTCTGTTTGCTTTGTTCCTAAGTAGGGAGTAGTAACAATATACATGCATATTGAACATGTTTGTGTACTCTATGACTTTTTTGGGTTGGGGCTCTGTAAGTGTTTATCTTCATATGTGAGGGAGAGCCTCTACAGACACACACACACACACACACTCACCCTCTTCTTCACCTCCCCCCTTGATCTCGGTATGATTTTGTTGTGTACTCAATGATACGAGGGGTAGACTTAAGTATAAATAGGTATATGTTCATTGTATTCTATGTACGTAAATTATATTTTTAAATCAAAGATAAATAACTTCTGAGAATAATAGAGCGTTATGTGTTAGAAGGAAGGAACTGAGGAAATGTTGATGTCCTCCTCCAGGCGTCAGTTTACTCCATCTTCTCTCTGGGAAAAGAAGACGGGGAAATAGCACCTTACTTTCCTCAAGAGTTTTATGGACCAACTAATCTGAGAGAGTAAGTACATAATTGTTGTTGAAGGGAACCAAGTTTCACATCATATCTTAATCATCCTTCATATCCTTGTAAGTAACATTCTATATCACTACATATATATGTATATGTATGTATGTAGTTACTACATACTAATGAATATAATTTATACAACGACTCAGAACCGCAACGTATATTTGTAAAGTACGTTTTTGTTGCCTACTCTAATTATGTAACATACTGAAAAAAAGTGCGTCATATCTTGCTTTTTCTTTAGATTAGCAATGACTAATTAGAGGATGAGTATCTGCTCCGTGCTAAGATCCTTTGAGAAAAGCTTGATTTCCATATGAATTGTGCTTTGGATCTACCTCTGGTTAGAGAGCGGCAATTTATTTATAATCCAATTCATTTACATGTATATAAATCAATGATAATAAAGTAAAGTTTAGAAAGGAATTAGTAAGCCAGGAGTCAGTAATTGTTCATTCTTTAACAATGCCTTGTTAATTAATTGATCAAAAAATTCAAAACTCACTCATTGAGTAGATTTTGAGTGTTTTGAACGTTCGATACTTAGGGCTCAGTGGCAGCAAGTTCATAAATATATTGTTAAATATTTTTTTTTTTTGTAATTTTGTATTAATTATAATTCATTTGACATGTTCAGGCTGCATGCCCCTGTTCTGTGAGAGGGAATTCAAGTTAATATTTCTGTCTCTCTTATCTGACTATAGACTAACTTAACTTCTAATCAGTGATCTATTTAAATATTATTTTATCTAAATACGCAATAATCAATTGAAAGTGTATCATTCATTCATTAAATAACACCTTCTAAAGTTTAGTCATTTTTTTTCCCTCATAAAGTATTATTTAATCTAATTTGATTGTTGTCTGTGTCAAGTATGATTTTTTTAACCTTTGCATCCGTTCCGAGCTACAGGGTTTGTTTGCAACATGTGACAGATTACATTTAAATGTAATTTATAAAAAAAAACCCAAAAAAAAACTACAAATTAAATCCAATGGATAAAAAACCAATTGGGTGTGTTTAAGTATAACCAGCTCCACGTAATTGAACCATATGCTAAAAAATGTATCAACTGTCATCGGTCTCTCCTACATAAAATCAGTCATTTTTATAGTCTCATCGGGTAATTTATGGAGTCTTCATGATACTCTTATGCTAAGTCGTTGATGAATAGTAAAAAAAAAAATTGTGTTCGAAAAAGTTTATTTTATCATCCAAATTGCTCCTTTTCAGATTTGACAACACATACATCTAAAAAATTAACTTTAAACAGTCTTGAACCTGTTCATTCATATACTTTTGAGCCAAAAACAAAACAAAACAAAACACAATCATTCATGCGAATTGATGTATGCAATAAATTATTTGATAATTAATTAATTAAAATAAAGGTAAATCAAATGTAACAAATGGAGTCATCAATAAAATTAGAGTAATGACCTTAATCTCATAAATTAGAAGGACGAAGTATACATTGCAACCATTCATGCTCAGAAGTGCCTCATTCACAGAGTATGTAAGGACATTCATAATCCTTTAATTAATTATAATAAGTTCTCTGTATTCGAGAAGGGATCAAAGATACATTCTCAGAGTTTCCTGATGTGGAAAATGAAATGTTCATTTTAATACATATTATACTATTTTGGTCAAATTATAATTTAATTTTGTCAAAATATATATAGAGTTCCAATTAAATTATTATTGACCTTGACTCTCATGTCAAGGAACTAATTATATCATCTCTATACATATTGTTCGTAATTAAATAGTTACTTCATTTTTGCTCTCTTATCCATGGAATCAATCCTTTATTTAATCATAGCGACAAAGTTATTTGATACTCCTTTAAGTAATTAATTAATTAATAATTCAACCAAGTCTTCTTATCATTATATAATGCACATACATTGTTATTTATTTGAAGCAATATAGTTATTACTATGTTGGTTAGAAACCATATATATATATATATATATATATATCAATTTAATTGATGATCTTTTGCAGATACCTTACATTAGAATATATTAAATGACTTTATTATGAATGCCTTCTTTTTTAGACGGTAAACCATTTAATAAATTTCAACTATCTAATAATAATATCAATATAATACAGTCAATAAGAACAAAGATAATTATCATTCTTCTCATAATATAAAAGGTTGCGTGATTAAACTTTAACTGGGCTTAAATACACAAACCTCTCCTAAATTTATATATGTACATATAATATTATTCTGTTCTCTACATGTTGTTGTTACTATATAGCATAAGGAGATTTTGCAATGAGTGGTGTGTTTATGAACGTTTTATTTAATGATAATATTAATGTGTCTCATGGATTACTTATTACTTACGACTGATCCTTCTATTGAGCAATTGAATTTGTTAATGAGCCTTGAAAACGTCTCATTTCTATTCAGAAAATTATAAATTACATCCTTGATATTAAGTTGAATATCCCATAGGATTTGAATCATTCATTGCATTATCCTCACCACAAGGTTATTATCAAAATTCGGCATTTAAAATGCTTCATTTTTTTTTTATTATTGCAACTTTCTGCTTGTACAAGTGTCAACTTGTGCGCAACATATTAGTGATATACTGTTGTTAGCAATACTCGTAGTGAACTCCTCGAATTTTATTTAGTAACCAAAAGAAGACCCAAAGAAAAACTCGGCTCACTGGACTAAAAAAGGCGAGTTTTGTCTCGGAGTGCATTATAAACCAGTGAACTTTATAATACAATTATTTTATAAATTCAGTTTCATAAGTTTTAATTTTTTTATTTATTTTTTAAATATACATGAAAAGAATGAATTACTTTTTAATTTAAATTTTGTGTTTCCTTTTGTTTAAATACACAAATATTATAATAATGTTGGTATAGCATACAATCATTGCTATATTTCCATTCAATTTGAAAAGAGTATGTTTAAAATTATAGAAAATTTGATAGACATGCAAAATATATATATATATATAGTTTCATGCCTCATAAAAACCTTAACTACAATATCTCGAGGAGAAAGTATCTACGCTCTTATTTCATTTTTCTGAACAAGAATTCTCATCAAATTAAACGTCATCCTCTGTATTAATTTCATAACTCGGCCTGCCTGTCTTTGATTTGCATAAAATGCCGTTTTAACTAGGGATGTAGTTCCATAGATCGATTTTGATCTTGTCTCAGTATTGACCCCTCAATGCTTTATCTTGATTTCATTCTCAATATACAGATTAAAGCATATATATATTAAAGATGAGAAGATTTTGACCTTAAAAATAGTTTTAACTCTCCCATTTCTTTCTCATATACTAAATTTATTATATAGAGTAAGATAATTTCTATTTTAAAATCATTTTCAAGTTGTAAAAAGTTAAGAGCCTTTCAAGAGTTTCGAGAAAAATGACGGAATGCTTTAGCTTTTTCTCCAAGAAACTCAAAATTACTCGAGAATGTAAATTTTCCTTGCGACACATCACTAATATATATATTATATAACAACAAATACTTCATAGAGTGCGCTGTCACAGATCATAACTTTTATGTTCCTTTATTCTCATTCTTCCCATGGAATACTTATTATAATAAGGTTGATCATTAAGTATTCCCCTACGGCACCAAATAATATGAATGGATAATTTTGATTCATTAAATACAAAGGAAGAGTAATCAAAATGTTTGGAGCTGGGAGTCACCTTTCAGCCCTGCTCCAAAAGTCGATCATACATAAAACGTCTTATAGAGCAATGTAAGGTTCTCACGACTCATGTTTTTTATGACGACTCCTGTTGTTTTCCTCTCATGACTACTACTAATTTTACATATTTATCATCAATAATTATTATTTAAGCCATATCATCAAATCTCTGCTTAATTTCTTATTATTATGATCATCAAAAAAAAAAAAAAAAAAAAAATGTTAAAAATATCATTTCAAGTCAAAATGAGAATTAATTATCATCTTGTATTTTAAGGGTAATGAACAAAATGGCTAAAAAGATTTGTATAGTTGGATCTGGGAACTGGGGATCAGCCATAGCAAGGATTGTGGGAGCAAATGCCAAGGCTAATCCTAACTTATTTCACCCTGAAGTCAGGATGTGGGTAATGGAAGAAATGATCAGTGGAGAGAAGTTAACAGATATTATTAATACGAAGCACGAAAATGTTCGATATTTACCAGGTTAAATATAAATTATAACTAAGACACCTTTTTATAAATAATGATATTAATCAATTTTGGAATGTAGGTCAAAAGATTCCAGACAACGTTATTGCTGTTCCGGATATCGTGGATGCAGCTCATGATGCAGACTACTTAGTCATTGTTGTTCCTCATCAGTTTATTTCGTCCTCTTGTTCACCATTAAAAGGGAAACTCAAAGCAGGAGCCAAGGGGATTTCATTGGTAAAAGGCTTTAGTTTAAATCCCAACGGTGGAATTAAATTGATTTCGAAAATTGTGAATGAATTATTGAGTATCCCTATGTCAGTGCTCATGGGAGCGAATATTGCAAATGAAGTTGCAAACGAAATGTTTTGTGAAACAACGATTGGTTGCTCTGACTCTGATGAAAAATCCAAAATGGTATACTCTTTAAATAATTATAACTAAACAAACTATTATGATGAATATAACTTGTATTCTAGCTCTTAAAAACATTATTTTCAACTCCAAATTTTCGTGTCACTGTGGTGAATGATGCAACGACCGTTGAGCTATGTGGTGCCTTAAAGAACATTGTTGCTTGCGGTGCTGGCTTTGTGGATGGATTGCAACTTGGTGATAATACAAAGGCTGCCGTTATACGATTAGGCCTAATGGAAATGATTCGTTTCACGGAAATTTTCTTTTCGAACAAGGATTCGTCCATGTCTACATTTTTAGAGTCATGTGGAGTCGCAGATCTCATCACAGTTAAGAGGTTCTAAGTATTTCATTGTTCCTAATTATAGAATAAACATTACAGACTTGCTATGGAGGGCGCAATCGACGAGTATCTGAGGCTTTCGTTAAAACAAATAAACCATTGGCAGAGTTGGAGAAAGAAATGCTCGGAGGGCAAAAGCTTCAAGGACCAGAAACTGCTGCAGAGGTTAACTTTATGTTGAAGCAAAAGGATATGGAAGATAAATTTCCCCTATTTACTTCCGTACATCAAATATGTACCGGGAAAAAACCGGTTCTACAATTTATTGATGATTTACGAAATCATCCGGAGCACATGATCCAGGCTGATGTTCATTTATAAAATATTGACACAACGTTTCTTTTTAAAAAATATTACATGTACATATATTGTTTGTATCAATTTAAAAAAAAATAGATATGTATTCTTTAAAAGTGTGTGAATGTGAAGACCTTAATTAATTAATTATTACTTAGAAGGATCTATCAAGTTTGCCTTTTTCAATATCCTTGCCTTCCACCTCTGATATTCTTCCTCATCATTCATGGGATCCAACAAATGTGTTCTATCCCTCTTGTCATACATGCTTCCAGAACATGCCTTATTATTTTCCTTGTTCAAATCAAGGTTTAAAGAATGAGTTGCCTTCTTCTGAGCTGGCTGAATCTGGCTCTTAGACTCCAAACTCAATTCAAATATTAATTTATTCAGCGCCACTTTAGAGGGGGCTTCACTCAAATTGAAAAGACTGGCTTTATCATAACTCATTTTCGAGGATTTACAAAGTACGGCAACAGCCGCACAATTATGGGCTGGAGTTATTTTCATAGTAGATAGAGGGAATTTTTTGGACATTTTCTTTAAGTAAGAGTCTAATAGATTGAGGGCAGGAATCCTAAGGGTCGGAACACCTAAACGCACACAAATTTCTTCCACAGTAACGCTGTTGCTCTCCGTTTCTCTACATAAAAAAAAAAAAAAATATTTGAGGAGATAAAATATTTATAAAAGGGGACATTCAACAAAATTTACAAGTTAAGCTGAGATTTCACATTATTCAACAGGGCTGCATAGGCCGCTGCATTTTTAAAGCCGGCAAGGGATGCAATTTTTTTAGGATTTCTCTGATCGCCGTGATAGCCAAGGATTTGAGCAGCCAAATCTAAATACACGACAATCAAACTGCTAGCATTCGGTGCACCCGATCCTCCTTTGGCTTCCCATAAGCGACAAATCTCCTCGGCTTTATTAAAGAGTGTTGGATCTTCAGTCAAATTGATTTTCTGAGCGTACTTCTTAAAAAGCTCCGACGACATTTTGACAGTCCAGTCGAAATTTATTCTCTAATCAATGATAAAATATAATAAACTTCGCGGGTTGATAGATAATATCCAATGACGTCATAAGATTCTACAAAATACGGACTACATTAAAAAAATTAAAGCAACCTATTTCGAAAATTATACATACATTGTTGAATTTACTCATACTTTTAAAACTTTTAAAATGATGTACTATTACAAAATGAGATGAACCCCTCCAAAGTTTTTTTTGATAATTTCCATCATTTCCTCATAGTGCAAATATGTAAAGATGAAAGTAGCTTTGAGTCTGTATATGTCAAGTACAAGCTATATACATATATTTCCTCCTCTCAATATTGATGTATAAACACACAAAATGAATAGGCTGTCGACAGAGGATGAGTGAAACTGAAAACAATATCTCACAACATTTAATATAGTTATATAAATTCCTATTGTATAAGAAGTTGAGTGTTTGTAGTAAAAAGTGTCCATTTACTCTCCTTTACTCTTTCTTATTTTTGCAAGGTTAGCAAGCTTAATATACAAGGAGTGTTGACATTGAATATTATTTATGATAAATAATAAAAGTACTATCCGAATATATTATATTGTATATTCACTTCTCTATAATTCATATCTAGGTAAAAAAAATAAATGATGCTCCTGAAGAATTATTATAGTCAGACATCATCATATGCATATATATATATGAAGTACATTTTGACATTTTTGTTTCCATTGGATTATAATAATATTAGTTACTATATATGTACATATATATATATATAAAGAGAGAAAGAAAGAAGGAGAGAGGGAGAGAGAGAGAGAGAGAGAGAGAAAAGAGAAAAAGAAAGAGAAGCTGAAGAAAGAAGAGGGCCAAAGAATATAGAAGGGATATATGTTATTTTCTCTCTCTCTTCTCTGTGTCTGGATGTATGATAAATGAAGAGCCGATTGGATTCTCCCTTCCTTTGATTTTTATGAGATTAGAGAACGGATTGAGGGTCTGACTAGGATTGGACACCTTGGATAGGACCATAACACATTGGAAGGCTTGGGAGAGGTCTTGATTGGCGGAGTGTATAGGGGAAGGAAGGAGCTATTGGAGAAGGATTGGTAAAGGCCGTAATTAGCGTAAGCCAAGGAGGAGTAGCAGGGGGGAAAAGTGAAGAAAGAAAAAGCCAAAAGGTGAAGACAGAAAAAAAAAAAAAAAAAAAAAAGAATTCCTGACTCCTAATTATCCTTCCTCATCTCATCCCCTTGTCAAATCCATTTATATTCTCTGAATCCTCTGGTGGAGGAGGAAAGAGTCATCATGTTGGTGCAGGAGCCCGTTCAAGCAGCCATTTGGCATTGCCTGAATCATTACGCCTATGGAGACGCCACTTTTCTTGCAGAGAAGCTTCTATCCGAGGTGGACACGGATGAGAGCGCCTTCCTTTTAGCCACATGCTACTATCGCTCCGGAAAGTTGAATCAGGCCTATGACGTTCTTCAAGGGAAAGGACTCCGATCACAGCAGAACCGATTTCTTATGGCAAGATGCTGTACGGATCTCAACAAGCTCATTGAGGCTGAAACCATACTCAATGGAGACTCCTTGGATCCCAGGAAAGAGCGGACCATGGAGGATGTCATTACAGACTTTGGAGATTCTTCTTGTTTTGCCTATAAAATGATCGCCTCCATTTATGCACAAACAGAGCGTCTCTCCAAAGCACTGGACGCAGAGCGAAAATCCTTAAAGTTAAATCCTCTCCTTTGGAAAAGTTATGAGAGTCTGTGTTTAAAAGGGGATTCACCGGATCCCAATAAAATATTTAATGTCCAAAATCTCGAACATTTTAATCACATTCACGGAACGAATTCCTTGATTAATCTCATTAATGCAAGTCCTGCAGCAACTCAGGAGCCTGTTTCTCAACACGTCATTGCAAATAATGTACATCAAACTCCACAATCTCAACCCCTTCCCTATTCTCCTGCGATACCGCCCATCACTGTCACACCTTTTTCAGGGGTGGATACGCCTCCGTACAATCTCATTAGGTACTTTTACTTTTCTCTACTACGAAGTAGTAGTCTCGTACACAACTCAGTCAACCTTCTTTTTCTTCTTCTTCTTTTCAGTACTCCAAACACCAATAGTCGATACATTTCAGGAATCAATTCTTTAAATTATAGTACGGATATAGAATCTCCAGCCATTTCAACGCAGGCAAAACCAGCACTAATGCCTCCACCCATTAGGATGCGCAAACGTTATGCCACCAGAGTAGCTCCATCTTCGACCTCTACAACACTGAATAATAGTACTTCATCTACCCCTAATAATCTTAACAATTCAACTTCAACATTTGTACCCACATTTGGTACTTTAAATACAAATTGTCAACTTTATTCCAGACGGATACTGACCAACTCTCTCAGTTCGAGTTCTCCCTTAGTTCGAATTCAATTAAATTTCTCTTCATCTGTTATTGAGTTATCCAATTCGTCATTAATCATGGGCTCTCCAGCAAATCAATCTGTAAACACTAATTTGGAATCTGCCTTGACCAATGCCACCAATAATGAGTTAAAAATATCTAAAAGGGTAAGTTTTTTTTAATATTGTACGACGTGTAGGCTTATATACATATATATATATCCCAATATTGACTTACTTCCCTGTGGTATTACCACCTCCTTTATACCTCTACCATTGTTTTAGTCAATTATGGGCTCTACAAAAGAAAACCCTCTAAAACCAAACTTATTTTCTGCTCAGTCTTCTAACATATCATCGTCTCCTGCATCTCAGATCGTCAGAAGATCTTCCCGTCTTTTCGGCTCTACGCAATCTGTTAAGGAGAACTCCAAGACCCCCACTTCTCCATCTACTGGATCTCTTGCCAATCCCATCATCAAAAATCGTGTTGCGTCAAAGTCCCCGTCTCGAAAAACCAATTTGTCGAGAAGTGTGGCTCCAAAGTCGAATAATATTAACATAGACAATAGTGTCTCTGAGAAGAACGAGAAGAACAAGGAGATTACATTGAAAGAAGAGAAAATCCCGCAAAATAATCAAACACTCGCCATTTCATCTGCAAATCTTGCTGCTCAAGCTATGGCTATCCAAAAGTCATCTCTTGAAGGACTCTTGTCCCTCTTAAAGACATTGGGAACTGCTTTTCTAGAATATTCGCAATTTAACTGTCGTAAATCTTTAAGTGTTTTGGATGACGTGAGTCCTCATCATAGGAACAAAGGATGGACTTTAGGACTTGTAGCAAAAAATCATTATGAATTAGGTGAATACAAGGAAGCCAAAAAGTAAGTGAATCCGAGCTGAGTGAGCTTAACTAATGACTTATTCAAATTCTATATTATTTATTCATAATTTAGGTACTTCCAAGAAGTTCGTGATCAAGAACCTTATCGCTTAGATTACATGGAGTATTATTCTACTGCGCTTTGGCATTTACAAGAGGAAATTGAGCTATCATCATTAGCTCAAGAACTTACGCGGATTGATAAATTTGCTCCCCAGGCTTGGTGTGCCGCCGGTAACTGTTTTTCCCTCCAAAAAGAGCATGAAAACGCCATCAAATTTTTTCAAAGAGCCGTCCAAGTAAGAGAAGACTCAATTTGTACGCTTCTTTATATGCAAATTCAATATGCTAACAAACTTTTCAGGTTCAGCCAGATTTTGCTTATGCGTATACTCTCCTTGGACATGAATATGTGATGATAGAAGAATTAGATAAAGCTTTGGCGTGTTTCCGATCTGCGATCCGTGTTGATCCTCGTCATTACAACGCATGGTACGGCCTTGGGTTAGCCTATTACAAACAGGAGGCATATCAAATGACGGAAATTTACTACAAGAAAGCTCTTTCCATCAATAAACAATCCCCCATTCTTATGTGTCATGTTGCAGTGGTAATTATTTGCATCACCACCCGGCTCAGGTCCAAGAACCCAAATTAATATATATTTATATCTAAAAAGGTTCAACATGCCCTTCAGAAAACGGAGCGTGCCCTAGAAACATTGAATGCAGCCATTAAAGCTGCTCCGAAGAATCCTCTTTGTAAATTTGAGAGAGCTTCTATTTTATTTTCAAGTGAGCGCTATGAGGAAGCTTTAGAGGAACTGAACGACTTAAAAGAAATCATACCCAAAGAGTCTCCCGTCTACTTTTTAATGGGAAAGGTATGTATCCTCTCCTTTTCTTTACTCAATCAAAATCACTTTCATTTCTACCCACATTCATTCCCTCAGGTATATAACAAACTCAACAATAAAAACTTAGCCCTCATGCACTTTTCTTGGGCTATGGATTTGGATCCCAAGGGTGCCAACTCTCAGATCAAAGATGCCTTGGATCCTACCCTTAATCGTGTTGCTCAAGAGGAGAGTGCCATTCAACACGCTGATGATCCCATGCAAGTGACAGGTACTCGATTATGTTCTCTCTACACATTTTCTAACTAAATTCTTTTAACCTCTCCTTTGTATAGACGCAACTGAGCCTAGTCCATGCGAATCCGTCAATCAGGACATCTCAGAAGATGGAAATCAAAGTTAATACTAGTTTTATATGAGATGCCAATTGATGAATCATAAATACTTTTGAGTTTTGATTTTATAATAGCTCGATAAAAGTCATAGTAAATACATATTATATATATTTCGACACGTATCTATCCCATGTAGCTTCCAAAAGTCTCAGTTTCCTACCTCTTGATGAATACATACACTCTGTTGAAAGTTACGAAATCTATTTCCAGTTTTTATTTGTATTGTCCCAGGTTTTATTTATAATAAGCGCAATGTTGGGGCGTGTTTGCAAAAGACATAAGCGCACGTACAGAAAAATTGGGGTGGGTATAATTAAAATGACAAAATGAAGAGATGATCACAATTTTCTTAAGTTAATTGGTACTCAAATCTAAGCGTTATGTATAACCAATCTAAACATATCGTGCTGTATGAAGAAGGAATCATTTGCTGGTTTAAGGACGAAAGATTGAGTAAATGATTGTGGTGGATCGTCGTCGGTCTGAAAAAGAAAGAGCACAGTTATTATTAGGAAAATGAGCGGAAAAGAAAAGAATCATTAATGACAATTAATATGAATCAGCCAAAAAAGAAGGAAAAAAAAAACCAATTAATGACACACTTAAATGAACCCAAACAGTTATTAAATAACTAAAAATTAAACACCACACAAATTTGTACTTAAAGAATCATTTATCCATTATGGAGTGAGATCCGGAAGATATCATGCTGGATAAACCATGAGGACTGCATACTTTTAAGATAAAATGTTTGAGTAAAACTATGTGGAGGATCTTCATCAGTCTGTAACAATGGACATGATTAAGGAGTCCTCATGATTTGATTGCTCAATTTTTGTACATTTGTATACATGCTGAATTGTATAATCAATAATGCAATATATATATATATATGTATGTGTGCACATACAGAGAGTTCAATAAAATGGTTGTTAAATATAGCTTCAATGGCTCATGCATCATTTTTGACTCTATTGCAGGACTGGGCATGACGCCATGAAATCAACTTCTGCATGGCATTTGTATCGTGTCGCTCCCTCCCCCCAAGAATGAGAAGTGCGTGTTTAATGAATGGATACCTTCAGTTGCCCCAGAACGTTGATGAGGATTCCACCGTCAAACGTGGGCTGGCAATCCACGGCCGTGATTATGTGGGCGATTTTTTGGAAGGTCAATGACTGAATTTTCTCCATGATTTTCATGGAACCCTGCATTTGTTGGCCTTCAAAGGACATGAGGGACTGCTCAGCCTGAAAAGGGAGGAGAAGTGGAGTCATGAGCTAAGGATGAGGAGAAATTGAGGAGGAGCTGAGGACTTACGTTATAAAGATTCACCAACTGATGTCTCTGAAGAGGATCGTCAAAAAGAGCATAGTACTGCTGCGTAAACGCCTTTCCAATGTTCTCATAGTTTGGATTCAAAGTCATCCTGACCTCAAGGACTCCAACGCTGGGGGGATAAACTAAAAAAAATGGATCAAGCAGCCAGGGAATAACTGAAGAACGAGGCTAGAAACAGAAAACAAGGGAAGAATGAGAAGAAAAAAAAAGAAAAGGAGAAAAGAAAAAAACCCTCTCAAGACTACCAGCTATAAAAACCCTCACACTTCATTTACGGCCTTTCCATTCCGGCCTTTATTCGAATATTATGTATATTTACACTCTGGGATAAATAGTCTCCGTCTCCAGGATTGGAGGAGAGCTCACTCCTCCTTAAGTTGCTTTTTTATTTGATACACGTCCATGAAATAAATTCCCCATCTCATCCCTTTTAGAAAACGGGGATTCAACCTATTATGTAATACTCATGATTTGCAATTTTTTACTTTAAAAGGGTGGCCTTTCTCATTCTTCCCTCTATTCTTTTGTAGCAAAGGTATAATATGTATACTATAATTATTTGAAGGCCACTCCATAACTAAATAAATAAATCAAAAAAAGACATGGATTATAATACTATAATATAATATAATGGAATGGTTACGAAGTCGAGGGAAAGAGTATATCTCCAGGGGTTGATTCAAGGGGATTGTTGATTCGCAAATACAGAGTACGTAAAAAAAGAAGATTGCTCTAAAAATGTACACAGTATTATTTATAGTGTTACCATGAAAGACCATAACACTAATTTTATAATATCGAAAGGATTCAAATAAATAAGCTAAGAATTTGTTAAAAGAGAAAAAAAAAGAGAGAGAAAGAGGTTGCGAGATGGACTCATTACGAACTCATTTTTATCCCTTATTACCAATTAATGTTTAGCTTTTTCATTAATTGAATAAACGAAATTATTTATCGGGAAATAAATTAGGAGATGTAACAAATGTGAAAAAATGTTTATTACATAGTCGTCATTATGAATTTTGACTTTCATGAGACAACTATTTGTCACATCTGTTTGCTTTGATCAATCTGATTCCTAACACTCACTGGATTACATTGCCCCTGTTTTTAAAATTAAAATTAATCATCAGGGAGATTAAGTCGGATGTGTATGGATGTGAGATGAGATGTCCAAAATACGATGATGATGTACCACAGAAGTATTACAATAGAATCAAGAGAGAAGGAGGCTATAAATAGATGATGAATATGGTAACCTTGAATCCAGGAGGCGCCCGCCAATCATCCGAACATCACATACAAAATCCTTCAAAATTTGAGAGATCCAACTCATATTTGAAGACGTTGTGTAAATAATTCATTAAATCCCAAGTGCTACGGTGATTGTGCATCTTTTGATAGATTTCTTCGACTCCTGCCCCATTACTTTTCACCAGGTAAGGAAACGTATTTTTTATTAACAATTAAGGAGGAAAAGAAGGGAACTTTGTCAGGGATTTTGCAATAAGCCCCTTGCTAAATTCCTTGCTCATCACCTTACAAATGATTACCCATGTGTGCCTCTAGAGTATAATACTCTGGAACAGTCCCTAAATACACACTTTGTCAGACTTTGAAATCCCAGCTCAGGATCTGTTATAAATGTTGGCTCTTCATGACTCACGCAACCTCTCTCCGCCCAATGTGTGTATATATATAAATAAATATGTTATAACGCAACCTCTTATTTACTTGCTTACTTCTTAAGGCAGTAACATACCTACATACTTTTTGATTTGTTTTTTTTTACAATCTATGCTATCCGTACTCATCGCTATTGCGCACTAAATCCACCCCTGCAATCATTATAAATGCGTAGATTCAAATGGTTTGTACAAATGAACATTCCTCTCATTGAGTTGTTCACATTCATTGTATTGGTAGTATATATTTGGATATAGTATACTCAATGTATGGACAGACATTATTTCAGTGGGTTGGACTTCATTTTGGTGTGGACATTTTGCAGTCATTAAGAAAAGAAGCAAAATAAAAAAAAGGAAAGAAGTTTCCTCTCTAGGCAGTATTAATTCAGGATATATCATATAATATATGTACATATATAAAGGCCTTTATCATATCTGGGGAGGTCATCATCCATCATTGATGATATACAAACCTACCTTATTGCGATTTGTATTAAAACCTTGAGTCATCATCCTGCGACAAGCAAGCAAGCAAAAAAACTATATTTAAAAAAATACGTGTTACTCTTTTGAATCCTTCATATCTTTTTGTCTTTTTTTTTTCTTCTTCTTCTTCTCCTCCTTAGAAGTAGTATTTAGTGTGTATTATGGAGTAGAGTATGACATTTCTTTGGACCGTTAGGATCATAAATTTTGAATAAGTTACTGCATTCTCCATTGTTTGATATTTATGTAACAATATGTAAGTGTTTGCTTTGCTGCTGCTTGTCTTGCTGCCTTTGACCTGTTGTTATTCGTTGGTCGTTGCCTCTCGTAGCAGAAAAGGAAAACAAGAGCTATTATTATAACTTACCTAGCTGAGCTAAATATGTATTATGTACATGATAACTTTATTCAAAAATGGATAGTGTCTTCTTCCACAGAGCATATTTAGAGATGAAAAAGGAGGATGGTGTTTTTTATTTTATTTTCAAAGTAATTTACTATGGAGGCTTCCCTGTGCATGGAATCTACTCACATAATATACAATATACAAACATCATAAATACGCATTATTGAACAACGAATAGATAATTCTTTCGACTATCATCATGTGTTTACATACGTATATATATATATGTATATATATATATATATATAAATACGGTTTGTAACCTTCAATTGTGGTAGTGGTAGGGGAGTGAGTCACACGTCTGACAATTTTTATATGAATAGTTTTAAACAATACGCTCGTTGAAGGATATTATTATTATAAATTATTATTAGTATGATTTTATTTATCATTCTCTACTAACTCTATTATAAATGAGATAATTTCATTATTAATGAGAATGAATTGTGTGTGTGTGTGTGTGAGAGAGAGAGAGAATTAATACGTATAGTATTCAATCATGGAAGGAATTCCATGTTGATGATAAAAATAAGTATGTATATCTATAACTTGCTTAGAAAGGTAAATGAGAGGAGAGAGAGAGAGGTTTATTTTTTGACCTGGACATATTTAATAATAATAATAACAATAATACTAAGTGATATAATCATGATAAATGGTGAAGATAAGACGAAAGACAAAAAAAAAAAAAAAAAAAGTATCATTTTCATTCTCGGTAGTTTTGAGGATTGAAATCGTTGGTACTACAGTCTATCTACATACTACATAGTACTTGGACTCCCTCCAATTAGGGAGACTGAGACAACTCTGGCAGAATAAGTGGAAAAAACGAATAGAATGGATCAATTTTCAAGATATTAAGATTACAAGCCAATACTAAATGTGCCTCAGAGTAATAGTGTGGCTCTCAAAATCAATTTTTGAAAATCTCGGTATTAAAACCAAAGGAACCTTATTTTCCTCTTGGTCTGATCTTGTACACAACTCTACTTCATGGTCAAATTTCCATTCAAGAAATATGTAGATACAAGCAATCATACTATACATAGATCTTTAACATTTTTCCATGTAAGCCATTGACATTCTAAAGTTATCATATGAAGGCTGCATGAATGCTTTTTTATTCTATATCTATCTGCAGCTTATAGATGTTTAAGTTGCTTCAGTGACGTATTTTACTTAATGAACGTAGAGTATAAAACATAAATAATGTATCATTGTTGAATATAGAAAATAGATTTTTAAAAAATATCATGGAATCAATTCCTCTGACATTGGAATGGATATCTCTATACTTTGTATCAAAATCCGGGATCCATTCTTTGATGAAATATTTGAATGGTCTTAGCCCTCTTCTCACTACCCTTCGACAGATTCCTATTGTTATTATTATTATTAGACTGACTATATGGTATGGATGATGAAGACTCTATGAATGAATAATTAATACATTCACTCTCGCAAAAACATAGGAAAAACAATGAAAAGTCCGACTGAAATTAAATGAGTGTTCTTTTTAAAAATCCCACGTGATTTCCCTCCCCCCTCCACTTCATTAAATTAATATAAAACAGGTTCTCTGTATTTCTGTATATCTATATATATATATATATATATATATATACATAGATAAATACATATTTATTAATATATAATAATCTTATATTGTATATTATATATAATGAGAAGTTGGATCAAAAGATCCAGGTTCTTTTCGAACCTATGTACAAGTTGGGACTTTGTACAAATTGACCCTTTTGAAAATGAATAAATGATTTTTGAAAAAATTTTAAGCTAAGGTACACACTCGTGAGACAAATATAATGCAATGCTTATTGCCCTTCTATGGACATACTCAATATATGTATGTATGCTTGCTTCAAGGATCTTCTATGTCATTTCTCGTTTTTTTGAATGAATACGACTCATTGATAGGACCCTTAGTCAATACACAAATACATATGTACATACAAGTGGTTACAAAAGTTTGGATCACTCATAAACGAGGCGTATTCATCAATGGATCAAAAGGAAGCCTCAATGTACATACTATGTAGTAGGTATACATAGTTTTCTAATTATTATAATTAAATAAAAGGGACGTTAGATAATAAAGATGCAACTTGCTCAATCTCCTTCATATTTGGTGACGTTACAACTTGTACATTATTATATGTGTAGGTACAGGATTATCTCTTTATAGCAAATTATAATTATTGCTATTATTTTTGCGCTAGTCACTTTGACCCATTTTCTTCTTCTCTTATATCAACACCACCACCACCACTACCTCCTCCTCCTATTCCCCCCTTCCCTTCTTCCTCTTTGGAGAATAACATCATAGTAGTTCTATCTCCTACATAATATATGTACTGTAGACATTGGATAGATGATACATTTTTGTATGAGCATCATCATAGTATGTTAGTTGTTTATAATAAATGTGACGACGAGGATGATATGAATCAAACAAGTCCGTCTTTCCCCTCCTCTCTTCTTTGACAGTTGCTACACACTCGCATGGATGATATTAGTAGTACTACATTACATTATATTATGTATATTTTTTCATATATTATAATAATTTATAAATAATATATGTACATACATACATACTGTAAAAGAGGGCACGGTTCATTTATGAGTACATAGATACTCATTTAACGACTTGTGTGTATATCATTTTAAGAATGGGAATAATAAATAAGTTAAAGAAGAAGAAGAAGAAGAAGAGGAAAAAATAAAAACCCAATAAGGAGGAGATAATGAAACTATGTACATTGATAAAACAGACTACATAATAACAATAATAAGTGTATGATGTACTTATTTTTTTATAAGAAATATTATGCTGCTTGCTTGCTTACGGGTCGTTTCTTCTTCTTATTATTATTGTTATTTTAATGGCTCTCTCTCTCTCTCTTTCTCTCTGCCTCTCATTCCTTTTCATCTTGATATGAGTTTCAAAGAATAATAATAATAAGAATAATAAGGAATGGAAATGAAGGAACCCCCCTCAAAATAAAGCAATCCTGCGACCTGTGGTCCTTTTCATAGTCTTTCTCCCCTCTCTGCGCTGTATAGGTGTGTATATGTAGGTACATATGTACATGTATGTTAGGTACACTCCATCACACATCCCTACTTTCTGCCTAGTAATTCCGGGTCATTCCGGAGAAGGTGTGACCCGGAAGTTTAAGGATATTCAAGAAATTCCTTTCTCTCTTTTTCTTTTTCTTCTTCTTTTTTTTTTTTTTTAATAGGGCTCGTTCACATTCTGTTATTTAGAGTGTCTTGCATACATGGAATATGTATAATGATAGTATGTCGATGTGCATGTTTTGATTGTATGCTACGTTAGAGCTATAAAGAGCTATGATATTAATGATTCATCGCACTCTTTCATCTATCCTTTTTTGGGTATGCACTTGCTTACCTATAGGTAAGTTATATAATATATAATAACATACATATACATATATTGTGAGGAAAAAGGTATTATTTATTACTATTAAGATTATATATATTTCTTTCTTTCTCTCTATCTCCCCCTTCCTCCCTAGTAGTAGTCAGTATTGGTACTGCCTCTAAGTTCATTATATATTGGAAATCTGATTAACAGACTCCTATTTATTTTAATAATTTACTTACTACTTGCTTATTTGGACTTAAATATTATATATGCATAGAAATGGTTGTGTTTTTTTTTTGTATGTCTTTAATTAGTATTTGTTTCGTAAGGCAAATGATGAAATGCCTTGTTCCTTCCCTTCTGTGGTTAGGAGAAGAAGAATAAAAAAAGAGGAGACTGTCCCTTAAGGAGTAGGGAGGGAATGAAAACAATGTACAATGTACTATTGTGTCATGTGTGTGGTGTCCTTTTTTTTTTTCTTCTGAGTATAAGAAGATATATTTATTATGAATGGTAATGGTAGCAATGTTTTATTTATTTATTTTCTTCTTTTTGTGTATGTGTATGAAAAAAACAAAAACAAAAACAAAAAACAAGTCGAACTTTGAACCTCCTTTAATTATTATTTTTTTATTTTTATTATTAATCATAATAGATGTACATAATATATGTATGTATAAATATTCAATTATTACTAAATATGTTATTATGCTTAAGAGAGAGAGAGACGACTTTAATAAGAGAAGGCAAATTCACGTGACACGTTCCTCCTCTACATACTTATATGTATAAGTATCCATGTACATATGTATGTATACCTATGACTATTGTTAAAGAGATACTATGACCCAGTACCTTTGTGAGGATCCGCGATTTTCTAGCTCTCTCTCTCTCTCTCTCACACACACACACACACACATACAAAGTGCTCAAAAGAGGAAGGAATGGGATTTTTCAGAAGGGAAAAACATGGAAGAACATGTTATTTGTCTACTTTCGTCCTTTATGAGGGGTTTGATTATTTAATTATTCCTTCTTAAGATCTACTATTAGATGGAAAGAAGTTATTTTAGGGACGTTCAAGTATTGTGTGTGCGTGTAGCTTTTATCCATTAATCAAATTCAAAAAATGGACTTATACACTCCAAATACTATGTTCCTTCATTCCTGCCTTCAAAGGAGCTGAAAGAGCACTTTAAAGGAAAGTAGGGTTGATGGCGGCAAGGACTTTGGATTTGACTAATAAATCCTGAAAGGAAGGAGGAAAAGAGCTCGACTCCACATGTGCAAAAAACATTATCAATGCGTGATTTATTTTCCCCCCTTCTTAGAATAAGTGTCATTTGAGACTCGACTAAATTGATCTAGGCCTTAGCATATGTACCCTACTATTCTACTCCAGAGATTGTACTTTTACAAAGTACCTAAAAGGTTAAGAGCCCCTGGGGAAATTAGGGATGTGATTCTCGATAACCGTTTTTGAAGGTATCATCTTGGTTTTGATGTCATGTAAAGACACCCTTCATCTCGAGTAAGTTGATATTGACGACAACACGGCATTGAATATGTAGACCAGGAAGGAGGTGGGAAATAATGTCGACATAGTGGATGAATCCGCACTGGTATAATTTTGAATCCCTTTTCTTTCTTTCTTTCTCTCCTTTGGGGCAAGAGTTAAAAAAGAAGAAAAAAAAATTGAGAGATGATGATATAGTGGAGATACTAATATTGCTACGTGCCTCATCTCCTAAAAAATAAAGAATTCCATCTCTTCTTAAATGTGTACCACCTTAGATATATATATATGTATGTATGTATGTAAAAAAATTAAAAGGAAAAAAAAAGTATTGAACTTGGCTCCCTTTGACATAGTTTTTTTCTTCTCTGTATAAATTAAAAGGTACCTATATACAAACTATGTATGTTTGAAAAAAAAAAAAAGTGGGTTTCTCTCTCTCTATCTTTTATTTTCTTCTTCTTCTTCTTCTTCTTTGGCCTCAGGTCTTCTTTCCTTTCCTCCTCCTCCTCCTCTTCTTCTCCTAGATGGCACGTTAAAATACATACTTACAAGAGAGAAAATCTTTTTTTTTTTTTTTTTTTGCAATCTTCTAAAAAATAAAAATAGACTTTATAGCTTGCTATAGAAGATATACACACAATAATAATAATAATATGTATTAGCATTTTCTTTTTTCTGAGGAAGGAGGAAGGTATTTGACCTTCGAAAGGGAAGGAAGGAAGAAAGAAAGAAGGAAAGAAAGAAGGAAAGAAAATAAATAAATCCTATTATAACCATCCATCTAATTACATAGATACATACCATGGTTAAACTATGTATATGGTGTGTATCTATATTCATTTACATACAGATCCTAGGCTTTCCTCTTTTTATTATTGTTGTCCCTCTGCTCCATCTGCCATGGGTGTCATTTAGCCAACCTTTCCAAGGTTATTATTACTCCTACCACTCACTGATGTGTCAAGTCAAAAGGGCGCGTTATTCATCATCATCATCATCTTTGGGATGAATCTTAAGACATGACATGTTTTACAGTATGTTGCTCTGTGATCATGATGATGATGCAAATATCATGTATATATATATTATATATACATGATATATACAGGTAAACCCCGGAACTCGATATATTCTCTTGCTTAGCTTAATTTGTACTCAAGTATGTAGTTATTTTGACTTGGAGGGGCTCCGACATATTATGAGGTTGATGCAAAATCTTTTGGGACCGCTGTCTCTATATGTACTCTCAAATATATAGAAAATAGAGTTGTTCTTCTTTCTGTCACATGTTACTCCTGCTCCTGGTTGTCGTTGATTCGAGAACGGGATGAGTGTAAGGTTCTTGGGTTTGACACTATATATATATATATGTAGATAGCTATATAGAACAAATTATTGTTCCATAGGCTATTCATTGTCCAAGGAGGAGTAAACGGAGGGGATGAATGATGGAGAAGGAAGGAAGAGGAGAGAGAGAGAGAGATAAATAAAAAAAGAAGTGACCATTGTGTTATTAAGAAGAAGAGTGTATGTGACGTGGACATATCCAAATCGTTTTTATTATTATTTATCTTTTTTTTTTTTACTACCCATTTCCTTTCAAAATGAAGGAAGGAAAAAAAAATGTTTATGACACACAAGACCTGGAAGAGGAGATGAAAATCTCTCTCTTCGTCCATTTTTTTTGTTTTGTTTTGTTTGGATCTCATGGACTTCTTATTTAAAGAGTCTTTTTCGTTCCTTAAGAGGTGTATGTATTTTGTAGTATGTTCACCCATGGGCTAAAAATAAAAAAAAAAAATTTAAAAAAATATGAGATGACTTTAGTCGTTCTTCTTCTTCTTCTTCTTCTCTCCACATGTTGGCAGATTTAGGGGAATAATAATGTGTGTGCTCTGTATCTCACTCACTACACCTCCTATGAGACTTCTTCTTCTTCTCATCTTATCATCCTCCATATGTTTCTCTTTAAGTTAAACATAGGGAGAGGAGGAGGAGAGCTTCTTTCTTTCTATATGTATATACATAAGTATATAGAGTATAAGAATATATATATGTATGTGTGTCTATGGTCATAATGTATACTGCTCTTAGACATTTCTTCATTTCTCATTGTGTATACATATATATATATATATTTATATATGTAAGATGATGATGACGATGAAGAAGGAGAAGCAGGATGACAAAAGTCCACCACCTACTCAAATCATATCCAACTATTTTACACAGATACATACATACATACATACATATGTACATAAGTAAGCACTCTGCTTCAAACATCCATATTATTCCTTCCTCTCTCTCCATTTCTCCAGAAGGTGGAGAAGAAGAAGTCCTTTTTATTGACACGACTCTTAAGGTGGGGGGGGGGGGGAAATAGATACAACATATCAACAAAAAAAAAACCACCCCCAAAAAAAAAATATAATATATACGCAGATGGGTTTAATTCTAATCAAATAAAATAAAATAAATGAAGGGTTTTAAATGTCAATATGATGTCTACTTCTAGTACAATTAAAGGGATTCTTAAGGACAATTTAGAATATATATTCTGATGCTTTAAATTATGTGGACATACACATGAATATATAACTATAAGGGCACGTATTCACTTGTAATCAATAAATAATCTGTATGATTCACATATTATATGTATATACTCTGAGGTGGCGATGACCCATTGTAAGTGAGTCCATGTTATGTATTTATTTATTTAGAGTGAGAAAAGATGGATTTTGCACAAGGAGACAGACACGGCAAACAAATTGACCCATTTAAAAATCCATAAATGCTTTTTAAATCCTGTCATTCTATGGACTTATAAATATAAAAGAGACACTATGATGAGGCCTTAGTTTTCATATGATAATTAAAAATGGTTCCTGCCTTGGCCTTTAAATAAGGATGCAACTTGTACAATATTTGTACAAGTTACTCAATCAATGATTGCTCTACTTAGTGTAGCGTTTAAATGACAAAGAGTTTAAAGGAATTAAATTTTTAGCTAGCTATGGATATCACATCTCAAAAGAAATAGAAGAGTGAATGATGAGACAAGTAAGTGTCTGTTTTAAATATAAATACATACATACATAAAAAGAGAGAGAAAGAAAGAGACAGAAGGGAAAAAAAAAACTCAAACTCGTTTTTTGCAATGAATTCATTCTTGTTCAACTTGTTTCTTGTTGATTTTTGAACTGTATAAGAGTATGTACATACATACATACATACATACATACAAACAGTCTTACTATGTATATATATATATATATGTATTTGATTCTGCAAAAAGAAAAAGAAAAAGTTGTGTGTTTCATATTTGGTATGTTGTTGTTGTTGTTGTTGTTAGCTATTTATTATTATTATTATTATTGCTATTGCTATTATAGTGATATCGTTCCGTCGTTGTTGTTCTTTGTACCTATGTTGTTCTCTCTCTCTCTCTCTCTCTCTCTAGTACACCACTATCAACCTACCAACCAAGAACCTAAAAATATCTCCTTGTATTTTGTTATATGGGTGGAAAATAATATTGTTATTCTTATTCTTCTTATTATTATTTAAAGAAAAAACTATTTTACCTGTTAATACGTTTCTAACCTGCGTTTATGACCCCTTTTTATAATGTGACCGATTTTTTATTATTTAAAAAAAAAAAAAAAAAAAGGGAAAAGAAAATCCTGGTACATTAGGAGGCGCCGGGTTAGGAGAGAAGGGGGAAGAGCCATTGCCCCCCCCCCCCTCCCCCCCCCCCCACACACTTAAAAAAACTAAAAAGGATTCTATCATGATGATCATGATCAATATGTGACGTCATTTTTGTATAATCCTTGACTGCTAACATGGGTTTTTTTTTTGTATTTAATGTCTGAGGTCAATTCTATAAAGAATGGAAATTTGTTTGCTTAGTACCCAAAAATACCCAAAAAGGGGTCCATCTCTCCTATAATAATGAAAATTATATTTTATTTTATATTAAAGGATCCCTTTCTATTTTGATTTTTTGTCTTATAATAATATACATACATATAAAGACATACTATATATACTACTCCTCATAACTACTCATGTGATAATCCTAGTCGAATGCAAAAAAAAAAAAGAACAGTGTGTACCTCCAAATGTAATGTTACATTATGTAAAAAAAAAAAAGAACCCAACATCATCAGCAAATAATAATAATAATAACGACTACAAAAATACCTAAACCCCCCTCCAGTTCTTCATAAGCCGCACCTTTGGCTTCTTCGTCGTCCGTTCTTTTCTCCTTCTTCATTATTATTCTATGTGCTTAACCTGGGGTTTTGAGTTGTACCTACTACATACTATGTTGTATGTATGTATATATGTATGTATCTCCTCTCCTACCTCATAGTTACATTGATATAGGTATATATATATATATATGATTGTACATTGACGTTCACACAGGCACATTTTCTTATATTACTCTCCAAGCTCTGTCTTCCCTTACGTATGTATGTTACTTACTAACTTACTTAAATGATCCTTATCAGCGTTCTCTTCATCGTCGTCTTCTCCATATTAATGACATTTCATATTATATATATATATATATGTATACATACATATTTTGATGATGATGATGATTGAAAATGGGCCAGAAAAAAAAGAAAAAAGGTCCATGTATGTATGTAATTCAAAAAATAACTGAGTAAAGAAAAAGAAAAGCAAACCACGTGAGGAGGAGGAGGATTATCAAGAAACAACCACCAGCACCAGGTGAATGTTAGTCATCATCCTCATACCTTCTTCTTCTTCTTCCTCCTCCTCCTTACTACTACTACTACTACCATTACTACCACTATTTATTTCGACAACCACGACAACGAGTAACGACTCTGCAATTTATAGCATACTCCTTCTAATGACATGACCAAGCATTTAAGGAATGTGCTGTTGTTTTTCTTTCTTTCTTTCTATTCTACACACTTTTCCTTTGCATATATATACATATTTGCTTACTAGCTTGAGTATACATATCTCCTCTATCTCTATGTATGTATGTATGTATGTGTATAGTTATAGCAGAAAATATGAAGTCAATTTGAGTCCTTTTTGTACCCTTGCGAAATGTCATCCCAAATCTATTATTACTCACCATTTAGTAATAAAAACTAGATGTGTATAATTGTGCTATAGCCTAATTAACAAGAGTTTGTTTGATCCTTTGAGAGAGTAGAAAATCGAGGTTGAACTTTCATTTATTCTTCTAGTATATCCTTTTAAATATATATATATATGTATGTATGTATGTATTACATATTTAAAATGCTCAACCGTATTTGCTGTTTTTCGTTAGTTTAGGATGGCATAATACAAATGGTATGTTGTTTGAGTGTAGATATAGTATCTAAAGATATATTTATTATTAAGTAAGGAAGAAAGAAATAAAGAAATAAAGGTGAAGATGCAGGTAGAAGGAATGAATAAATAGAGAGAGAGAGAGAGAGAAAACGAACCAAAAATAAAAAGTGGAATAACAATAAAAAAATAAGATAGGAGGTGGAGAAGGTAACTAACTAACTAACTAACCAACTAACCAACCATCTATGTACTTGTACTATGAGTTGATAGTGAGTAGTACCTCCATAACCATCATACTCGTCCTCGTCACCACGACGACCAGGATGAACAAAAAAAATATATGTAGGTACATCATGTAGCGTGTATACTAATATTATTTGAAAAGAAGATAGATAGATATGAGTGACTAAGAAAGACGAGAGGGGGGGGGGGAAAGAGGAGGAAGATGGCTATCAGTGGTAGTTCTGGTCGTGGGCATGCCTCCTCCTCCTCCTCTTCTTCTTCTTCTTGTTATTCTCCTAGGTATGTGCCCATAAAAGCAGGTTGTTGTTTTTGCTAAGCGTTTCCATGGCGGACAATGGACATCACATCATCATTCCCCCTCTCATGTACATACACTATATGTATGAGTATGGTTATGCTGCCCATAAGAAAGAGGTATGCTCCGTCTCTCCCATCATCATGAGTTTTGACATCATCCTACCCATTTGGAGGAGGGGGGGTTAGTTGTCTGTGTGTGTATATTTTTTGGGGGAAGAGTCTCGCACTCTTTTTCAAGGAGAAGACAAAATATGTCTTACAATGTATATTTCTTCAATAAACTTGTTGAGGAACCACCACGGTGACCGGCCCACTCTTAATAGAAAAAAAAAAATCAAAAAAATCCTGAACTTTAAAAAAATATGTTAAGGAGGAATGGAAGAAGCAGCAAGCACTACAACTTACAAGTGTGTGTGTGTGCGCCACCGCATTCTCCATCATCATGATCAGGTAGATAATTTCTTATTTTTTACACTACTTTTTTAACGGCTCGAGCATGCGCGCCCCTACAGTCCAGACGGATGATCAGTGGAACTTTGCTTGTGAATGAGTTCACATCAACAAGTTGATGAGGAAGAAGAAAAAGTTCTAGTTGTTGATCAATTATTATTATATTTATATATTTATCATCATCACGTCAACTGTCATCCAGAGAGAGAGAGAGGAAAAATATTACAATCTTACAATCATGGACCTTTGAAAAAAAACTACTATATCTTCTTTAATACTATATTAAAGTAAAGAAAAAACAAAACGTGTTTTCCTCTTTCCATTTGTTGTTGAACGTTCAATTAAAGAGAGTGGAAGAGTCGTCATCATGTTGATAATATTAGCAACGGCTACAAAAATAACAGCAGTTATTCCAGTATCAACGTGTTGCTCCGTGATTCCCTTAGACGACTTGCTAGTGAAATGGAATGATCCTCCCTAGTTGTAAATATTCTTCCTTCATCACTTCTTAATTGATGATGATTTGGTGACTGTTATTATTATTGTTGTTAGAGAGAGAGAGAGAGTGTGTGTGTGCTGTCCACACTTTTCTATTCTTGAATAAGGTAATGAGACACTCACGACTCAATTTTGCAAGGAAATTAACATTTATTCAACTTCTGCTGCTCCCATAACCATACTAGAACCATACTCTAATTCATTGATTCTCTTTCAGAGCCCAGAAAGAAGGAAGGAAGGAAAGAAGGGGAAAGCCCGTGATGGAATTCACAAGATTAGTAGCAGGTGTGGGAACGAATGACTTCTTGCCGCCTCTACTTCTACCTCTTCGTTGAGGCTACACAATTGAAAAGAGGATTGCTTTTACGCCACAGGAGGAACACAACACTAAAAGATAGCTCCTCCATTCATCCCAGCCACGGAGAGGGAGGGAAAAAGAATAAACACAAGAGGACTTGGACTCTTATATTAAAGAAGAAATACTCTTAAAGATACTCTTAGGACATCTCCAGAGAGAGCCGCCGCCATGGTTAAGGAATTTATTGAAGGCTGGGATTTGATGCAAATTCTTGGAGAAGGAACCTTTGCAGAGGTCAAACTCCTTGTGAATCGCTCCACTGGAGAGGCTTGTGCCGTCAAAGAAGTGGACTTGAGCAGAGCCTTTCTCAATAAGGAAAATGATGTGAGAAAAGAGATTTGCGTTCATAAGCTTCTTAAACATCGCAACATTGTTCAATGCTACGGATCTCGGATTGAGGGCTCTCGACAATTTATCTTTCTGGAGTACTGTAGTGGAGGAGAGCTGTTTGATAGAATAGGTAGGTCTATCAAGAAAGAACGGCTCTGTCATTAACATCAGGGTTAATCCATTTTTCTCTTCATTCACCTATTCTTCTTCTTCTTCTATTCCAATAGAACCGGATAAGGGAATGCCAGAGTTTCAAGCCCAGGGATATTTTAATCAGCTCATAGCAGGAGTGGTAAGACGATTTCTATTATTTTTTTTAGACGTTCTCCTCTTGTACTCCTTTTGAATATACATACACCACCCCTACGTTCAATTAGTGTAGACCTAAATATTATTTCACATCCCCCCTCGTACTTTGGTATAACCAGGATGCATGTTCTAGAAAAGTGCTTGCTTTCATTTTTATAATCATGTGTCCGGTCTACCAAAATTCGAGTGGTTTCATAATGCATCCTCTCTCTTTCTCTCTCTGTACATATGCGTAGTAGTCATCTTGGTGTGTTTAGACCAAGAAACACACACTAACTAACTCTCTTTACGCCAACCGTTGGTTTCTTTTCTTTCCTTACTTATAAATAAATTATTCATTATGAAAATAATTGGTATGAATTGGTTTACGTACAATTTTTAACTGTACCATATTCTACGATATACAATTTATGCATATGTATAAATATATATATATGTATGTCTGGAGGGCAGTTTTTGTATACATGTGTGTGCAAGATTTGAAATTTCGTCACTTTAATTTTCCTTCTCCCTTTTTTTTTTTTTTTTTTTTCTTCAAATATTTTATTATTATCCATTATCTTTCATGTACATAGTATTTATATACGCTTATTATTATGTGTATAATTACTTCACTGGCTTGGTGTTGAAGCCATTAGTACTATTAGAGCAGCAGTATCTACTATCTCTTATTAGTAGTAGTAGTACTACTTCTATTATCATGATTATGATTATTACTATTTATGCTTGGTTGACGACTACTAACTCTAGGGATATGGAATAATGAATGTGTTTGCTCACTTTGTCATTTTTTTTTTGTAGGAGTACCTTCATGGACGGGGAGTGGCTCATCGGGACATTAAGCCCGAAAACCTACTATTAACAGATAATGATGTTCTTAAAATATCCGACTTTGGAATGGCCACCGTGTTTCGTCATAAAGGAGAGGAAAGAAGTCTTGAGAGACGCTGTGGAACACGGCCTTATATGGCTCCTGAGATACTAATGAAGTCCAATTATTCAGCAGAGCCTTCGGATATTTGGTCATGTGGTGTCGTTTTGGTGGCAATGCTGGCTGGAGGTATGAAAAAAAACAAGCAAAAAAAAAACAAACAGAATCAAACTCTAACTAACAAACAAAACATCATTCTGACATGAGTCGTTTTTGTAGACGACTTTTTCTTTCTTTCTTTCTTTCTTTAAGTCTTTCTTTCTTTCTCTCTTCCTTCCTTCCTTCCATCTTCGACTTTTTCTTTTTTGAGTATGGTAAATTGAGGGTCTCTCCTTCTCCTTCTCCTCCTCTCTTTACTTCTTTCCATCCTCCCCGTAAAGGGTTCTATAATACATAATATCTCCATCTATATGTAGACGACAGAAAAGGGAAATTGTATTATAATTCATTAAGAAATATATTGGAGGGCATTGAGGATATCACTAACTAGGTCGAAGAAAGGCTTCCTTCCGTCTTTTCAACTTTCAGAAGCTTTCTTTTTTCTTCTTTCCCGGGTGTCTTCTTCTCTTGAAGTTTCTTATATATTTTTTTGGCCCAGATACTCATTGGTTGAAGTCTTAAAGGGAGGGAGGGGGGGGGGTGATAAAAGGGCGATTTGAATATGTTACAGTTGATGAAGAGAAAAAGAAAGAAAGAAAGAAAGAAAGGAGAGAGAGAGAGAAAGCAATCAAGTATAGACATGGGAGAGAGAGAGGAGGGGGGGGGAATAAGGGGCAAACACTTGAATTGAACATTCCTCTCTTCAAACTATGAAAAGAGCAGATTTGATTTGATTTCTTTTTATGAGACAACGAATGACTCTAATAATGATGATTTGATACAATTCCTTGATGCTTTATACATAGGTATGTGACTTGTATTAATATTCGAAATTTTCTAGCCCCAAGTTACTTTTTCCCCCTATTTTTCGTTCTTTGCTTTCGCATATTATACATTATACTTCTTACTCTTTCTTTTTTTTCCTCCCCTGGTGGATTTGGATTTGCTGGTTCTAAGAGAAGGAAAAAGAAAGAGCCTTTCACGAAGGTTGCTCTCTGGCCTCTTTTGTTCTATGCACAAAAATAATAATAATAATAACAACAATAATAATAAATATTTTCCCCTCCCTAACTTCTTGGATCTCTTCTTCATTCTCTCTACAGAGTCCCTTCCGATACGATACGAGTGGATAAGATCTCCTTTGATTCTTCTTCTTTGTATATATTTACAAAAATCATAATATATCCAATACTCTCCTCTCCTCTCCTCTTCTACAACAACAACAATACTAATACTAATAGTAATCATTTAAACAACTCTACTACGTAAGGTAAAGTCTAAAGGTGTTGTTTTTTTTCCCTCTCTCTCTTCCCCTTCTTAGAAGGTGGGTTTACTTTTGTTTCTTGATCTTTGATTCTTCTTCAATTCCTAATGTGTGTGTGTGTGAGGTGTTGTGAGGTCTTGTACTCATTCTGATAGAATGATGTACGTAGATATACATAGTTCTTTGCTTCTTCCGTGAGGTGTTTTGACCCTCTTTGAAGGAGCTTCGACTCTCTTAAGAGAAGTGCATATATACATATATATATGTATAGATATATACATATATATATATATATATATACTAGTCAGTGAAGAAATGATAAGTTTCATCAAATAAATGATATAATAACAATATTATATGTTTCTAGTAGATAGAACGAACATTCGACTCTGTGTGTTTCTGTATAATCAGAGAGCATAATAGTTTACTTATTATTATGCTTATTATTATTATTACTATTACTATAGGGGAAGCTTCTCTATAATATGTATGTATGTATGTATATGTAGTTACATATATTTATAATAAAGCAAGGAGGAGGAGTAGTGGAAAGAGCTGCTTGCGGCTGCTGTTGGAAACACTTCTTACTACTACTTTTAATACGATAGCTGCTTAAGCATCATCTGCCGGCCGTGTCTATTTTTTCTTACCACCATACTTCATCATCATCATCATCATCATCACCATCATCATAGTCATAGTCATAGTCATAATAATACTTCTCCTCTCATTCTGTGTCGTGGATGCGTTGTTAGTTAGTTATTTAGTTGGGAAGAGGAGAAAATTAGGTTCATATTTATTATTTTATTTATTTGTTGTTTCGTATTCATTGACTATTGATCATCTGTGTTTGCCCCTTCTTATCTCAACTCCTCTTCACTCTTCTTCTCTTCTTCTTCTTCTATTATTGAATTAAAGATTTTCCATCAAATCATCCTCCTCTACTAAACTACTACTACTATTAAAGCAAGCAATGTCATTGTATGTATGTCTCTATCCTTTTTTTTTGTTTTTTTCTTCTTTCTTTCTTTCTTTCTTTCTCACTCTATTTATTTAATTATTTATTTCTTAATTATTGAATTATTGTCTCTTTTCCTAGTTTTGCCATGGGATCAGCCAACGCCGGATCAGAAAGAATTTGCCTCATGGAGAGATCAAGAAATCAAAACGGAGCCATGGAACAGAGTGGACAATTTGCCCCTCTCCCTTCTCAGGAAAATACTCACTCAGCATCCCTCCAGAAGATATACCATTGCCCAGATTAAGAATCACATATGGGTTAAAAAGAGATTCAAAGGCGCTGGTGAGTCTTTATTTTCGTTCGTTCGTTCGTTCGTTCTCTCTTAAATAAATATATATATGTATATCTCTGTATCTTTCTTTCTGTTTCTCACTCACTCAGTCAGTCACTCACTCACTTACTTACTTACTTACTCCTGCTTCCAATTAGAGTTTCCTTTTAATTATACGACGTTATTTATTTTTATTATATCTGTGTAAATAACATACTTTTATTATGATTGTTATATTTCAATGGATCATGTGTATCTTCCGGGCAAAGTCAGGTACTATTGTGACTCTGGCTTCTTATCGACTCATTAATTGGTTCAGGGTCTTTTTGGTATCTGGTTTTGCTCTTTGAAGGAATTTCCTGCATACTCAGTGTACTTGTTTACTCTACTCCTCTACTCTTTTCTACTATTTGTATTTATTTTTTTGCCTCTCAGCTTTTGACAATGTAATTGCTAGCATTCATCAATATTTGAGTTGAATTTGGGTTCATGGGTTTAGATGTAGTTCATACTTATTTATTTATTTATTTTATTCATTTATTTTTTTTTTAGTTTTTCTTCGTTCTATTTAGTTGTAGCTTTAAGCCTTTTCTTTGGTGATCTAGCTGTATGACTATCTCTTTCTGAACATAACGGCTCATAAAGCTAGATTACCAAAGCAAAGAGTCAAGGCTTTTTCTACCCTTCTTTGGTTTTTTATTTTTTATTTTTTTTTATTTTTCCATTCTTTGGTGGTTTAGCTGTATGAAGTTGCATTGTAGATCATAGGGCTGCATCACCAAAGTCAGGACGAATTTTTTTAGTTGCTCCCTATTACCACCCACTCTTACCACCACCAGCACCCTTCTTTTCAACACATTACCTACCTCTTATTTTTGAATTTATTTTAGCACTTCAAATGTAGTAATAACATTTTTAAATCTTTCATGAGGCTTACATTTGCTCTTTCTATTTTCAAGATGGACGACTCATTGCTCCAACTGTCATCTCTCCTCCTCTCAAGCGGATTCGCCTGGATGAGTTCTCCAAAAAGGAGCCCTCACCCTCCAAGATGAAAAAAATATGTTTAGATGGTCCTAGTCCTATTGCGGAGCGGATATCCGCTTCTCAACCTCCTTTAAGGGAACGATTTCAAATCAGTGACCTTCCCAAGAGTGAGGAGGAGTCCTCCTCCTCCTCTCATCATCATCACTCTCCACCCTCTGACTTTGTAAATGCCTCCTCTTCTGACGATATGGACAATATATTTTCCAAGTTTTCCGCATTTTCTCAGCCTGTTTGTGTAAGTTGAAAGTGTTTGTGTGTGTGTGTGTGTTTAAGGAGAAGATCTTCTTCATAGTGCTTTGTTTTTCTCATTAGCCCAGGGATATGTTTACAGCAACGCAGACTGGAACGCAAACTCAGGGTAGTCAAACTTATTTTCAAAAACTAGTGAAGCGAATGACCCGATTTTGGATTTCCTCAAAGAAGACGGAGGATGCTACAGAGTATTTGAAAAGTATTCTAGGACAGTTGGGATACACGTCCACCTATCCTGAAAGAGGAATTGTGAGTTATTTTTATTATAACCTAATAATGTGTATGTTTAGTTGTGTGTGTGAATTCTCATTGATTTCCCCTCATTTAATAATTCAGATTAACTGTAAAACAGTGGATCGAAGGGGTAGTGTCCTCCTATTCAAAGTAACGATAATGGAATGCGACGGAAAAGTACTTGTGGACATGCGACTTTCCCGAGGATGTGGATTGGACTTTAAGAAACATTTCGGAAAAATCAGACAAAATATGTCACCCATCATCGAAAAAACTCCCATTATGTTTCCCTCACTCTTGGATATCGAGTCCATGCCTGGAATTCCAAAATGATACATCATTTTATTTTTGTCTCTCAAAATAAAAAGATACATTCTTTCATTCATTCATATATCAAGAATCAAAGTCAAAGTATTGCAACAACAAGGATATTTAAAGGAGATTGAGTGATCAGTGATAAATATAATTCCTTTTTATTTTGTGTGATTTTATATCGTTTAAAGTCTACTACCTCTTGAATAGTGTTTTTTTTTTTTAAATATAGTACCTCTCTTAATTCTCTCTTCCAACTTGATTATTACTTTTAATTTGATGGAAATATAATTTTTAAGATTATTTGACTGTTTATTTGATTTTATTATTATCAATCTTCTTCATCTGTTTTTTTTTCTATTCTAGTTACACTTTTAATTACATACCTAGAAATGTATATATGTATGTATGTACGTTCATAATATGCCGTTGAGCCTACCTACCTTCTTTTCATACCCCAATTCCATGATTGATGATGATGACTTCTAAAACATTAGCTTCTGCTCTTCCTAATATTCGTATACCTATGTACAAATAATTTTGTTTCGCAAATGAAGAAGAAGAAGGGGGGGAAGATTATGCAAATTAGGAATTGAGTTCACATCAGAAGACAGGAGCCACTCCTCCTTCAAACTCTCTCCAAGCCTGTATTCAGGTTGTGCAAACCATACGCGGTATTACATAAGGCAATGTCTACATAGCTATTTTATGAGCCACCTAAGTGAAGCATTTAAAAAGATTCCCCCCTCCCTCCCTCCTCATTCTCTTTGAATTGATGTTTAATTATTATTATTATTATTACATTGTGTATGTACATATATTGTGAATATCTATCTATCTATCTCTATATGTATATTCGCAATTATTATCATTCAAGGGAGGGGGGAGAGTGAATAATGATGTATGTACCTTTTGATGTGAAGAGATACTATTCATCAACCTTATTGCATTGTTCTGTCATCGTAACCATAAGTAGTGTTATATCCAATTGCTAAGACTAAAACACAACAGCAGGCTGCTCAAAAGATAACTTTACCTACATACATACATACATAATACATAATTATAGTAATGATACCTAGTATGATATTCCTTTTCTTCAACTTGGATTTGCCATAGTACAAATCACCATTATACAATTTATTCTGTTGTGAGATGATTTATTATCGTCTAGACAGATGAATAGTATTTTAAGAACAACTATGTAGCACATAGGTACTCATGGCATATTTTATATGTATGTATATTATATGAGCTCCATTTTGAGAGATGGGGCTCATGCAATTTTTTGTTTTTACTTTAGTTTGATGATACATAGGTGGCAGCGGCAAGTATATGTATATGTTGTAATATATATTTTAAATTATGGCTTGTATCATTATTTTCTCTTCTTCATTGAGGGGCATTGAATATATATATATATATATATATTATTTTGCTGTTTGCATGTGATGAAGATTTATCTTCGTCCTATGAGTACATATATCAAGAAGAAGAAGAAGAAGGCGTTTTTTCTCTGTCAGTTAGTTATTTGACTACTTTTTAATAGAAATAATATAGTATAATATACCCAGCCAGAGAGGCTATTATGTATATCGCTATGTATGTTAATCACGTGATAGTATGACGACATGAAGGAATTCAAAGATGGTGGTGAAACATGGGGAGAGGGATCCCACGTACGTACGTACATTGATATAACTTATAAGTGTAGATAAGAGATACTAACAACAACAACCTCATTATGGGTTGTTTAAATAGGCACAGAAGGAGTCAATTTAATTGATAATAATATGCCTAATATGGGTGGTGGGTTGATGTATTATGTGCTTTAGTGGTGGTGATGATGATGATTGTAGCTAATATGTCAATCAAATTATGTGATGACCACCAACAAGATCCGAGTTTTTTTTATTTTGAAGAATATATAATAGAGACTCTTTTCATATCATGTGTATGATTATATGTACATACCTTATAATGATCAGTTCATAAATAAACCTAACGATGATTAGAAACGGCATTCCAATTCATACTCTACTCTCTCTCTCTCTGAATGGTTGTTGTACAAACATACGTAAGCACACACACACACATAAGTTGAACATCGTTATAATTAATTATACAGAAGAAGAAACGTTCGTACTCGTTCCCATCAAGGTTTTGCTTTTTTTTGCTACTTTTATTTGTATTTTATTATTATTATTATGTAATTGTATCTCTTGCGGTTAATGAGAGAAAAAGTCTCTAGAAAGACCCTAGAAGAAGACCAAGAAGTAGTCTTTTAATAAAAGATTAAAATAACAATAATAGTAATAATCGTGAGTCAGTCGTCTGGCGATCACAATTGAAATGCCTTTGCTAATTTTTATTCTAATATGTAGGTATTATATCTTTTTTTTTTATTATTATTATTATTATTATTACTATCATTAGAGTACATTTTTCCCTTAATTAATTAAAGAACAAGATTGGCACGCTCATTTCATGACTTAAAAATAGTCAAATACATAAATAATAAATAAATAAAAAGATGGACACACCTGTGAACGACGCACTGCAAAAGAAAGAACCAACAGCATCAAACTGATCAAAAAAAAACAAAAAAAAAAAAAAAAAAAAAAAAAACAACAACAACCAAAGGGAACGAAAAAGAAAAAGTTTTGGTGTGTGTGTGTAAGGAAACGTAGAGTTTTGGGCCATACGTCTGTTATGTATTTATAGGTATAAGTACATGATATGTTCAACCATACATTAGGAAAGTGAAAATATGAACAGCAATAACGATAATAAGAAAAGAATAATAATAATAAGAAAAAGACGAAGAAGGAGAAGAAGAAGAAGAGGTGCCTACATTCCATACCTTAAATATTTATTTCATTATATCTATCTATCTATATATATATATATACATATAAAAAAAAGACTCAAAATTAAGACTCTTTTCTTATCGTCGTCTCTCTATTTTTTTTTTATTAGTCCACATTCAACCTTTTGAAGAAATGGTTTTAAAAAAACTTCATAAAAAAAAAAGAAAAGAAAAGAAAGAAAAATAAGCATCACATGACCAAATACGTCACATCTAAACCAACTTTTTAATAAAATCAATCGAGATATAAAATAATATATATATGTATAGATATAGATAAAACTCATTTGGAAGGGATCGTGGGCTTTCGTTAATGAGACTGAGTAGTGTGTTCGTGACCCACTTTTTCTCTCTTTGTCTTTTCCTTCTCTCTCTCTCTCTCTCTCACACACACACACAAAATATGTCTCTCAAGTTTTCTTTTTCAATGCCAATAGCTTTTTTTACATTTTTACCCCCCTCTTTTTTTTTTTTTTTTATCTCTTTCAAGACGCAATTCATTTGACCAGTTTTTTTGTTTTTAGAATTAATTATTATTATTATTATTATGTTTATGTTTATGAGATGCAATAACTCATTTATTCTAATGAATCACCCACTACTTCAAAACCAAATCCACTAATGAGAAGGTAACACTTATTCCACACACATACAAATGGTTGGTTTTTTTATTTATTTTATTTTGTTAGCCTTTGATTTGCTACAGCTCAATGCCCATTGTGTAGTCATTCTGTTATAATCATTGAGGTACATACCTAATAGTTGAACTTGAATTGACCCAGCAATGATGAACAAACCCCTTCTATTAAAAGAATTGGTAGAAGAATTGGCAAATTGCCAACTGATTTTGGGACTTTTTAGAGAAGGAGGAATAAAGGTTGAGTGAATAAAGATCGCACTGGCTCTCAACCTTTCTTACGAAGCACAAAATATCTATACAGAGAAGAACCCCGAAGCTTGACCACCTTAGCACACGTTATATTCCGTGTAGTTTGACGGTAAAAAAAGTCCATAAAACTTTGCTTCCGTGCTTAAAAAAACAACAACGTACGAATCCGATCAGACTCACGACTCTTTTGTAAACAAAATACATTTCGTGCTTTGGTTACATTATTCCACTAGGTGTCATTGACTATAAGTGTGACTCCATCGCTTCTTTATACCCCTTCTGGCACGAATTAGCGCCCATCTCTGGGATTCTACTGCAATTATGTGGCAACTTAGACAACTTTTTCTACCTCATACACTGGTTTGTATTCAAAAACTTTGGCAATTGCTCAGAGATGAACAATTAGAGCCAATTATAGTTACAACAGTCAATGTTCAGAACACGGATAATACGCATGTAAGGGACTAAGTTTTAAAAGTACTCAAAAAAGTAGGTAAAAGAGGGAAAGTTTGTGCAAATTTAAATTTGTAAGTGATATATGTGTCAAGTCAACAAGAAATCAAGTTTTTTTTTCAAATATTGAAAAGGAGAAAATCAACTTTACAGTTTTTTTACTTCATAAATATAACGGCCAAATATTTAGGAGTCATTTTAAGACCTATTGTGCTCGGTTGTTGCTAAAATGTCACTTTTAATCAAGAAAGAAAGGATTGTTGTCTATCCAATAGAGTAATCGGATAAAATGTTACGACTGTATATGGTGCCGATATGGTCCCTGAAAGAACGTTCATCTTTTTCATAGCCCCAGATATTTATTTATTTGTAAATGCCTAAAACCATCAGTTCATCTGTTTAAGAACTATTAAGAATCAACTACAACCGCAATCATGCTGCCCATGAATCATAGTAATAGTCATAAACACCAGATGTTTTTTATTCTTGATTGTGGCCGGCATTTTTTTCCCTCAATTAAGTTGCAATTGTTGGAGTCATTACTTTATTAATCGAAATAACCTATTAATACAAACGAAAGAGAATGTCTTCAACAAGAATATGAGTGCAGTTCACACTCATTTTTGAAATATTTCAGAGTAACTTGGTTTAATTGTTGAGTTGACATAAATACATATATATATATATATATGTATATATACATATAAATACGTAAAACTCTTTCAGAAAAACCGATTTAATTACCATTTTTCTCACGCAGACATAATCTACGTACTTATAATCTAGTCCATTCACATGTTTTTGCTGTCGAATCCCTTATAGGCCCCTCGATTTGATCTTCCTTCACAGTTACATTTCCCAAAGGGCTCTCCTATGAAATATTGATCTACCTACCTATATAAATGCTATAAACATACCTTGGGATATTATCTGGAGATATTGACCAGGGTTACTACCTAGGTGTATATCTACAAGGCAGGGAGTCATACATAGGTATAGACTATACCATTATTCCATCCATCCATCCCTACACAAAAAATCCATAATAAAAAAAGCTTTTATTTTCTTAAATTGACATTTTCGATTAATACAAAAATATGTATAAATATATTATATATATGAAATACCAAAAATTATGGTCATTTCATATTTCTTCTTATTTTTATTTTTTTTTTACAAGTAAGTATTTGCTTTGAAGGTTTTGCTGTTTTTTTTTTGTATGTAGTACATAATATTATGAATTTTTTTTTTTTTTTTTTTTTTTATTATTTTTTTCTTCATCCATCTATAAACCAAAATTGCACAAAAAAAAAAAAAAAAGCAAACCATCTATGCCTACATATATATATACATAGACTTACATAGATGTGTATTGTATTTATCTATCTAGTTATATAGGTACAAAATAATAATAATAATAACAATACCAATACAATATATGTATGACTGACTGACCGAAGAGAAACTGGTTTTAAAATCTATGAATGGAACTTCCTTTGACCAGTAACTCCCTATGGAGTCCGTGTAGTCCTATGCGTATTTAGATATATGTACTTATAGATATTATTATTATTGCATAACCACTCTTCAAAGGGCCCTAAGGGAATATTAAAAAAGGAAAAGAAATGATGACGTTTCTTTTCTCTCTCTCTCTCTCCAGGATCCCTCAGGCCAAAGTAGACTCATAGCAACTTTCTTTGACTCTCTCAACCTCTCTCTCTCTTCTCATCCAAAATGAATCAAATGAAAGGCACGAAAATAACTGAAATGGAGTTAATAAATTCTTCATATTTTAATAATTTGAAAATAATTGCTCAGAGCTGAATGACATTAGATTTGCATTGCTTAAAACACTTTTAAGTACAATAAAGAAGTAGACAACATGCATCGTAGGAGAAGTTTGTTTTAAGACACTTATATTCCCACCTAATTACAAATTTTGTATTAGCTGTCTTATACTCCAAACTCCGGGTCCAATCGATTGATTTTGATGATTTAACCAAGTTTATATTCTTGGTTTCTCGATATAAAGTGACATTTTAGCAAAAACCTTGGGGTATAGCTCTTAAAATGATATATTTGGCCGTTATATTTATGAAATAAAAAAACTTAAAAGCGGATTTCCCCCTTTTCATAATTCGAAAACAAACTTGTTTTCTTGGTGACTTGACACATATGTAGTGTGCCTGGATTTGTTACTTGACTGACTTCTATCCTTTTATGTTCTCTTTCTCTATATGCACGTATGGCAGTGTGTCCCAAACTGTACACCCCATGCTTAGAGTTATTTTATTAATGCTTCCTAGTATATAAAAGTTGTAGAACATTTTCCATATGATTAGCTCGAAATTGATATGAACTTCTCCTACAGATATACTGTAAGTCAAAGTGACTACATAACTATGAGCAAAAAATGCAAGGAATATGTATAAATAGTTTTGTTTTTTTAAGTTGGCACGTCTCTCACTGACATCACTGCCAAATTCACGTCGAGCTTTTTGTTCACACGCAACACCAACTGACAAAAGGGAAAGGAAAAATTGGGGGAAAACAACTGGTAGCTACAATCCTTCTGTATTTTCCCTGTTGCCAACTTTTTAATATTGGGCAGTTATTATTTAGATATATTAGTCATAGATAAATTGAACCAATATACAAACCAATCGTTACTACTTGTAATATATTCAAAATTTAAAAAAAGGGCGCGCAATTTAATATATTTTTTACATATCAAAACCATAAATAATAATAATAATACCCTTTACGAGTTCATAATACGTAGAGTCGGCTGCTTTAAATCAAAAGAGTCAAATGATGAAAATCAGCTGAAAATCCAATTTTTCCTTTTTTAAAATGTCTGAAATATGATGACTCAAATGCAATTTATAGAAATGTTGTGCAAACCAAAAAAGTTGCAATGCATATTTATTTATCGAGATACACAACCTTTTAACCTCAAAAGCCGACCATTCCATCTTAAATTTTAGTAGCATATCTAAATTGTTCTGTAATTATTAACTTGGTAAAAATTTTGTAGTTGTTTTGAAAATTTGAAAAAAATGTTGGAACATGTGCATTGGATCAGAGGGGGGGGGGCGGATGGGGGCTTACTTTGAGGGGAATTAAAATCATTTTAAATGATCATTAAATAATGACATTATTTAGTAGTATTCTCAAGCGTTGTGAATGATCATGGATCCTCTTAGCTGAGACCAAGAGAAGGTCAAAAATTTAAAGAATTGAGGGCAAGGGGGGACAATATTAATCATTTTTTTATTTTTTAAATATAGAAGAAAGAAACAAATATTGGTATCTTGATCATGACAAAAAAAAAGGGATAAGCCCAAGAAACAAATAAAAAGATCTTGCTTTTAATATCTAGCTACTATGGTCTTGATAATGACTACAAGAGCAAGACATTTAAGAGTCGAGACCAAGAGGAAAAAAAAAAGTTTTTGATTTTTTGATTTAAGTCCATTGGTCATGATCATGACAGCAAAACCACGACCTAGGGGTAAATAAAAAGAGGGTTTTTTGTGTCTTTTTTTTTCTATTACATTTATTAAACTTGTTGGACGCTTTCAAAGGCCATTTTTGTAACATCCGTTTAAAGTTTTATAAATTGCCTTTTTTAAAGGAAAATTAACTGATTTCAAAGGGCGTAAGAGGTCTGAAATTTAAAGCAATCATGGGCAAAAAAAAAAAAATTTCTGAACCTCCATTGAAATTTCATTTTGAATTGTTTTTTTTTTTTTTTGGTACAAGCTGTCAAATGACATACATCTCTTATAGCTATGGGCCTTCAAGTTAGTCTAAAAGGATCAAAAATTGGTTTTCAGAGTTTCTCTTAAAACTCTACTCAGATAATTTTGAGTACAATTTTTTTTATTTTATAGTGACACTGTGAGTAAAATTTCATTCCAAATATGCATTGATTCCAATTTTGAAGCACCTTTTCCTGTTCATTTATTTGAATAAGATATTTTTTCATATTGATACACATCTTAGTATTGACTCTTGATATAAAACTCTCCAATTCTTGAGAATCACAAAAGTGCAAGTAAAATAGAAGGACTCAACGTGACGTCACAAATAGAACTCCCCTCTGAGAGGCAAAAAGACAAAAATCGGAGCTAATTTCAGACCCTAAAAGATAAAGACGAAGCGAATTAGAATGTTAGTGATACTATTGTTAGTATATATAAATTGAACTATTGTATTTACAAATAGAGTCAGGAGGAATGAACTTCTTTGGGAAGTTTCCTCTTAATCGTCTATGTCCAATTTGATATTTTGAATTCTTAGAACAGCTCTGTTAACCTTCTAGATTAAGATGTCACAAAAATGGCCTTTGAAAGCATCAAACTCTTCTATTCTCGTGTGGTTTTTTTATGAGTAGGCAGCAGACAATCCCGATTGGAGCAGACAAAATAACGGACTGATCCAAAAACAAGTCAGTCTAATAATAATGTACATTGTACATTATTTTCTTCTTACTTTCTTCATACATCCAATGACTTCATGACAATAAAGGTAAAACAAGATATTGTATCTATTTTTATTTTTGTAAAAGGAATAATTAAGGATTTGCATGAAAACGGAACTCAAGTCTTTGCAAAAGAGAGAGAGAGAGAAAAAAAAAAAAAGAATCCAACTCAAGTGATTTCACTTCTCAAAACAAGATTTTTTTTCTCCTCCTTTTGGTATCTTGTTATACTCACAGCTCGTATTTTACTCCAATCAACTTGGAATTTATTAGTTATTTTTAGTTATTTTTATTAATAGCTATAAATTACCAAGAGTATAAATGTTCATTTCGAAAGATATGGACGTAATATGTATAATGGTAATAATAATAATAATAATAATAAGAATAAGAATGGTATCTTCTTGTTTATTATCCTGAAATGTATCTTCATCAAATTCATAACCATTCATGTAATAAATAGTTACAAAAAACAAAAAATGAAATAAAAAAAAAAACTGATACTTAGTTCCGGGACTTGATTTCTTTCTGACCATGATTTTTTTTATTTTTCATATCATAGGTGGAATAATTCTTTACATAGTAGTTAGGTAATATTTGTACATACTTCAAAGTACACTCAAAATATTAGTACGTAGTGAGTATCCTCATTCCTTCTCGCAACCTTTCCTCCTCTATATAGAAAGAGACAGAAGGCTCAAAATCAATTGATAAATTAACTGTTTTTTCTTTTTAATTAGAGATGGGAAAAAAACTTTTTTTTGCCTGATTGACGCCTTTATTTAAACGATTTCCTTACCAACTACGCAGCAACCATGAATAATAATTCACTTTGTTAATTCAATTAAAATAATTTTTTGTCAAGGGAAGGAAAATAGCAGCGACATCTTGCGGTGGTGGTAGGAAAAGTTGTCTCGTAGACAAGAAAATCTCCTCCTTAAGCAGTGGCTCTATACTTGCACTTGTTGCTCAAATCTTGCGCTTTTGTGGATACATTTGCGCTATAAATTTTTCTCTTGCGCGTTGCTCTATTTTATGTAAATTATTATGTTGCTTTTTAGATAATCCATTTTAAAGGAATCTTAAAAAAAACAAAACAAGGAATTTACAAAACGCTTTGGAGCACTTTCCGTATAGATTTGTGTCAAAGGGTTTTTTTAAAAATTCTTGTGAGCAATCAAAAGGTTGAGAAAGTTTTTTCTCAAGTAGAGATTGTGCAAGATATATACAAACAAATGCCATGAAGAGTCCAGCTCTTATAAGAATTATAAACATCAAATTAAGAGGAAACTTCCCGAAGAAGTTCATTCCTCCTGACTCCGTTTGTAAATACAATAGTTCAATTTATATGTACTAACAATAGTATCACTAAAATTCTACTTCACTTCGTCTTTTAGGGTCTGAAATTAGCTCCAATTTAGTCTTATTGCCACTCAGAGGGGAGTTGCATTTGTGACGTCACGTTGAGTCCTTCTATTTTACTTGCACTTTTGTGATTGAGACATCTGGAGGCACTGCCCCCAAGTTAGGTAATCTTTAGAAATGTAAAAAATATGCAAATGGGGTGTGTAAAATAAAAAGAAAGAGAAAATCAACTTGGTAACTCTGACAATTTGATGAATGATGAGAGGGAAGCAGCTTGAGCTGTCATGACGTTGTACTGAGCAACAAGCTGCTATTCTCCTTTATATATATACAAATTAATAAATAACATTATGTATACCATAGATGAGAGACAGAAATTTATATATCTTTAGCCTACAAGTCGTAAACTAACAATTATTACGAGAACATGAGCCCTTTTCTAACATTGTATTTGCTTTTGTAAATGTTCTCCCCTCAGTAATAAAGGAAAAATGATAACAGCTTTGGAAAACAAAAAGTACTGTTAAAAGTGCCAACTCCACAAAATCTCGCACGCGGCATTTTGCATATTATTTACATTCCTGGTAATCTGCACCTTTTGTCACTTTGTTATATAGCTTTGCTCTATCACAACTGCTGAGGACATTTAAAGTTTTCAAAATAGAAAAAAATAATTAAGAAATATGCTTACAAACAATTCAGAGGTTGTCAACTAACTTCTTTTATGAGACATCTATGCTCCCCGGGATTCCATCAATTTTCACATCTCTACTCACTGTGTTAGTAGATTAAAATGGGGGATGGACATTTGGTTGAGGTGTGAAAGCATGACCGCTACTACTATCTGGTGCCTTTACATTTTATCTGCTGATTCCTATTAGAGAATATTAAATAGTAAACAATAACCTCGTTAAACAATAACAATACAGAGAGGAATAAATTCAAATAGATCATCAGGGTACACACTGATATTTTTCTTTCCTTCCTTAAACTCAACGCTATCACAACATTTTGCCCATGTCTAATTATATATGTACATATACATAATTGTTCACAGCTGAACAAGAACTCACTAGATTTCAATCTCATCAACAGTATGACGACGAGCTTTTTGGGACAAACAAAAACACTCACTGTATTCTCCCTTCAACTGTTTTTCATCATTTGACTCTTTTGATTTAAGGCAGCTGGCTCTACGTGTTATGAGCTCAAAAAGGGTATTATTATTATTAATTGATTTTAATATATAAAAAATATATTAAATTGCTCGCCCTTTTTTTGAATTTTTGATATACAAGTATTAATGTTTAGTTTGCATATAGGTATAATTTATAAATGCTTAGTATATCTTAATAATAATTCTTCCCAATATTAAAAAGTTGGCAATAAGGAAAATACAGAAGAGTAGATACCAGTAGTTTTTCCAAATTTTTCCTTTCCCTTTTGCGAGTCAAGGTTGTGAGTTGACAAAAAAGCTCGACGTGTAAAATCTAATAAAACACATATTAAAAGGTTAAAATCGACAGCTGATAATAATAATTATTTTTTTGGTGATGTTTATGAGGATACCTTGAATCTACACTACTATGTTTTTTTTTGTGATGAAACGGATTATAAAAACGCATTAGTATATATATATATATATATTTTACAAAATATCTTTTCACATTTGAAAAAAACAACAACTAACAAACAAACAGGTTCTACTCGTAAATTAATATTGATAAGCACACTTGAATGACATTCTATGTATTTATAAATATAATACAATCTACACTAATTTTATTAATATAATAATATATTTATTAATTACCTTTGTAGGTAGGGTATGCATTTATTTAGAGATAATCATATGACATTTGATGTAAAAGTCTGTACATCAAAATGTTCCACTTTCAAAAAAAAAAAAAGAAAAAAAAATTTTCAGAGCAAAAACCCAAACAAGTTTGATATAATACAATACATGACTAAATAAACTTATATTTAAAGCAATAGGCATATCGGTAGGCATATAACCTTGAGATTTCAAAAAAAAAAAAAAAAACACGACCAAAAACCAAATGATAATTTCTCAGTTTCCCATTTCAATATTGTTGTTGTGTTTTTTTGGTTTTTTTTTTGCTCCTTTTTAATTGCTTATTGTCTAAATAGTTATATCTTAGAGGAACTATTTTTGTTCTAAGGTAAATATGTACATGATATGTTCCGCTCCTACAAAGAAAAAAAAATCCTTAAAGGAGAAAAAAAAATAATATTTTTATATAATGAACATGACTCCTGCATAGACAATTTATAAAAGAATTTATTTTTTATTTTTCTCAAACTTTCTTTACTTTTCACAATATCATCATCATTTTAAAACACGTGCCACGTTCTCTCTCCCCCCCCCCCCCCGTCTCTCTCTCTATTTAAATAATATTATATACATAACTTTGATTTTGTGGCAAAAAAAAGAAAGAAAAAGAAAGAAAGCTTTACATCGTATAATTAGATTATTTAAAGGAGTTTTCTCCCTAACACCACACACCTCCTTTGTAAAACAATTTTTAAATGGTCACAATATTTAGAAACCAGTTTACTTTATATAGGTATTTTCTTGATGCCTGCAAAAATAACAGAGTGTATGATGAAGTATATATGTAATCTACTCTACGGCGATTTTCCACGAGCATGAAATTGTACACACTGGTTTTTTCTGTTTAGGGGTCAGCTGTTGATTTATCTGCTCATGAGTAGTGTTCTAAGTAAACAACGCTGATGGGTTCATCGCAAATTATCTCTTGTGAACAATCCTCACTAAATAATAAAGTGTCTCTTAATTGAAGGAAAAAATTGGCTATCGTTGTTCGATGTTGTGGCCAAGAGCAACACCATATCCAAAGACGTAGAGGATACCAAGGCTTTAAGGGATCGAAACATTGCTTCATTCTTGATCGTGATATCGAGACAAGAGCAAGACTGAACCACATCAATTTTGGACGTGATTTTTTTCTTTCCTTCTCTTTTCGGAGAAAGAGAAGGTTGAGAGATAGTGCAACATGTGAGTACAATGATGATCCATTATAAATGATTCCATGTTACGTATTTATTTAGGGTGACAAAAGATGGATTCTGTACAAGTAGACACGGCAAACAGATTGACCCATTTAACAAACAATAAATGCTTTTTAAGGCATACAACTTGGATCAAAAGATTCAGGTTGTTTTCGAACCTATGTACAAGTTGAGACTTTGTACAAATTGACCCTTTTGAAAGTGAATAAATGATTTTTGAAAAAATTTTAAGCTAAGGTACACACTCGTGGTACACATATAATGCAAGGATTATTGCCCTTCTATGGACATACTCAATATATGTATGCATGCTTGCTTCAAGGATCTTCTATGTCATTTCTCGTTTTTTGAATGAATAATACGACTCATTGATAGGACCCTTAGTCAATACACAAATACATATGTACATACAAGTGGTTACAAAAGTTTGGATCATTGATTAAACGAGGCGTATTCATCAGTAGATCAAAAGGAAGCCTCAATGTACATACTATTTAGTAGGTATACATAGTTTTCTAATTATTATTATAATTAAATAAAAGGGACGTTTGATAATAAAGATGCAACTTGCTCCATCTGCTTCATATTTATAAATACAAGCTAGAAATTCTTTACAGAACTACAGACTTGTTATTATTCTACATATATATACTCATATAAATATTATAAAAAAGAACATTTTTTGACATGACCAAAAGGAGGCACTCTACCCCCATCCTGATCATCCTCAATCGGCACACTCATCTCTTAATAAAGAGACGATGAATAATAAGAAGAACAACAACAAGGAGGTAGTCAGTCAATATCACCATCATCATCATCATCCAAATGAGACTTACCTGGGCCCAATTTCTCCACTCTAACTACTACCTACCTTCCTTACCTAATGGTTGACTATCATTATGTGAACATACATGGATACACACACACACAGGTAGGTCCGTTGATATATATATATATATATGTAAAAGAACCTTAGATAGATAGGGAATGAGACTCTCATTCTTTCTCTCTCTGTATTTGTCTGTCTGTCTGTCTATCTGTATATGTATATGACTCTGTTTGTGTGTGTGCAAGGAAGAGGAGAAGCCACATAAACTATAATGTGAATAATTTATGGGTCAGTCATTTTTTCGACCACTCGAGTCTACATACTTTTTCCATTCTCATTTCTTAAAGGTTTTATTTGAGGGAACGTTTAAATGGTGGTGTGAAGACTATTTCACCTACCCATGTGGTATATATGTATAATATGATGTAGTGAAGTAAATAATAATAATTAATGAGAGCTTGTCAATCATTGGACTTATTGACAAATAGTACATACATACATACATATGTACTCATAATTTATTTACTTTTGCAACGATGAATTAAGAAAATAAATATTAAAGTCATTTATCAAAAAAAAAACTACCTGTATGACTATCAAAAAAAAAAAATGAAAAAAAAAATGGATGGACTCTTTTGCAAATAAGTCAAGTCCTTAGAAAGAGAAGCAAGCATGGCTCTACGTACAATAATGCCTGTGTACATATATGTATACGTAAAAATATTATGTATGTACATGACACTATTCCATTATTATTGTTATTATTATTTTCTTCCTCTTCCCCCATTTGGTTGATCCTTGGATTTTCTCTTCGATAAGGATCTTTTATACAAGGTACAATTCACATCTGACATATATATATATATATATATATAGTATAGTTACATAGATTAAATACCAAAAAAGGAAGGATACCAACTAATTGGAGAAAAAAAATAGCTCGTCATTTCATTCACTACTAGCCATCTAGTTTATAATAAGATATGTATACTCTGGATTTTAGTGTAGTGTGTGCGTCTACACGCAACCTCGACTTTCAAAAAAAGAAAAAAGAAAAAAAAGGACATCAGCTTTGAAAAAAACAACAGCAACAACAACAACATAAGTATGGCGGTAACTTTGAGTTTCATAATATGCTGAGTCAGGCTCTTCTAAATCCGTTCAGAGTTAACTGATAATAACAGAGGAATAGAGAATATATTATTTAAATACAGTGAACTCCCGTATATCGCGCGGGATACGTTCCAAAGAATAAAGTTCCGTGAAAAGTGGTGAAATCCGCGAAGTAGTCAGCTTTATTTTTTATTGTTATTTTACAATGTAATATTGTATTTTATTCCGTGATGGCGTCCTACAGCCCCATAGCATTTACATTCCGTCAGCATGTCCGGAAGTTTAACTTTTTCTGCAATAGTTAGCATCTTCCTCGCCTCTTTTGGCGCGTTTGGAGGCCCCTTTGTCGGTGTACAGAACGTTTCTTTGACATTGTGGGTTTTGTCAAGGAGACAAATTGCAAATGCAAATTTGGCAGAATGACCAGGAACGAAAATTGTTGGCAGGTATCTAATGAAAAACCAATCTCAACTTTTTTCACTTCTAAACAACAGTAACACCTCTGAGCCAATCAGGATTCACTGTAGAAAAATCACTTTAAAAAATTCCGCGAAGCCACGATTGGTGAAGCTCGATATAGCGAGGAATCACTGTATGTGTTTGTTCATCTCGAAAAATGAATCGTGGAGAGTATCCTGTAAAAAAAAACTTGTTTTTTTTTTAAATATGTATGTCCATAGTCCTTGTTAGTCTCTCTGATCCGTTTTGAAAGTGGAGCAAACGGAAAATACTTTTATTTATTTTTAGAGATATCCAGATATATGTAAACTATCATGATCTAATTTCAAATTTTGACGTACATGCCTCACTGCCTCCTCATCTCCAGGTCCTTGCACCTATCTATCTATGCCTCACCCGTTTTCCTTTTGTTAAAGCCCAAAGAAGAATATCATATCTTACATATAGACATATAGTGTACATAAATAACTTATATCTCGAATACAATATGAGATTCAGAATATTAGTACGTCACAGCAAAATGTGTTGTTGGGCTCATGATTACATAGGGGAAAACAAGAGAGGAAACCTATGGAGTCTTCATTCTTATTTTCTCTCTCTCTCTCTCTCTCTCTCTACCTGAAGACAAAAAAATTTACGATTGTCTAACTAACGAGTAAAGAAATGAAGTACATGGGTACATACATATAGGTGGTACATATTTGCAAAGCGGCCTTCTATGTACATAAATGCATTATGCATTATTGAAATACTTTTTTTCTTTTTCTTCTTTTATGATTATTGAGATCTAAAGCCTAATGTATTTACATTCGTAAGGAATTATGAATGTGCATACATACATACATACAATGTAGGAATGAGTATTCTTCCATCCACCAATGGTTGACTACATTTGAAGAGAACTCATAGATTGAACTCTATTGAGCAAGAAGTGCTCTTTTAACACATAGTATAATAATGATGTTTGTATGTACTTATTATCTATAATGATGTAGTAATATCTTTATTGTATCTCGAAACCTTTCCTGTCAAAATGAATAATAAAAAAAAACCGGCCTTGGAATCAGTAGCATTAGCATTGGGCCATTCCTTCTCTCCCACATTAGAAACATTATTCATAGTAAATTAATTAAAATTAAAGGAGATCAAATACATTTTCAACCAATCAACGATCAGAATAATACTATATAAGGAAAAGAAGAAGAAAAAATCAACAGCTGACAGCAAAATACAGTGTACATTTGTATGTATGTCATGGAGCAACGACGCGAATAGTAAGGTAAAGAATATTAAACGGGGCTTTGAGCTCTTAAAAAAAAAAGAAAAAAAGATTGCTCGTAAAAGATTCAATCATTGATTAAATGAGTTTTGTCCATCTTATGGGTATGTACTTAAAAAAAAAAAAAAAAAAAGAGAGAGAAACGACCTCATATTTCAGTCTCTTTTTATTTTATTATTTATTTAAAGATTTGCACAAATTGAGAATAATAATTAATTATTTGGATTTAAGGATCCTCAAAAAAACAAAAAACAAAAAAAACAGGGATGCGGATACTATCAGGATTTACGTGTACAAGTACATCTGCAAAGGTATGTTGTATACAAGACGTGGGACTCTACCATAAAATGCAAAGCTGTATAGGAGTCATAGGAATTTCCTTCGACTCTCTAAACCTTTCCTCCTTAAAAAAAGAAGGGAAAAAGGTCCAAAATTAACTAGTAATTGTAAGTCAATCTTCCTTTAATATTAGTGAATTAGCATAGTATTAATTTGTGCACATCCAATCAATGTCGAGAACACTCATAAAGGGAAAAAGGAAGTAGAAATCTACAGCTGATTAACAAATACTTAGTAAGGGTTCATTGTTTTAAAGATACCGTTCTGATTAAGAATTATCACACAATGGGATTCACTTCAGCGCTAGCCTAACTCTACCTCTAAACAATATCAATATATATCTTATTTAGTGTTAGTCAGCTATTGATCTGTCTACATTTTTTTTTTTTTACTCACGACATATTCCTGCTCTGAACGTGGATTAGTTGAATTTAAATTAAATTTTGTTAAATAACACAAATTAAAAATGTCAAAAATTGAGTTAATTTGGCCCATTTTCCAACTTCAACTTCAGTTCAAGCCTAGAAGGATACTCATTTTGTACATTCAAAAATAATGAAGTTTTGACTTAAAGGGACTCTGGGAGGCGTAGAGATCCGGAGTAGGCCTAAAAGTCGATCAAAACGCTATTACTTAAATAACTACTTAAACATTACATGAAATGGATTAATTAATTATGAATGTATTCAAAAGCTGAGACTCACAGCTTTCAAACGAGATGTCAAACGGCCAATATGAATCTTTCACTAAGAAGAAATAGTCCATCTAAACCTGATAATTTTCATTCAATTTCGACTAAAAATTCGCTAGAAATTATACCCTGTAGGATTTTTTACTATTGATCAATGTAATTATAAGCTTATGGACTATTACTTATTTGTTAGTCTTGTGGCTCAAACCACGACTTTTGAGAATCTGAGACAAAGACAATACCAATATGATATGAAGAGTCCGAGAAATTAAGGCTATGTCGAAACCTATGGGGAAAAAATAATTAGAGACTTTCATCGGATCGATACTGAGGCGAGATCAAAATTAAATGATATAATTAATCTATGAGCAAAAATTATGTAAAGTAATATATATCAAGGCTATTCCATTAGGGCTCTTGGGCCCCATGCAGACGGTAAGAACTTTTGACTGGTCCAACTTGGAGTTGAGTCAATAAGTTTTCTTTTATCATTTGTTTAGTACCTACTGATTTGTTGCTCTAATTATTTCTTTCTAACGAAATGATGACTATTTTTTTACTCTACTTAAGGCTATAACTTGAAATTGTATAGTCAAAATCATATTTATAGTTGTATAATTTTTTTTGAAACATAATAATGTAATCTATAGATATTGGAAAAAAGTTTGAAAGATTCAGCTTCACAGGTAAATTTGTTTAAATGACATTAAGGATATTACATATATATATATATATATATATATATATATATATATAATATGACCTTTTACTAAAGAATACTCAAGTATTTGTCTATCATTTAAAATCTTCAATGACTATTCGAATAATGATTAAAAAGACTGACATTTTACTCAATGGTATTTACTTTTCTTTCATTATGACCCTTTGTAACATTTTGTTGTCATTCAGAAAAATGTTAACTGAAGGATTTTATTAATAATAATTAAAGGTATGTATTTAATAATAATTAAAAAAGAATGAGTGCATTTTTTTTTAAAACACGAAGAACTCGCCCTTTCCTCTCAAAAAGAAAAAAAAAATGAAAAAAGACTACAAATCAGTTAGGGAATTAGATACTTTTCCTCAATTGATGTATATATATTTAGTAGAAGGAATATGATGCTGAAAAAGTCAGAACAGGAGCAAGACTTATTACTCATGACTACGATTTAGTATGATTTAGTCTCGCCCAAGTTTAACACAACAGCAATTATCTGTTATCAATGGACTCATTTTACAGATTATATTAGCAAATATTTTTTTTTCCACAAATTACATTTGAATGCAATTTATTAAAAAATCAAGTTCGAGTAAGAAGTTCTGTAAAACCAAGGAGCAGGGATATATATAGGATTTTGAAAGGCATTCAACTAAATGGGTCCGTTTGATAAATATTGTAAATATTAAAGTTGGGGTTAACAAAAATCTGGAGATGTTATGTCTCCCTCCTCCCCCCTAATTATGCTCATAATAATGAAAAACTGACTCAATTATATTATTATAAAAATATAATAAACTCTTAAAATTTACTTTGAACCCCTCAAAATCAGTTTTTATCCAGTATCTCACAGTACAAAAATTGACAAAAATGTCTGGATTTCTGTGTCAAAAATCCTATAATTTATATTATAAATACAATTGTGTGACACTAGGTTTTTTGATGTTCCATACAAAAATACCCATTGCAACACGGATCGTGTTGCAACTCTTCCAAGTCTTTCCTAGGGATATTTACATAGTTATTTGAATATTAATCACTTAAATTTGATTTGAGTTCAACCAGAGGTCCTCAAAAATATTAGAAAACTAATAAGGAACCAATAATGAGTATGTAGCAGAAAAATATACAGCTGACACAAAAATACAAAGTTCAAAGAAACAGACGACAAATTGGAACGGCAAATTGAATCTGTCATATGGCTCGTAAATTCAAAATTATACAAATATTCATCGCATATATATATATACATTTTTTTGTATCTTGTAAGGTCACGAAACCTTTTTCTGATTTCATAAGAGTATTCTGCTCATTCTGAAAATGCTTGTAACTCTTTTTTTCAATTTGCAGTCTAGATTTACAGACTATGCTCATACAAGTTGTACTATGCATGTATGTATGTAATAATTAACCTTCTTGTACGAGTCATCAATCACCCAAGCAAGCATGGAAATAATGCATTGAGGGATGCTACGGATATATATATATATATATAGTACATTCTATTCTGCTACCTCCTTCATTCACACTGATACAATCAGTATTGAAATGCTGTGCAGAAAGACGAACCTCCAGACTTGTATCAAATGTCACTCACTCACTTTAATAATAAATCCGTCTTCATTTTTTAAATTTTCCTTCTCGACATACATAGATATATATAATTTCAATTTAATCAAGGTGAAAAGAGAGAGAGAGAGAGAGAGATGGTTCTTTTTTAGTAGATGAATGCGTGCAATGGGAAATATCATGCAATGTTTGTAAAATAATAATAATAAAACTGAAGAAAAAATAAATAAATAAATGAACATCAGTCGAAAACCTCATAGAACTTGTCTTCATTTCGTAAGGTCCTTTAGAGATTTGAAGAGTACCTAGATGGAAAAATTATTATTTTTCCATCAAAAAGGATGAATGCCAACTTTAAAGTATGAATAATATTATTTTATAGAGAGATGAATGCAGGAAGTCGTCAATCTTTTTGAGGCTCATTCATTTTAATAATATTAGCATATTTAATTTATATAGAAATATATAGAAATGCAGCAGGATGCTGTCTTGATTGTATCTCCTTAACTTTCCTCCATAAATAAATGAAAAATGGTCAAAAATCATTTGGGATACTATAGCCCATAGTAACCTTGAGGCAGTTATTAGTTTAATAGGGGTAGGACATTGTTTAGAGCTCATTTGACTTAAATTTATCAACGTTTTTCTGAACACTAATAAGAAGTAAAGCTAAAAAACAAAGTAGACAAAGGTAATTGTTAGCTTGGAGATATTTCCTAATCTTTGAGACTACTTTCCCCCCCCCCCGCAAGATGTCGCTGCTGAAATACATATTATATATATATTTATGTTAGTCTTCCCTTCACAGAAATTGAAGTAATAAGGTAAATTCATGAGTAGTTAGTTTTGGAGTAATTCAGAGCCTTTAGCAAACGAAAAAGTCAATTTTTAAAAGAAATGAATTTGTACAAAAGTTGATGACGATGTACAAACTTTAATAAAGAGTTACATCGAGCTTTTTTGTCCACTCGCAACCTCGAAAGAGAAAGGAAAAATTTAAAAAAACAACTGGTAGCTGCTACCCTTCTGTAATTTTCCTGTTGCCAACTTTTTAATATTGGGCAGAGTTATTATTTAGATATACTAAGCATTTATAAATTGAACCAATATACAAATCAATCGTACATACTTGTATATCAAAAATTCAAAAAAAGGGCGCGCAACTTAATATATTTTTTATGCATCAAAATCATAAATAATAGTAATAATACCCTTTACGAGTTCATTACACGTAGAGTCAACTGCCTTAAATCAAAAGGGTCAAATGATGAAAATCAGCTGAAGGGAGAATACATAGTGTGTGTTTTTGTTTATCCCAAAAAGCTCGAGTAAGTGCAGTGGAAAAGTTCACAGGTGTGACAAAGGAAAGAGAGATGGAGACTTTGTAAGTTACTGGAATGTATTTTTTTTTTTCTGGAATTTGGCAAGTTTCTTATTATTAAGAAATGTATAAATAATAATTTGAATATGAGCAACCTGTCATTGAATAATATTATGGATTTAAAGATAAACCCATGTTATGCATTCATGGTAGTTATCTTTACATCAATCCTTCTGAATGGTATATATATGTATATAAAATGTAATATATAATATAAAAAGAATAAATACAAAACCAGTTGGTGAGTGAAAGCCACTCACGTATCATGAGTGTGAGCCTTCTTTACTTATTTGTTTGTCTATCTCTGCCTCATCTTGCAGCTGTGGTGGATGTTTTTTAGTAGCTATCTCATGCCCTATTTTTGTATTTATAATATTTAAAAAGGAGCTCTCAACCCTAAATTAGTCGGTCAATGTCGTCATTTGTTTCAACAGCTGGACTCTTTTAATAATTAATTAATTATAGGGATATTTTTTTCTGCGTAGCAGGAAATAATTATTAGAGTTTCGTTCATTCACTTTTAGCTCAATAGTTTTTCCATCGTCTCAACAAACCCTAATAATTTTTGGGGTCTTTCTTGAGTCCTCCATTTGTCTAATCCTGTTCTTTACTGATGTAATGAACGTAGGGACCGATTTCTCGAAAACCGTCGGACTCTCGAAAAAAAAAATTACAGATTTGAGATCAGTGAGATAAACTGAATAACTTTTATTATACTTACACCCCAGAAGATTTTTGAAAGTTTAAATTTGTTGACCACTGTAATTTTTGGGGTCTTTCTTATGTCCTCCATTGTTCTAATTCTGTTCTTTATTGAGATTATGAACGCCCCTTTTTTTAAAAACTCAAATGAAATAGTGACTATCCTTACTTTTAAATTAATAATAGTGGTCCAGTTGAAAAAAAAGATTTGGCCCAATACCAACTGATTTTGGGCCTTTTTTTTCTTCCTTTTTCTTTTTGGAGAAGGAAAGGTTAAATGTGTTAAAATACTAATAATAAAGGACAAATTGGGCAGTTAAAAAGTATGAACCAGTTGGTTTACTTCAATTATTAAATAAATAAAAGTGTAACACATTGATATCCAACCAATCCATAGCAGTTGATCACTAGTCCAAAGGATGAGTAAAAATATACCGTAAGACATTTTTTCAAATAAATGTGATTTTAATATTAGTTATAATTAGAGACGTTAATTTTAGTCCAAAAGACGATCAGTTAAATATTTAAACTTTTTATTGGTAGTTGATCAATCTCAAGTTAGATAAAAGGTTGGACAATAATTAGTGTAACAATTCGGTATTGTAGGCTGTCTTAATTGACCATCTTTTGAAGACAATATAAAGAGTTTCAATAAAGATTGTGACAGGTAAGATTCACTCAAAATATAATGTGTGAAATTGCAAATGTTTGCCATGACTTACACTCACCATCTCACCCCTTATTGTTAGTGAATATACTGTTGTCAGTAAAAATACGAATTCCAAAAATCAAGTGTTTGAGTTAGGTCCAGTTAGATTGTATTCAATCCAACTGGGTCAAATATTTTTCTAGCACAAAGGATAATACAGGATATAATCAATATTGAAATGAAGTGTTCGAAATTACAATAATATTCTAATATTTATCACATTAATTGTTTCTCTTCATTAATATAACTACAAACGCTATTCACGTTTTGTTGACGGTTTTTTCTTTTAATTCTAGGGATTTACATGTAAAATGAATCAATTTTGGATAAGAAATCACTTGATATAAAAAAAGTAAGGAAAGTTAAGGGTGTAAAAAATCACTTAGAATTGTACATTTTTAAAAAGGGAATCTTTGAGAATCTTTATAAAAAAGTATATACATTTATACTTAATACAAACATGATATAGTTAACGCGAACAAAAGTGACCATCCATCAAATTGATATTCGTGATCTTGTTTATTTTTAACCCTTGCCTTCGGTACGACAGGATATATCAAAAGATATGTCATAACTAATGATTTAAAAACATTAAAGAAAAAGGTAAATTGAGTCATATTTTCCACTTGATGTACCCTTACGTTGAGGTGATGTCTTTGTGTTTGAAATATGGAGTAATGTGCAGTAGGTTGCTTAAGTATGTAAGGAGGTCAGTCTAAAGCAGGGGTGTCAAACTCATTTCACATCACGGGCCACATACGACCCTTAAGTAGACGTTGTTGTGGGTCAGACCATTAAAATTATAGCAATCTTAGCTATAAGAATAACGAAAATATCATCATGTCTTCCCTTTGTTTTGATTTAAAGAATAGCAAGGACATTGTTCAATTTACCTAAAAATTTATTGAACAACACTTGTACAAAGCATTTTACAAAATTGTACAAACTTTAAGTAACTGGTATCGAAAATTATAATAATGAACTTTACATGAGATTACAACATGTGACTTATAAAGAAAGAGTTTAACATGCACCCCCTAGCGGATAATTCATGAATTACATTTAATTAAAGAATTGAATCCATGTCTTTTATGTATTTTTTCTACTTTCAAATTAACCTGCGGGCCTGATTAAACCTCCTTGCGGGCCGTATGTTTGACACCCCTCGTCTAAAGCTTATGAGAATAAAAATCAACCTTTTAAGCTGTTTTTTAAAGATAGTTTTGACACTCACTCACCAACATTTATATCCTTTTCAGACAAAGGACGGAAAGAAGAGACAAACAATAAAGAGTAATTACATCCAGCTGTTAAGAAATTCAAATTTGGACTAGTCGTGTTTTAGTACTCTCAACTCAAAGTATAAAACTATCATTATTTTCATGATAATTTATTGGTAAATAGTATACACAGCCATAAATAAAATCAAATACAATCCAAATTTAAAATTATCAGAGGAATAAAGTATAGAATGTCCTTTTTAATCATTCGCCATCGCGAATGATTTGCTTTGCTACCGTGAATAAAAAATGAACCACCTGCAAAAATAGCAATATTTGGACTTTTGTTCGATTAATTATGTACAATATTTCACTCGTTTTTCTAAGGTTAATTTGAAAAAAAATCAAAAAAAAATCGACGGTGTTCGTCTTTTTGACTTCAAAAAATTGCCTGATATCACATCTGTTGAGCCCTAATTTCAAGTCTTTAAAAACTCATCAAGACAACTAACTTGACTCCATGTCCTAGAAAACTATTTTGTGTACCTGAAAAGGATCCAAGATTCCAAGTGTTGAATAGGATATTATCACACCCTTTATAAATCATCTTTAACGAGTCCTTTTCTCTATTGGACTCGCCATTATAGCCGTTTTATGATTATGTCCATATATGTATGTATATATATACATAATGGAAATATTCAAACATTTTTATAAGCACATTACTTGTATAAGCAATCACGGTTCAAACATGATCATAAATAAAATTTAATGACCAGATGTTGTACCATAATATTGAGTTGGAGGATTAATGGGGATGATGGTATGTATAACTTTTATTGAGGTTAATCTCTCTCTCTCTCCTCTATGTAGATATATATATATAACATAATACATTTATGCATTTAAACATCAATTAATTGAGATATCACGATTATAATCTATGCAAAAATTTGTTTCATTAATATTAAAAGTAATGAAACTAACACGTAGAAAAGGCATTTCATTAGAGCAACGTACAAAAAAACGTAGCCTCAAATTTGACCCAATAAAGATAATCTCAATAGATAATAATATATACATACATACATCATAAATTATAATTATTTTAAATAAGTCAAGTAGAACGGAACATTTCAAATAGTCACATAACCTACTATTTCAAAAAAAAAAAAAAATTCCCCAGTGCCATAGAGTTATAAAATATTTTAGGATATATTACATATATTACTGCTATAGGGGGGAAAACTTAAAAGTTTGAGCAATATTATTTTATCAATCTAATGTAGATGATAATTCTTTAATTCTTCTATTAGAGGTTGATGCTTTGCACTGCAATGGTCTAATATGTGTTGTGTCGTTTGCTAAAAACTCGTTTAAAAAGAACGTATCTTTGAGTGAAGAAATAGAACTAATCACTTTAGGAATTGATATTATATAGACAACTGATCAGCGGTGCCGGAATGAATTTGTAAGTGGGGAAATTATGTCACAAGTTTATTTATGACGTAAACTATTATATTCTCAGATCACAAAATCTCATTTTTTAGAAAAGTGTGTGTAGGGGGGGGGGAGGGCAAAACTCATGACTCGTACCATGACTAGGAATGTAAAAAATATGCAAAATCCGTGTGTGTGATTTTGTGGAGTTGGCACTTTGAACAACAGTACTTTTTGTTTTCCAAAGCTGTTATCATTTATCCTTTATTACTGAGGGGAGAACATCTACAATAGCAAATACAATGTTAGAAAAGGGCTCATGTTCTCGTAATAATTGTTAATTTATTGAGTTAATTTTCTGCCTCTCATCTATGGTATACAGAATGTTATTATTTATTATTGATGTCTTCATTTGTATATATAAAGGAGAATAGCAGCTTATAGCTCACAGTAAAATGTCATGACAGCTCAAGCTGCTTCCCTCTCAACATTCATCAAATTGTCAGAGTTACCAGGTTGATGATTTTCTCTTTCTTTTTATTTTACACACCCCATTTGCATATTATTTACATTCCTAACCATGACTAGTGAGTCATATAACCCACGACATGATTCGTGAATCAAAAATAAACGAATGGCTTTAATGAACTGATTTTAGTGTTGCAGTTCAGTAAAGAGAATTGCCGCTCTCATCACCGACGAGCTTTCTGAGATAAACAAAAATAAATTGGTGTCTCCTTTCAGCTGTTTTTGATTAGTTGACTCTTCATATTAAAAGCAGCTTACAGCTTACTACATGAGTTTTGAACTCAAAAATGGTATTATTATTATTTAGATATATTATATAAAAAATATATTAAATCAAGGATTGCACGCACTTTTTTGATTTTTTGAATATTAGACAAGTATTAACGATTGATTTGTATATTAGTAGAATTTATCAGTGTATAGTATATCTAAATAATAACTCTGTCCAATATTAAAAAGTTGGCAACAAGAAAAATATGGACGAGTAACTAGCAGTTGTTTTTTCAAAAATTTCTTTTCCCTTTAGAGAGTCAAGGTTGCGAGTGCACAAAAAAGCTTCTCGTGATCACTATAAAGAATGAATAGTATGTCAAAAAGGAGCAAAATACGAAGTATTTTCACTTTTCTAATAACAAAACTAATCCCCCCCTCACCAGATGATTGAAGAAGTTTAAAAATGATAATAAATTCTAACTCGAAATACAATGAATGATATAATTTTTGACCTGACTCTGGAAAAATTCCCCCTTCCTAATATCAAAGATTTTGAATACTCTTATTAGGGCATTTTTGTGTCTCTTGAGACTAAAAGGATATCTGTGATAGTATGAAAGACCTAGAGAGCAATGTTTTCACCAAAGAAAGAATCAACAGCACTTGACTCTTTGTTGCCCAGTTCTTGATTTTCTACTTTCCTTAACCTTTCTACTGTGATTGACAATTTTTTGTGGGTTTTAATTTATTAATTTTTTTTTTTTGAGGAGAAAAGGTTGTCAAATACAATATTTTTAAGGAACTTTTTTTTTTAATTAACATACTTTTGTAAAAGGCAATATCACGACAAATACATTATAAATTATATAGGCATAAAAGATTCAAAATGGCCTTTCTCTATCTGCTTTATGTGAGAGTGAAAATATCCATCATTTCAAATCTCTATTAAATATATATACATATCTCTTTCTAAATTATATTTTATCAATTAGTCACTCAGTATTTTAATTACAAGGGTTTATCGAGATATGATACATTAAATTGAAAATTTGATAAGAGGCCTCATACAAAAATTATATAAAATATTGATATATTTATAAGAAAAGATAATTATTATATGAACACATGAGGTGAACTAAATTTACAAAAAATAAGAAAAATAATTAGGAGATGAATCATGATATTTTTGTTCCACTTTGACAGTTCTCTTCCTATGAGAAAATAAATATTGCTAAAGGGTAGAAAATGTTTATTTATTACCGCCATAATCCAAAAATACTTTGTATTTTGAATAATAGACTCTATTTCCATCTTTGAGAGTATAGCTTCAAATTCATCTCTTTTTACCTCAGATAACATTCTTAAAAATTTAATTTAAAGGAATCTATAAATTATACATAAAACGTTTCTCGAAATAATATTTATTTGAGATCTCACATTTTAAGATAACGCAAGTTTTTCTTCTTCTATATAAATCACAAAACCTTTAAATGAATAACATATCCTATCACTTCTTTTATACCATTTTGTTTCACTTTAAATTATTTAAGCGTCCTGTTGTTGTTGTTGTTGTTTTTTGGGAAATATTTGTTCAGAGAAATTTAATTTAAATGACTCTCCAAAAAATTTTATTAATAAAATAAGAAATTCCTTATTTTCAAAAATAAGTAAATAAAATGGTTAGGAAAGAAATTAACAAACTATCCATAAACTGTCTACCAATAATAATTTTGTTTCATAAACCATTAACTTTATAAGCAAAAATTACAATGCAAATATAAAAAAGTGGACACAGCAATAAATATAACGCAACTTTTATAACTTTATAAAATCACGTAACCTTTTATTTTATCTCTTTTCTGGTATTATTTAGGCTGTTATTTTAATACTAAAAGATTATTTATGTCTATACTCATTTCATTGATTCATTGAAGTCCCTATTGATATATAAAAATCAATTTATGTTCACGATAGACACCAAAACCGAGGTTATCTATACAACTAAAAATGTCAACATAGATCCATGAAGGGTTGTAGGCCATTTAATATATGATTTGGAGTCAAGGGTTTCTTTAAAACAATATTTCATAAAAAAGAGAAAGAACATACTTCGCTTTTTTCCAACGGAATGAACAACGAAATAAAAGACAGAATTCTCTTACAAGACATCACACGAAGAAGCACGTTCTTCAGAATCAAATGAACAATGAAAAGACAGATATTACTTTCGTAATTCAATGTGAAAATAAAAACATTTATTTAATCGATTGATAGATACCATAGTAAATAAGTCAGCTGTGTATTCTTCTACATTTGTGCTTCACTTATGTAGTAGTGTTTAGAAGAACTTTGACTGGTTACAATCGAATTTAGCTCTTGTTAAGCTGTATATAATTAGTTACTTTTAAATGATGAAAAACAGATGACTCCATTGAAATTTAGAATAATTGATCCGCTATAAATGATATTCAACCTTTTTTCTTTGTAGAAAAGAAGGTTGCAAGATACTTGATAGATAATTTCTTGTACTGTGTAGGTTTTTATGTTAGTTAGGGAGATAAATAATAAATGATTGAAGAGTTAAAAGTTCACAAATGATTATTTTTAGTTAGAAAACTAAAAATATAAAGTGTTTTTATTTTTTTTTTGTAAATTTCTAACCACAATCCTTTTAAGAAATAGTTATAAGAAGCAAGAATGGTGTATTTTTTTTTTTTTTTTCAATATACAACTTTTAAAAGGAAAGAAAATAGAAATGTACAAAAAGTTCCCTCGTAGTTTGTCATAAAAAAAAAAAAAAGAAGCCAACTTCCGGAGGAGTCAATTAGAAAAATTCAAGCAAAAATCAAGATAATGACTTTAATTATAAACCCTCCATCACCTGACAGTTAATTAATTATACTAAAATATAATATATAACCAATGAAGAGATTTATAATAGATAATTTATATATAGAGAGAGTGCAAAATTCGACATTGAAAAATTAAAACAACAATAAAATGATGAATGAATCTTAAATTTTGCACTTTTCTATCAACGCTCAAAGGTCATGACTAGGTAATCACACAGAGTACTTTGCCCTAAAGGTTAATGATTCACTTCATACTCGCAACAAACCCAACAAAATGTTACGGCATCTCTATACTTATTATTAAGAAAAGATATAAAACAAATGTATGTGAAAGGTTTCGTGATTTTTTTAAAATTTCTTTTTTACGAATTAATCTTTGAAAACAGAGCAGTAAGATTTGATTGTGTGAGTATAATTACCTTATACTTATACTTATTATTATTACTTGAGTGCATAATACGTTCCATCATTGGAAAAATCCAACTTTTTTTTTAGTTATTCTAAAATAATGACTTCTGCATCCTTCAAACCATAGTTATCTATATATATATATATATATAGATAATTATAAACCATCAATCATTAAAAAAATATAATTAAAAATCTTGGAAATTGATTGACAAATGTCTTTTTGTAATTAATTTTTAAAATATCTATTTTATTAAATAATATTTTTATTTATTTATTTATTTTTCTTACTAATAATAATATATGAGAACAGAGGGTTCAATAATAATAATAATAATACGTAATATATCATACAGATCTCTAATATATAATTTAAAAAATCTGTCAAAAATATTTGACTTTTCCGAGTTTTATTTGTATTTGTGTTGCGTAAGGGAAATAATGATAATAATAATAATTCAATGGAATAGTTCCTTCTCTTTCCTTTAAACCGATTAGGGATGAGTGAGACTTCCTTATTCAACTACTATCACGACGAGCTTTCTAGGATAAACAAAAACACACTGTATTCTCCCTTCTGCTGATTTTCATTATTACTTCATCATTTGACCCTACGTGTTATGAACTCAAAAAGGGTATTATTATTATTATTATTTATGATTTTGATGCATAAAAAATATATTAAATCAAGGATTGCGCGCCCTTTTTTTGAATTTTTTAATATATTATGAGTATTAACAATTGGTTTGTGATTGGTGGAATTTATTCATGTATAGTATATCTAAATAATAAATTCTACCAAATATTAACAGATTGGCAACAAGGAAAATACAGAAGGGTAGCTACCAGTTGTTTTTTTCTTCAAATTTTTCCTTTTCCTTTTGTCAGTCGTGGTTGCGAGTGGACAAAAAAGCTCGACCTTTATGAGCAAAAAAATACTGGAAAATTTGATTCTTTTTTTTTTCGACTCTGATAGGGATAAATGTTTTTGTTTTTTGAAGTTGACACGACTGTAACTGACATCACTGTCAAATTACAGGTCAAAATGATCATTAGTGTTTGAGATACGCGTCCTTTTGCAACAAGGAAAATACAGAAGGGTAGCAGCTACAAGTTGTTTTTCCAAATTTTTCCTTTACCTTTTGTGTGTCGAGGTTGCAAGTGGACGAAAAAGCTTGATGTGGAACACTACAACTGTGAGAGGATCTTAACAGATCATGCGCCCACGTTTTCCCATTCTCATTTTCTATTTAAACACTAGAATTACCCAAAACTTTATTTGTAAAAAATAGTCTTACATGGTCATTTATTTGAGTGACTATATGTATTTTGATTATTGTTCAGGGAAGTGTTTTTTTATTAAATGAATTACATTAAAATGAATAAATTTTGAGTTCTCCTTTTTTCGTTTGTAATAGGATATTTTTTGTAATACAAAACTTTGCTACGATACAATTGTTCAGACATTTTATGAATTATAAAAAAATACATGACACCCACGAAAGGATATTAAAAAAAGAAAAAAGAAGAAAAAGTCACATCCTGAAGTTGCATAGTTAATTATAGAGTCATTTAGCTCCCCCTAGGGAACAAAACAGTCAACTCTTGGGGAAGTGAATTTATACAAAAACGGATCATGTGTGTGTCGTTTTGCTTCTTTGTTTCATTTTCCCTTGATATATGTGATATTTGAGCTAAAAGATTTGAAACTTGACTCAGATTTGTACAAAATGGCTCTTGAACAGTGCAAATCTGTGGATTCATAATTGTGACGTCGTGGATTTTACAAAGAAAATAAATATAAAAAATGTACCTTGGATCTTGAGAAACATTTAAAAAAAAAAAAAAAAATAGCCCAAAAAATAAATCAAATACACGGTATCATATGTGTTTGGAGAAAGAAAGAATTGTATAAGGGGAAATTCTAAATAATAAATAAATATATACACCCAAATTTCTTTCTTTTTAGCCTGAGTAACTGTTTACTGAATCATGTGTTTTAATATTCACTAATTTGTAATAAATTTAGTTCCATGTTTCTTTATTAAGAATAATTCCTATTTGAAAAAAAAAGAAACTATTTTCAAAATATCAGTTACTAAAAGTTATATTTATTCAATACATTAAAATTTAAATTCTATAAACAACAACGGACACAGTAGTAAATATTCAACTAAACTATGTTTTTTGTACTTTCTACCATATTATTTTAATAATGAATGTTTCTGTAGGCATTCGTTGTTAAGTTTTTGCATAAAATATTATAATTTTTTTTTGATGGAAGTTGATTTATAAGTTGAGAAAACTGAGGATCTTTTGATAATTTTGATACCATTACGTTTTTTCTTTTCCAATTAACTTTATGAAAAACAAAAACAAAAAACCAGTCGAGATGGTGCTAAATCAAACAAGACACTCACACAATACCAAAAGATTTATATACCCAAGATGATTAGCTGCATTCAAAAAAAAAAAACCTTGGTATTTTTCCCCATAATATTCAAGAGCTTGCCTTGTTGAATCATAAAATTTTTTACTGCCGATTGAGTCATAAATGTGATTTGACATCATCTTTCTAAGGATTCTTTTCTTCTCATGAAGGAGTTATATCTAGGAATGTAAAAAATATGCAAAATCCGTGTGCGAGATTTTGTGGAGTTGGCACTTCGAACAACAGTATTTTTTGTTTTCTAAAGCTGTTATCATTTTTCTTTTGTTACTCAGGGGAGAACATCTACAATAGCAAATACAATATTAGAAAAGGGTTCATGTTCTCGTAATAACTGTTAGTTTACGACTTGTAGGCTAAAGATATATAAATTTCCTGACATTAATTTCAGTTAATTTTCTTTCTCTCATCTATGTTATTATTTATTGTTGTATATATAATGGAGAATAGCAGCTATTGGCTCAGTAAAACGTCATGACAGCTCAAGTTTCTTCCCTCTCAACATTCATCAAATTGTTAGAGTTACCAGGTTGATTTTCTATTTCTTTTTTTTTTTTTACACACCCCATTTGCATATTTTTTACATTCCTAGATGTTCTCCCCTTACTCATTCTCTTATATAAATATGTAGACGAGTGCTGGATAGGCCAGTCACAAGTCATAATAAATATAAAATAAAATAATCTAACGTCCATTCAAAGTCATTCACAGGCAATACGACCCCAAAAATAAGGCATCAACACAAGGAATTATAGGATTGAGCAAAGTGTGTTCACATGACTAAATACTAATTTGAAGAATAAATGTCCGGGAAGGAAATTAGAGGAAAGGTGAATATAAGGATGAAGACGTCTGGGATGAAAAGGAGTAGAAGAAAATTACCTAGCAACGAGTATTTGAGAGTTAGACATGAAATCTCTCAAGCATCTGCCCCTGTATATTCAATACTTTGTGTACATACTTTTCAAACGAAACAAACAAACAAAAATCACAATATATATTATGTATGTTGATAACTGAATACATTTTTTAAAGCTCTTTGAATCTGGTCTTTTTCATAAACAAAAATCTCGACTATTCCGCGTTTTTTAAGACGTCAATGATTGGAGTATAAATCGAAAGTGATGACATATTGGGAGCACATTGTTGATATTTTTATTTAATGAAATGAACAACTTTTTAATGATTATTTCAATATTAAAGAAGACTAAACATCTGTATTAAAAACAACTTGATACCAAAGACAGTCAGGGGTATTTGAATCAAAACTGAAAAAAAATGCTAAAATTCCCTTTCAACTGGCTGTATTTTTACAATTAATTTTGTTTTGGGTGGATTAGATACCAAAAAAGAAGGATTGTTATTGGAGACAAATATCTTATCCTGACAAAAGTAATGGTTAGTTGATTGACTACACTATTAAAAATGTGTACAATGATGTAATAACATATTTAATATAATATATTGGCTTCTGAGATATGATAAAGAGATATACTTTTGATAGACGTAGTAAAAGTTTAAATCCTTTTATTTGTTATTCCCATTTTGATATTCAAATACACAGTAGTATTTCACTATTTTCCATAGTCTTAAAAAAGTTAGTGCTTTTATTCATTTTGTTCAAATTTGGTTGTTTGTCTCTCTTACAAAATGGGCAACTTTCACAATGATGACGTTTTCGTGAAAATGTTCTATATATGCAATACTAAATGAATACTAAACTTGCTACTAATTTGAAGCAATATGATCATTCCTTATGATTTAAAACGAATAAATACAGAGTCTTTAACAAATAAATAAGTGTTGTTGTTTGTTTGTTGGAAAAGCAGATCTTAATTTCAAGCCATACATATAGTGATTTAATCAAGCAGAAGTAGTCCCCATTGAGCGAACAATACATGAGATTCATTGTATATATATATATATATATATATATATATAGTTATAAATTATATGTCTTATAATAACAAAAAATAATGATAGGTTACGTGGATTCATTTCCTGTGAATAAGGATGATGAATAAGATGTTTCTTTGAGGGATGATGATGAACCAATGATATGTGTCTTAAACAATGAAATAATGATAAAGAAAATCATTCCTAACAAAACAATCAATTGAAAAATGTTTTATTAAAAAAATAAACAAAACAAAACTAAAAACTGCTTCCGGTGATGAAGAGGAAAAGATTTTTTTTCTCAGACATTATTATAGCTTTTTTTTTCACACAACAGCTTAAGGAGGCTTCTAAAACATTGGCTCACAAAACAAAGTACATAAATAGTTAATAATTTCTTTGAAGAACTAAAAAAGACACAATAGCAAAGAGTTTGTGAGTGACTATTTTTCAAAGGCTTGTTCTAAATATTAGTTTTTTGCTAAATCCCTTTGGAATACCTTTTAAATCTGTGTTTTTTAATTGTTGCTTCGTAGAACAATACTATGCAACAAGAAAAAGTCTGATTCTGCAAAAAAGTAGAAAAAAAAGGAAAAGGGTTAAAAAGGAACAAAAAACAAGATTCAAAAACTTTTGCCACAAAGAAAAAAATTATTCTCTGATTTTCTGCAAAATTTCTTCAATACAAAATACGAGCCATTTCTCAAAAAATAAAATGTAGAAAAACAGGCTCCTAAACTTCCTTCAAGCCCTATTGTTTAATATTTCTTTTAGGCTTGTATGAATTACATACAAATAAATTCAGCAAAGAGCAAAATCTGTATAAGTTCAACTTGCTTTAAAAAAACAGTATTTTGTATATGAATCAACTTAATATAAGATAAACAATGATTAACTAGAAAGTTCTTTTGGTAAGAGGAACTTTGTGTACGCCCACACATTTATTGCAAATAAAAAATTTAGTAAATGCATCAAAAATATTTTCAATGAAAGCAGTGGTTCTTAATCTTATTGAAGGTACTGAACCATCGAATTCATCGAATCTTTCGTAGTTGGAAAAATAAAATGTGTTTTTGTTTTTTCAAAGACAAGCAGACTATGACGTCACAAATCATACCAGCTGGGTGAAGCCAACCACCAAACCCCTGGGTTTCGATCAAACCCAGGTTAAGAATCACTGTTTTAGAGAATTTCCCATATCTTAAATAACCCACGCAGCTTAATCAAGCATAAAAACTTCATAATCTAACTCTTAGTTTGAATAAAATAAAAATCTTTAATTCAGCATTATTAGTCATACCAAAAATATGGAGCCAAAATATCCATATACTAAAAAACTAAAGTAGTTATATAATATATATTATTGTGAGAAATAAAAATAAGCGAAATTATAAGGAAAGGAGATGAAAAGTGGTTTTTATAAAGTCAAATCTGTATTAAGCGGTCGGACAAGAGAAACTGGAAAATTGATCTGCTTAAACCAGGTTACTTTTAAAAAAAATATGATTTGGAAAATTTAAATAAGGATTCTCTGTTTTTCAATTTCAACTTCAATTTAAGACTAGAAGGATACCCATTTCGATGATTAAGAAGAAATTGTCCAACTAAATCAAGAAATTACGGATTAAGGAACCAGCTGAAATCCTTCTGCGCGTGAATTCTTCCGTGAATCTTTGTTCGAAATGGAATGAAAATTTATACATTTAGATGAACGATTTCTTCTTAGTTAAGGATTCTTATCGAGCAATTGACATCTTATTTGAAAGCTGTGGGCCTCATCTCTTGAATGCACTCCTTATTAATCCATTTCATGCAATATTCAAGGAATTATTTAGGTACAAACGTTTTGACCGACTTTAGAGTCTACTCCGGGTCTCTACGCCCCTAGAATCCCCCTTTAGATTAAAACAAGGACTGGAAATGAAATTTTCATTAAAAACACTAGCGGATCATCACTTTTAATGCAGAAAATGAGTATCCTTCAAGGCTTAAATTAAGGTTGAAGTTGGAAAATGGGCCAAAAAAGCTCAATAAGTAGGGTTTGATTTCTCAAAAACCGTCGGACTCTCGAATAAAATCGTTACAATGGGTTTTGAAATGAGTGCGCAACACTAAATAGCTTTTATTATAACTATACCCCTGTGGATTTTTGACATTTCAAATTTGTTGACCTGCGTAATTCATTTGACCTTAAAAACAGATTATAAACAAATATTTATTTCTGGGAAGTGAAGGATTTTCAATACGGTTTTTGTATGATTTTTGATAAATACAATATACAATTATTATGATATGTGCATATCTAAGAAGGTTGAATTGTACGACTTCCTTCCAATCTTCGGATTCTCTGACTTATTGTTATTATTATTATTGTTTTCCTATTTTCTGTTTATATAGGAATATAACCAAGAAAAGGTTTCACACTTTCTTTTTACTATCGTTCAAACATGAATAAATTATTCTGAAATCTATGTATATAAATTATATATTGAATATTTATTATCAAACACGCATAAATATTTAATTGAAGATTAATTACTTCATTGAATATACAGATATATATATATACTAACAATGGGCCTTAAGGCTTATAAGCCACTAGTCTATTGTGGTTTTGAAATAAAAACCTTGAACGAACAAAAATTATACATACACATCATAAAAATAATATGAATTGAATGATTTTTTGTATCATTAAGGATATGTGTATAAGCATGAGTTTGTAGAACTTTAGGGGTCGATCACTCGGTATGTGAGGCATTAAATGGAGATATATTAAAACGTATACGGATAGTTTTTGTAAATTTCAATGATAAATAGGTGCTGAAAGGCCTTTTTTGTGTAGATTTTCCAGTTACTGAAGATATTTTAGTTAAATGTTGCTTGATTTGATTTTGATGAGGAAATGTTTTTATTACAGAACTCGGAGATTCCCTCCGGGTCCGTCCGCTACTCCTTTTTTGAAATAATAAAAAAAATGTACAATTTATTCTTTATTTAGCTGTTTTTGAATCTTTAAAGTATTCTCTAAGTATTTAAGAATTCAAAAGAGCATTGCTAATTATTTTCTTGAATGAATAAGATACCTTAACTCTTCATAGCTTCGTACTAAATGTTTTTTCCAACTTTTTCCTATTTTTGTTTTTTGAAAGGAAAAGGTTTTGAGTGAACAAAAAAGCTGGTCTTGAGAATTATAAACTGCCCCATGGAACAAGTTTAGCTCAATGACATCAATATAAAATCAGCGAGTGACGTTAATCTATTTTGAATAAAATTGAATGTATTGAAACATTCAATGTTTTGAATAATAAAAATACTTTATCCTTTATTATGTAAGAACCATGGCAAACTAATCTTACAAACAAATGAAAGGCACTACCATTTTGACAAAACGAATTCAGTTAGTAAACTAAACCATTGTACTCTAATTCACGTCAAATGAGGCATTGTAAAGAGGACTTTAAAATTTGATACGTTCATTACGGATTGATGAGAGACACGAAATACAACGGTTTGTAAGGCTCTCATTCAGGAATTGTTTATTAGTGTAAATATTCTATTAGAGCTATGAATTGGACTTTTTAATTTTATGACTGTCCCACACGACTTTGACACTCGTGACTTGATTTGCACTTGAGTTTTTCTACTTGAGCAGACTTGTAAGGAAAGTAATTTAAGTTCATCATATGTGAATAATTGTTTCTAATATACAACAGGAAACAAAACTTTTGGCATGAACATTTTTGAGAATTTGCAAGTTTGTAAACATCTTTACAAAATATCCAATTTTACATTCCTACGGCCTCTTCAATGTATAAATAAAACTTTCTTTAATTCAAATGCTAATCTGAAATTTCTTTTATTTACAAAACAGTATACTATGTACTCGGCTTTTAATAAGGGAAGCATTATACATATGTTTTGGGCAGAATTATACACACTCATTCCCAAACCAAGCATCTGTGCTCCATAGTCTGAGGAGCTCACATTACTCCAAAATATTATTTAAATTTCTTGACTACAACATTTTAAATACGTGGAGGACACCCCTATATCATTTGGAATGAGGTGTATCAAATTTGATTTGTGATATGTTTGATATCTGTATATATGGGTGCAATAAGGTGTGAGGACACAGGACATAAAAACCCTGGGATATAGGTGTGATTAGAGGTCCCAAATCTTCTGAAACCATTTGGATACTCTCTATAGTCTAGATTTTACGTTTCCAGATGAGTCACTTTTTTTAATGTTCAGTTTTTGAGAAAATTAGGATTTTATCTTGTTCCATCGTGTTTTTTTTGTTTTTTTGCAAACGTTAAGAAAAAGTTCAAGGATAAATTACAGTATTAAATAGGGACCTAATTCCTACAAAAAATGTTTGATAGACTGTCTGTAAAAATAAATATATCATCACTTAAAAATGGAAATAAATATACTAAAAAGAAGGAAATGTACCGCGTATAACGCGCGCACAAAGCATTTATTTTCTGCCAATTTTCTTTAAAAATTGATGTTTTACGGCTTATAATGCGTTATGGAACAACTAATAACAGATATCTAACATATATCTTACTTAAAATTAGATAATTTTTATTTATACTTTTTTGAAAAAGCCTAGCAAAGTTATTTGAATGAACTAAATTAGCAAATAAAATTAGACTCAATATCTTGTTTGACATCAATGAAAGTTATGATTTTTCTTTTATACGTCTAAATTTTAATCTCCCAAGTATAAAGTATTTATTTAATATTATCAAAATATTTTTTTAAATGACCTGCATATTTAAGGATCTTAGAAAATGCTGCTCTTCCCTATTTGATACCTTAGGCTGATGACTTAAGTTTATTTGGAGTATAAACCCATATCTATATATATTTATCAAACTGCTTTATATGAATGAAAATTTAATTTTTTATTTATACATCATAATTTTAATTAATACCTCTATTGAGTTCATTTCGTCTATGCACTTGTGTATCACACATGTAACAAAGATTATTGAAAAATGTGTTCTCCACTTTACTGTCAACTGTCTGCGTACGCTTAACATTTAGAGTATAAATGACCACTTTGGGTACACAACTCAGACCTTTTCTTTAAAATATTATAAGTAAATACAAACAAATAGTGTTGAACACGTTACTTGAAAAGAGTACTCAATTATTAGTTACTTAGCCAAAAAAAAGTAGAACCATTAACTCAATAACTAAAGTTACTAATTACCTACTCGTCCAAAGTAAAAAAAAAAAACGAAAAAAATAATGTTGAATCCAGGCTTCTCTGATTTAGCGTACACTAAATTAAAAGTTATAGTATTCACTGAGCAGTGCATGCATAATAAACTTACATCATATGAGGCAATCAAAGATTATGACTCATGGAATTATTATTGAGATTAAAGTTTTTTATAAGTAGTGAACTAACGGTCATTTTTTTTCTTTTTTTTTTTTGCATAACGGAAAGTAAAGATATGGAATAATAATTTACCCATTTACTAAAAAAAATAAAGTCGTTACTAAAGTCATTACTGTCTCATTTCTGAAAAAAATAACAAGGCTTTTCAAAATCCTTAGAATATTCAGAATAGACTTTTTTAAGCATGGCTTTACATAACGTATTTTCATTGTTTTTCTATATTTTCTCTTATTATTTATGGAATTTTATAAATTCATTTTTTTTTTGCATTATTTGCATTCAACAAAAATAAAAACAATTGCTGATGTACGCTAAATTTTTTGTATGTATAAATATATTCTTTTTTTATGCAACTATTTACTAGCACAAATGTAAATTTGTATGAATGGGAATTTAATTCAAGATATTAATATATGTATATTGTACATTTCCTTCATGAATTAAAATATTTAACAATATATATATATACGTTTAAATATACAAAAAATTGCTCCAAATAGGTCACTAAACCTAACTGTTTATAAGCAGAAAACAAAGCTCCTACAGTAGTAGCGTGATGAATTAATATAAGAATTGTTATGAGTCATAATAGCAAGGCAATTGAAAGACTTGCATTAATGGTATGTATATATATATATGTACATACGTATTAAAAAAATAAATCATGCAATGTCTACGGAAACCAAAAATGAGTCATAATTACCCACTCTGTATTTATGTAGTTATTTCTGACTATGAGCATCGATAAAAGTTCATATCCTCTATAACTAAAAATGACTAAGATATCCAAGTCAATGATTAAACTAATATAATAGTTTTTGCTAAAAAAAAAAGTTGGGAGTTAACAATTGTAAATACATCAGTAATTCTTCAAAATACACATGGGAATCCACATTGGATATCTCAGCCTTTCCTTCAAGAAGACAAAGAAAAAAGGCGGTGAATTAGTTGGTTGTTGGATGGTTAATTCATTCTTCCCAATTGTTGACTATTTTCTATTGAATATTAGGAATATTCAACGCTTCACAAGAAATAATTTGAGTTGAACAAACTTCAGAGTAATAATTATTATTAGGATGTTACCCTTAATGTATCCTGCAACTTTATTTTACACAAAGATAAAGAGGAAAAAGGTTATAACATAAATTAGAAGCAAGGAAACTGTGTCAATTTACAGCCTAATTTACAAAAAAATATATTGTTATGCAAGTGGTGTAGCCCCCTCGGCCAGTAGTAGAGAAATAAACAACAGTAAAAAAAATCCAAGGGTCTATTGATATTCTAGGGAATTCATATTGAATCACGAACAGCTTTTTGGATTAAACACAAAATATATAGATAATGTTTTTCCTTTTTCCTTTGTTTCCATCTCTTTTCTTATTTACAACAGCTGACTCTAACGGTTGCATGAATTCAAAAAGAGAAGCACTTTTATGTATTTTTGTTGCACATGAATAACCAGCTGCTGTTAAGCAGCTGTAAACAATTCTTATCTAATATTAAATGAAGATTAGTCCTATAGTTGGGAAGAATTGGACCAGATAAAATTGAAGCCTTTTTTCTTTCAGAGAAGTGAAAGGCTGAGAGATATGTACAATCAATCATTGTGAATGTTGGCAAAACCTTTTTGTCAGCTGAACTCTAAATAATTAACACCTGATCTACATTTAACCTCGTTTTATGTATGTATATTTAGGAATGTAAATAATATGCAAATCGGCCTTGTAAGAGAAAAAGAAAGAGAAAATCATCAACCTGGCCACTCTGACAATTTGATGAATGTTGAGAGTGAAGCAGCTTGAGCTGTCATGACGTTGTACTGAGCTAGTAGCTGCTATTCCCCATTATATATACAACAATAAATAATAACATAGATGAGAGGCAGAAAATTAACTGAAATTAATGTCAGGAAATTTTATATTTTTAACTAATAATATAATTATACGAGGACTTGAGCCCTTTTGGTTTACATTTTATTTGCTTTATTAACCTTAATGCATGTATTCTTTCTTCATGCCAGATCTTTACTATTAGGTAGATTTTTTCCCCTCTGTAGTAATAAAGGAAAAATGATAACAGCTTTGGAAGCAAACAAAAAGACCTGTTGAAAGTGCCAACTCCACAAAGTCTCGCACTCGGCATTTTGCATATTATTTACATTCCTTTGTATATATTGACCCATTACATAAAATACTCATCCAATAATTAAATAAAAGATGGAGCTTACTGATAGCTACAAAAACTCTATAATTTGAGGTCGGGGACATGACCTTAAAAAAGAAAACTATATCAAACCTCTCTCTCTCTCTCTCTCTTTGTCTCTTTGTCTCTCTCTCTCTGTATATATATATATAAATATATTACGTTTGTAATTATGTATGTTGCAAATATCCTTCAAAATGATGCAAGATAATAATAATTAATACTTTCAAGACACGTAATTGACTTTAATAAGTGTAAATCATTGTTAGGGGAAGCCATGACCTGGATATCCTACTTTGCATATCCGCAGACATGTTTTTCTTTTCCTTTTGGGTGTGATAGATATATACTCTACTAAATAGTATACATATATTTCAACAGCCCACATTTCCATAATCCATATTGGCCATTTAAAAGCAATTGAAATCAAATTGAAATACTTTCCTCCACCCAGAAAAAAATATTAATAAAGAAGGATGTAGCAAGATTTTGCTATATCATATATATCTTTTTTATACAAACTTAATTCAATTATTCCCTTCTCTATGCTGGTAAAATCATGTCTTTCATCTTATTTAATTTATTCTTAATTCTCAAAGCTATTATTATTAATCTATGTACGTAAGGGGAGCTAAAAATAACGATAGGATCCTAACTATGGACCTATATAGATTGATACATATAGGGCTTTGATTATATAGCCATTAAACTGGGAGAGCCTAAGGAACGCCTCTTCCTCCCCCCCCCCCTAAAAAAATTAGTTATAATAATAAAAAATCATGTAGTTTTCATCAAAATCCCTGTTTTCCCAGATTTTAAACATTTAAAATGTTAGTACTGTGAAGGATTTTGCCCTAATATAATTTATTTTCTAAAGAAAAAACACGATAAAAAATCCACGAAATCAAATTTGATCATAATTTATCCGATAAGTTCAGGAAAGACGTGATGACGTTCATCTCTTTGTATGGGTCTAGAACAATTTATCGATATAGATTGCTCGACGTTAATTCATCAATGAATAAATTTATCAACCATTAACCCATCGATTTGTAAATTCATCGAATGAAAAATTCCTCCCAATAAACACTTTTAACAGCTTAGAGTAAACTCATCTATACCTATTAATGCCTCTGGTTAGATGAACTAGCTTTTAATTATAATTTGTCGTTTCCTATTCGAGTACTTCTTTACATTCGTCAAGTTCACATCTATGGGTAGTTATTTTATGATCTAATTCACTTTCAAAGAAATAAGTTTTATAATAAACCATCGTTTTGGCTTTGTTCAATTTTCAAGGAGAGGGGGGGGGGGTTATTAAGTTAAAGGACCCTCTCTTAACTTGGGATAACAAAACAACACCCTTTAAAATCAAATTTACGGTTTTTACTAAGAGAGTTAAAGTTGGTTGTTGGTCATTTTTGGAGAAATACAAGTCCTAAATATGTAATTAAAATAATAATTTTTGCCACTCTACACTCAAAATGTCTTAATATAATCTTAATTTGATTGGGTTTCATGTGAAAACCCTGCACAACAAATTCATTGAGAGAAAAAAAATCGATGAATTTACGAATCAATGAGTTGATGATGGTCGATGAATTTATCCTAGATGAATTGACCTATCGATGAATGGATGTCGATAAATTTACCCTCTATGTATACAGAACATATCTTTACAGTGGAAGAAGCTCTTCTTGGTGGAAAGGAGTTTCTGACAAATATTAAAAGAGATGTAGAGAGTAAGAAAGGTTGAGAGCCCCTGTTCTATGTATATGGTCATAGAGTGAGTGAGGCAGTTTCGAGAAATTACAAACAAATTACAGGTAAATGGTTTTTAATATAGATATAAAACAATTAGTATCCATCTTGGAAAAATGGAATTTAGTCAATAATATTAAATATTAGGACTACTCCAGAGTGGTCATTCGAAATATACGATATATTAGAAATTTTCAAATAGTCAGGTACATGGAATTGAAATTCAAACGCAAACATAAAGAGAATTGGAAAAAGGTCATATACAAATTGAGGGCTATCTAAACATTATTGTCACATGTCCAAATGACACTAACATCTTTTATTTTTAAATCATCACTATTGTCGTCATATTATATTTAGACTCCTCATGAAGTTAGTATCGATGTATGAGGCGTGGATTCAGATCATAAAATATTTCGAGCTGTGAACGCAACGTTGATTTGGAAGGTACTTAGGTAATTGTACCGATTGTAAGCCTCTGTAATTATTCATAATTTATACATAATCATACATTGACAAATATATTTTCACATTTCCTTTTTGAAGTAGTAATTAAGTGCTCCTTTTAGATTTAGTTAATAATATTTTGACGTTCAAAGAGTCCATATATCTCATGTACTATGAAACATACACCTCATAGATATCTATTTATCTATCCAATCAATTGAAACATGCGTAATTTAATCCATTTTGATATGATGTAAAAACACATTCCAACACATATTCCTCTCACCTCATAGAGTGCAGTCCATTCCTTTTATAACGAGATTCATTCATAGCTACCTTCTTGGGAATGTATCTTGTGAGAACCAATGTACATATGTTATTATCCTGGCATCAGCAGAGTGTATACTTTAAGAAGGAGCTCTTTCAAAAAGCTTCTTGAATGAAAATAAAATGAAAAAGCTTAGAAGTTCAATAATATTAATTAATTAATTATTCGTCATGTGATCTTAACAAGAATGATTATAATTTATGCTTATAATTTATTTCGAAACCTTTTCTTTTAAAAGAAAGATAAATAAAGACTTGAATTCAGATTTTAATTGTTAGACAATTATAATCAAATGACAAGTAATTAATCATTTTTTTATAGCTTGGATAATGGTTCAATGCTCAAACGCAAGAGGTAATTTGAGCTCAACTAATCAATGTTATTCAGAGCGCTAATAATAATAATGGTAAGTGGATTAAAAGATCTCGTTAAAAATGCAAATAAACTTGTCGTGGGCAGTGGCGTAGCCAGTGAGTTGAGAAAGTAGACTGCTCTTATTTCAATAGTAAAGAAATTAAAGGCAAATTGGGAAGAAGGTAGCAAAATAATGACCGAGAATAATTCTTCAAAAATGGAAGAGAGGGATCTCACTGATCATCGATGCTGGCTACACAGCTGGTTTTGGGACTAAAGCTTTTTACTCAATGCAAGCATTTTCTTGTTACTATGGTGATGTTGCTCTTCAGCAGCTGATCTCTTTCTAGAAAGCAAACTACATAAATATGATATGAAAATACTAGTAAAACAAAAGGGACTTTTAAACTTTCTCATTGCACATCTAATTTCATTAGAACGGACTTTGTTCGAAGGGACATCAATTCTACCCGCCCAAAAGCACATTAAAGTAACATACCAATGTAAATCCGGTCAGATGTAGAGTAAACAATGGAACTCATCCAAGAGTTTATGAACTATCTACACCAGACATGGCCTTATACGGCCCGTTAGACAATTTAATCCGGCCCGCCGAGCTTGCACACTACAAGCAACGCTTTATTAAATTTGGACCACAGGTCAATGGTCTGCTGTGGCCTCTTTTTCAAATTTTATAACCCATAGTGGCCCGCAAGTCAAAAAGTTTGCCCATCCCTGGTCTAGTCCCTCAAAACGACTTCCAAATAAGACTCCGGACAAATTGTATATGGCCAATATATATATGTATGTATGTATACGGATGTTCAATTAAGCAGCTGTGTTTCCGACAAGGGATTAACAACTCATCAATGGGCATTATGAACATAATGAAGCATTGAATTTAATGGCCCATATAAGCATTTTTTCGTTCAAAAACCTTTTCCTCGAATGATTAATTTGCTCTTACACACAAAATTGTGACCCTCAGTCTTTATTATTTATTTATTTTAAGCAACAAACTCAAATATTTCCACATGTCTACTATCTATGAGTAAATAATAAGTATTTCAAAATCAAAGTGAAAATTTAAAAAAAAATACTTTTTGTGTCATTGACAAAGATTTATCTGCCAGAGATAAGGGTAAGTCCTTACAACCTTCAATGGTCGAATTCATATATAAATATATACTTAATAATGTATGTACTATAAGTAGTGTGAGTTTCATAAATCCACCGCTAGGTTGACTTTTAACAATTAATAAATATATTATTTGTTATATTTTTTTTTTGTGTGTGTATATTTCTCTATAATAAATAATAGATTAAAACGTGATACTGCTTCAAGTGGTGAAGGAAGTAGATTTCAGAGAATGTGAATCCATCATATTTGCCCTCTTCTTTAAAAGTACAAAAATAATAATAACAATAAAAACAATAACATGATGATGATCAAACAGGTGGAAAACTTCTCCATTATGTACATGTACAAACCATTCAAGGAAAAAGGAAAATGAGTACATAAAGTGTTTTGGTTTTTTGATGTTTTATTGGTAATTCAAAAAGTTTAAATCCTGTCTTGGAAGTCTGAAGAACACGTTCAGATCCAACACACACACACAATCTGTTCCATGAAACAAACTTTGCTCATCAGCCAGTGACGTCATTATCAATCTACGTCGGATATAAGCCTCCAGTGTGTATATGAGTAAATAATGCTTTAATAATATAGTCTTGATTAAGAGCAATGTTCAACTGATCTTATGTCTGTCAGGAGGGGCACAATATAAAAATAAACGAACTACACTCGTAGTCCTAAGGGCTATAAGTATAATAAAAGTTATTCAGTTTTGCAGTTTTTGTTCAATTAAAACCTATACGGATATTTATTTTGTGCATTAACAAATGATGATCTGTTAATGTTTTTAGTGGCGATTCAATTTTCAGTCTTTCTTTTGACCTTTGACCTAAAGGGACTCCTAGGGGCATAGGGGGCGGGAGTAGACCCAAAAGTCGGCCAAATCCTTCGTACTTAAATAACTCCTTGAATATTATATAAAATGGATAAATTAAGAATGCATACAAGAGCTGAGACCCAGAGATTTCAAATAAGATGTCAAGCGCTCGATAAAAATCCTTAATTAAGACGAAATCGTCCATCTAAATATGTAAATTTTCATTCAATTTCAAGCAAAAATTTCTCTAGAAATCAATGACTCACGATAGAGCTACTAAAAAACAACTGCAATATATGTATATATATATATGTTTGAGTTGAGGGCATAAGTAGGAATGTAAAAAAATATGCAAAATGCCGTGTGCGAGATTTTGTGGAGTTGGCACTTTGAACAACAGTACTTTTTGTTTTCCAAAGCTGTTATCATTTTTCCTTTATTACTGAGAGAAGAACATCTACAGCAATAGCAAATACAATGTTAGAAAAGGGCTCATGCTCTCATAATAATTGTTAGTTTACGGCTTGTAAGCTAAAGATATATAATTTCCTGACATTAATTTCTGTTAATTTTCTGCCTCTCATCTATGGCATACAAAATGTTATTAGTTATTATTGATGTCTTCATTTGTATATGTATATAAAGGAGAATAGTAGCTACTAGCTCAGTGCAACGTCATGACAGCTCAAGTTGCTTCCCTCTCAACATTCATCAAATTGTCAAAGTGGCCAAGTTGATTTTCTCTTTTTTTTATTTCACACACTCCATTTGCATATTTTTTACTTTCCTACTGTACTCTATATTAATATATTAACTAGTAAGATTTAGCAGATTTTTATGAACTGCTAACAAGGATGAGATGGAACGTGACTGGTGTTTTAAGGAACAAAGTATCTCTTTCTAATTGAAGTTTATATCCTTTATTTAGGTTAAGAAACTTTAATTCAATTGACATACCATGGGGGAAGTTAGAGGGGGGGGGGTGGATGAACATGTTCTTCACATATTTCTATTACTCCCCTAATATACCCCCCTCCTCTCAAAGATTATAGTGTCGTGATAGAATGGTCATTCACATTATGAATTAATATATTCAATAGTTATTTGTATCCACTAATATTTGACATTTAAGACATATTCACATTATATTTAAAATTTTGACATTCGAAACCCCTGAACGTGTTTCTAGATACTTAATGGACGACTCTTTAAGTTGATAAAATTTTCTTACAAAAATATAATTTTACATTTATGTCTAGAAAAAAAAAACAACAACAGCAACCCAAAAAACACCATATTCCACAAATTATCCGCAAATTTCTAAATTGTGTATATTCAAATGATTGCGTCTCTAACAATAGTAGGTGAAGTACATACATATATGTAGTATTCATACCTTTTACATAACATTCCCTTTCAATGAAATTTATGTATGTAAATAAGATTCATGACTTTGAATAATTATTATATTCATACATAATATTATGTAAGGAGGGCTGAAAAAATGGAATCAAATCACACTTTGATTCTTCTTCTTCTTCGTCTCATCATCATTGTTCCATTTTTCCTCCTTTCCCAGATTGTATGTATGCATGTATGTACATACATACAAGTTCAAGACAAAGGAGTCATCATCCAAATACTTTCACTTTCTTTTTAAAGACACATCTTGTATGTACATAATATGTGTGTAGACAAAAGAATTTAATACAAAAAGAAGGAAAAAAAAAAAAACAATCTTGTTGGTGTACATACCATTATTGTAACAGTTTGTACAATCTCTCTTCATACATTGTTTGTAAGAGGATTGCCAGAAGATCCTTCGTGAAACGTTTTAATTTACTGGGTCGTCATTATAAATCATTTGACCCAGAGGGTAATACAATAATCGTGGAACAACATCCCTTGGCTCACTATCTCCTCACGTCTTTATAAAGAAATCCTCAAAATAAATGAACATAGATATACTTACGTACTTTGAAGGCTATATAGAAATTATTTCTATATTCCTCGTTAAAATACACTCTACGGCAGGGGTGTCAAACTCATTTTACATCGTGGGCCAGTTACGATCTCTAAGTAGACGTTGTTATGGGTCGGACTATTAAAATCATAGCAATCTTAGCTATAAATAAACAAAATATCATCATGTCTTCCCTTTGTTTTGATTGAAAGAAGAACAAGGACATTGTTAAATTACACTAAAAATTTATTGAACAACACTTGTACAAAGCATTTTACAAAATTGACCAAACTTTAAATAACTAGAAAATCGAAAATTACAATAATGAACTTTGCATGAGATTACAACATGAGACTTATACAGAAAGGCTAACAAGCGCCCTCTAGCAGATAATTCATGAGTTACATTTAATTAAAAAGTTTAATCCATGTCTTTTATGTATTTTTTTCACTTTAAAATTATTCTGTGGGCTTGATTGAACCTCCTTGCGGGCCAGTTCCGGCCCACGGGTCGTAAATTTGACACCCTTGGCCTACAGGGTTTGCATCATGTCAAAAATCCTAGGGTAAAAGAATTTCCTTTGTCGTTCCTCTGCTGACGATTGCATTATTAAATCTATAACTCAACCGTTAAACAGAGTATTTGTTATATATATATATATATATATATATATATATATATATATATATATATATATATATATATATATATATATATATATGTAATAATAATTATCAACGTTGTGCAAAAAACAAATAAAAATTAAAAAAAAACAAAAAGAAATGTCATTCTATCAAGATGATAGAAAATAAATATATTTGTTTTGTTTTTTTGCTGAGATGGAAAAGTGCAAACTTTCTATTTTTATAATTTTATATAATTCCAATTCGTCTATTTTCACTAAAAAAAAAAGTATCTATTATTAAGAAGTATCTATCATTACGTCATCAAAAAGAGTAAAACGTTATGTAAAATATGGGAAAATTGATTCCTTTTCCTAATAAATAAAAAAAGCCAAGAAAAAAAAATGGGATTTTCCTTTTCATCACAAACGTCTAAAATCCGTTTTTTTGTTTGTTATTTATCAATTGTTAATCAAAAACTTATCTCTTGCTGTGTTAAAAGTGCTGTGAGATTGAATTACATATATCTTGTTAAGTTGCTTGTGAATATCTCTACAATTAAATAGCAAATAGTTCACAAGTCTCATTTGTCAGTATTGTATTTCGCAGTCTTTCCACCCAAAAACATGAAAGGAAAAGGCTTAAAAGGCTTCGTTTTTGCGTGAGATAATTCTTAACAAATTTTGTTTATTGTTCTACATATATTTAATATGTACATAATAGGGAATAGTTCACAGGCCAATTAAAGCTAATTTGAGTTAAACCAATCAGTGTTCAGAAGTGACTCATAAGATCAAACATGGTCTTGTGACTCATTTTAAAAGCCTTACTCTCATTCCCTCAAAGCTTCAACACTGAAATCAATACTTTGAAGGGATTGAAACCAAGAGTAAGAAATTGCATAAGGTCAAGACCACTTAAGAACTAGGTTTTGATCCCTCAAAGCCTTGGTATTCTCTTGGTCTCAGATGATGTTGTATGAATATCAACACTGAATCAAAACACTAAAATGGAGAAGAGAAGAAGAAGAGAATTCGACATTTAACTAACAAATATGCCTTTAGAGCAGTGGTTCTTAACCTTGTTGAAGGTACTGAAGCTCCTCAAGTTTCATACAAGAATTCATCGAACCTTTTGTATGGCAAAGCAGAGCGTGATATCACAAACCATACCAGTGGGGTGAAACAAACTATCGAATCCCTGAAACGGACTCACCAAGCACCCTGGGGTTCGATCGAACAAAGGTTAAGAACCACTGTCTCAGAGTAACACCGTGTTCATTGCCTAATTGAAAAGAAGGACGTAATTAATTAACTATCAATTGATTTACAGCCTTTTTTTTCTTGTTTATTTTCGAAGGAAAAGTGGATAAATACACTTACGAGTCCTTTCTGCATGAAGAACGATAATTAACAAAATAAATATATAACTAAAAATCTGTCAAATTTGTTACGTAATATTAACAAAAATAAATTTGAAAAAAATGAAGGTATCCATCATGATGACGTTTCAAAATAAAAGGATTCAAATGACATCTGGAGTGATTTTTTCGTTATTATATACTATTTTGATGAATAATATTTTAAAGACCAACAATAATAATAATAATAATTATCTTTATTTGAGTTTTATTTAAGCATGAGACCATTTAGGATGGAATCAAATTTTTAATTACTTTTTTTTATATATATTTTGTGTGTTGGTTTTATATTTCTATCATTTGGTAGAAGGCAAGAAAATGTTCATTGTTGATCTGGGAAGAAAAAACAATGTGAAATTAATTTGAATGACTTTGCTAAAATTGAACATAAAAAACAAAAACAAAAAAACAGTTAGGGCACATCTGTAAAAAATAAAACCTACGGTTTTTGTTAAATCTCTTATTAAATCTACGGACGTAACTAAATTTTATAAATGTATAAATAACTTCAAAAATTGAGATGAAATTTGTGATTCATTGACGTATCATCGTATTGGTCCAGATACTCAAATTGGTATAGGTATTTCTATACTTTTTCGACTAAAAAAAAAATATAAAACATCGTACCTATAACGACATCATTAGCTTACAAGTCGTAAACTAACAGTTATTACGAGGACTTGAGCCCTTTTCTAACATTATATTTGCTATTGTAGACGTTCTCCCCTCAGTAGTAATAAAGGAAAAATATTGATAACAGCTTTGGAAAACAAAAAGTACTGCTAAAAGTGCCAACTCCACAAAATCTCGCACGCGGCATTTAGCATATTTTTTACATTCCTAGAGTACAGCAAAGATCATCAGTTTACTGCTACTGAATTTAATAAGTTACACTTTAAATATCCCACAATATCATTCTTGACAATTTTCTGCCTCTCATCTATGGTATACATACATAATGTTATTATTTATGACGTATTGATGTCTTCATTTGTATATGTATATAAATGAGAATAGCAGCTTGAGCTGTCATTACGTTTTACTGACCTACAAGCTGCTATTCTCCGTTATATATATATATAAAAATGAATACATCAATAATAAATAATCACATTGTGTATACCATCTATAGATGAGAGGCAGAAAATTAACTGAAATTAACGTCAGGAAATTGTATATTTTTAACTAATAATTATAATTATACGTGGACTTGAGCCCTTTTTGTTTACATTTTATTTGCTTTATTAACCTTAATGCATGATTTCCTTCATGCAAGATCTTTACTATCAGGTAGATGTTCTCCCCTAATACAGTAATAAAGGAAAAATGATAACAGCTTTGTAAAACAAAAAGACCTGCTAAAAGTGCCAACTCCACAAAATTTTGCATATTTTTTACATTCCTAAATATCCCTTTAGTAAAGCACAAATGAAATGACGTCAGATCTCGAGTTAGTACGAATCTACTACTAAGTAAGTATCTGAGAACGGAGCAACCCTATTAAATATCTGAGTATTTATATGAAATTTAAATCCATTCTGTTTGTTGTTGTTTCAGCTTTGAAATATTCTTTTTTTTTTTTTTTGCAGATGTTTAGCTAAGAATAAGGAATGAATATATAACTATGTATGAGAAGATTAAGTTAAGATGAGATTAGACAGGGGGAGGAAGAGGATACAAAACATATAGCTTACACACCACACTCTCTCACCGATCCTTCATTTTGTCAAAGCCGAGAGTCCTTGAGTCCTCTAAACTAACAAAGAAATCATTCAGTAATAATGAGCAGTTATATAAGTAACATTTATAAGATATGTACATTTGATCTATGGATAATTAATTATTATTACGAGTCTATGTATTTATGAGTTTGTTTGTTTGTTTGTTTTTTCACTCAGGTTTGAAATGGATTTTTGGGATGAGCGGAAGGGAAAATAAATGTTACAAAAATATTCTAATTATAGATACAACGTCCCCTTCGTTATTTCAACCAAACTAATCCAAGTGAATAATGCAATTCCGTATCCATGTCTCATCATATTATGAGAGATAGCGGATCTTCAACTGCCAACATTTGTTGATTTAACATTCCATTTCCCCCTCCCCTCCCCCCTCTCCACATTTTTGAATGTCATTTTGATTGACTGCATATTGAATGCATCTATGTTTGTATTTTCCATATTTTTCATAGTAAGTTAGTAAGTAAAAATTTCATTATTTCAAATATTTATTTGAATGGGGGCTGAAACGGGGTACGCTCAGCTCCAATCACTCACTCACTCACTCCCTCAAGCTCTTAGCCTCAGTGTCATACTCAAATCTTTACCCAAAAATACTTCAACTGCTATAGGTGTACTTATAAATTAAATATATACATTTATAAATCAGGGGATTGTGTTCAAATAATAAATAGAGGAACACAGCAATAACAGTACATTAGATGGATATCCTATTTAAATATTTATAAATTTTGTCAATTTCTCTTTTTATATTTTATTTTATTTGAAAAAAAAAAGGAAAAAGGTTTATCTGCTCAAAGCCTCCTCATTTGTACATACAAATAGTATACTATGTGAATATTTATGTAAGGTACATGGATATCCATCTCATGGATTGTACATAATGTTGTCTTTATGGTGACTTAAACATGGATACATATAGTATAATATGTACACACACGATTTGATCATGATGATAATAATTGATAGTCTCTTCTAGTATCAGATTCCGAACTTTCTAACTCAGTTGTAAACAAGAGCCATGGAAGTAGTGGAATCAATCCATTGAGACTCATAATATATATATAGAAACACTCATTCTACAATATACAAAGAGCAAAAAAAAGTGTTGAACAACAGGTTTTCTTTGTGACTACGAGTAATGAGACGGTTGCAGAGCCTTTGTTTTATCAAACTACATACTGTCAAAGAAGACAACAAGTTGTGTGTGATGATAGCAACTAGATAGCAACTTCATTGCGTAGCATTTAAATCATTTAGGTCTCATTTTCATGGACTATATCATATAGGGGGATAGAGCTCTGTGGGTGTTTCTTTGGCACTTGTAATTAATTGATCAAAGCATGTGATTACATTTCTTTCTTTATTATTATAATTATTATTATTATCTATTTGCATTGTGTTTAAAAAGGTAGGAGGATCAAGAAAAATAAACTCCAACTTTTGACAAATTCTACTTGTTTTTTTTTTCAATTAACTTATGTACTCTAAATAAAGAATATTTTTTTTAGTGATGACGTGTCGATAAATAATAATAATAATAACAATAATTAGTTATAATCACAAGGGAAAAAAATAAAAAAACGTGAGCACATCCTCAAATTACACTCTTTGCAAGAAATATATATATATATATACACATATAAAAATACACGTATAAATTTGCGACAGACAATTTGCAGAAATAGAGGTGTGTCCTTGATTTAAATCCTCGTAGCTTTGTACACCAATGAAGCAAAAATAAACTCCTTATCTCATGGTATTTTTGGATATTTTAATATATAGGTACTAAAAAAAAATGAGCTACATTTTCACTCGAATGAAAAAGTACAGCTAAATTAAAAAAAAAACCAAATATATACATACAAAGACATTTCATTATTCATAGTTTGAGTTTCAAACTATGAGTCTTAAAGTTTTTGAGAAATCGGACTTTACGTTTTGATCTAATTTGACCCAACTTTCAACGCAACTACGATCCAAAAGTCGGCCAAATCCTTTGTACTTAAATAATATTATTGAATATTACATCAAATGGGTTAATGAGGAAAGCATACAAGATTTGAGACCCACAGCTATTAGAGGAGATGTCAAGCGTTCGATAAGAATCCTTAATTAAGAAGGAATCGTCCATCTAAACGTGTAAATTTTCATTGAATTTCGAGCAAAAATTCTCTAGAAATCAATGACTCACGGTAGAGCTATTTAAGTAGTAGCGAGAAAAAGGATTTCATCTGGTTTCTTAACCCTCTCTTATTTAAATACAAAGAATATGGTCGACTTTTGGGCCTACTTCAGTAGGCCTAGGACTCCCCTTAGGTCAAAACAAAGACTGGAAATGAGATTTGCATTGAAAACCCTAGCGGATCATTGTTTTTAATTGCACAAAATGAGTATCATTTCTAGGCTTAATTTGAAGTTGAAGTTGGAAAATGAGTCAAATTAGCTCGAAAAGTAGGGATCAATATCTGAAAAACCTTCAGTTTCTGCGGAAAAAAAATATTTACAGATTTGAAATCAGTGTGCAAAAATGAATAACTTTTATTCTAACTATACCCCTGTGGATTTTATAAAGTTCTAATTTCTTGATCAGTGCAATTAATTAGCCCATTACAAATAAATTATTTCCCTTTCTTTTTGCTCGTAAAATTTATTGAATCAAAGATATTTTGTCTTCCCCCATTTTGTATGTCCTCCATGTTTGTGAATGAGGTTCATAGATGATTTGTAGAGTTAAGATCAACACCACATCTCTGTAGAGACTATGGTTTTTTTTTTTTTTTTTGAGGAGAGAAAATCTTTAATCTACATACATAACTAAAGTTTTTTTTTTCATGGTCTTGAGGTGTGGAGAACCCTCAAAAATTAATCTAGAAATCAGTTACAACATTAAAGATCATATTACACTCGTAGAGAATGGAAATTAAGGCAGTAATATGCTTTAACACGTATAATTTTTGAATATACATATAATATACATTGACATTTTTCAATCCCCTGGGGATAAATAATGTCGGCAAACGGCCTTTCCATCAAAATGGAAGTCCTTCATAGATTATATATCTTTATATCAAAGAAACAAACAAAGGAAGACAAAAAAAAATGGAAATCGAAGTATGACCTTTCTACATACTGATACAATATGTAATCGTAATATTTGCATTTCCACTCCTAAGAGTCTAAATGTGACGTCATTGTTCGTAAAAAAAAATAAAAAATTTGTCAACTGAGGTTTGTAGATGAAGGGAGTTGAAGTAGAAAAGGAAGTTCAATGTCTCTTTCCCCCCTCCCCCCCCTTATATCGTTGGTAGTAGTAGCAGCAGCAGCAGCATGAATGTATAAGTAAATAAAATAAAGAGTCAATGGTGCGGACCGATTTCTTCCCTTTTTTTTTATTTATTTTTTTATTTTTACTCAACGAAACCGTTCAATCGTAATTTAACATAATTTATTTTGAATTTATTTTAATAAAACACAACGATGTACATCGTAGTTATGATTTGAATTGTTATTTCTTTTTCTGCTTGAGAGCCGAGCCGAGGGTTGCTTCATTGACTGGTGTACACAGTGCATACGTACGTAGGTACGTGAGGGGTACCCTCTCCTTTGTTGTGTGACTGTACATATACTGTGAAAGAGAGGAAGAGGGAGAGAGAGAGAGAGAGAGAGGAAAGAGTACCTGGCATGCCCGAGCCGAACGTCAAAATTACAATGAATAATACGATGATGATGGTGGTGAAGCAACAACAGTTGCTGGAAAAATAACCGGTGTATGGAGGAGTTGTAACTACATTTAAAAATCGAGAGAGAGAGAGAGAGAACAAAAAAAAAAAAAAAAAAAAAGTGAGAAATTAGAATTTTTTTCACACACACACACACGTAATACAATTATCATCGTAATAATAATATTATGTACTCAGGTAAAGAACGATGTTGAAAAGAACTTCAGTTTATTAATCACTCTCTTCCGATGATTAACTCCTGCGACGACGACGAGTACTATTCTAATCCAAAGGTATTCAACTAAAGTGTGTTCAGTGCGTCAATTTTTTAGTTAATTTTGTTTACAAAGAGCAAGTAGGAGTCTCCAGTCCCATCAGTATCTTTATCAATATTTAAAGGCAGTCATCGATATTCATATACATACATATAATAAGGTAAATGCTTATATTCAATTATATTTTGTTAAACATTATATGTGCATTTAATTTAATTCATGAAAATAATGAGGGGACAAAATGGAGTCCTTTTCGCGCGCAAATGTTTTTCCCCAAAAATTATTTTGATAAAAAGTTAAAAAGTACATATAAGTTACTGAATGTGAGTCAGACGTTCTCAAACTTTTTGACACCTGCAAGCCCCTTTACTATAAGTTTAAAAGAAGCAATGCAAAGGGCTCAGAAAGGCTTTTCAACATTTCAAAACCATTATAGGGCATTGTTACAAGCCTTTATGTAGATAAATATTGTATATTTTGGGTACATTAGGGCTGCAGAAGAGTACATACATGTTCCCCTGCGCCCAATTCCAATTGCTTTTCTGTAATTGATGATAGTGAATCCATATTGATTTAATACTCCAATCCCTTCTAGCAAGGCTCCACAAACAACGTAACTATCCCTTTTCAGAGCCTCTGATCTAAAATTGCAATATTTTTAGAATGATAACATCAAAAGATGAACAATTTTCTATGTATTTTGTCTACACTCTGTACTCCCTCCTTACTCAATGAGTTCAACACAAAGCACTGCTTGCTAAGCAATCAGAATAATTGCCTAAGGAATAGGGAATTGCCCAAGAGTTGGAGGGAAGGATTGACGAGAGTTTACCCGACTGATTTTCGTGTTTTTTTTTATATGAAGGAAATGCTGAGAGTCGCATCAACTGACTAAGATCTATTTTAAAAACATCTTAAAATACTTTATACTAGATACAATATTTGTATAAAATAATCATAATTTGTCCATGTCAAACTGATAAGAACTCTTATCAACAGGAGTCAATTCGTCACTTCTCACTCAATTACCAGCACCTTTTGATGATAAGGACTCATCTTTCCTTGCGTATGCAAGAGCTAATAGTAGATAGCTAATATATACAGTCACTAATAGTAATTATATCAAAACTCCCATTCGAAGGATGACACAGAAGAATCCTTATAATAGTAAATAATATACTTGACTCCGTTTTTTCATAGTCCTTTGTGTATGGTTGTTGAATTTTATTCGGAATTATGTCCATAAGTATTATATATAATATGTATGTATGTATGTACATAGTTGTTTCCTGGAATAACCTCCAGGTTAAACCATCATCTCATTATGTATAATCAGTAAAAGGAAGCATTTGAATCCATCCATCCAACTATCTATGAATCAACATGTGGTTTTATATATATATATATGTATTTAGGCGTCCTATAGGTAAACTATCAGAATCCTTGATGCTCTAAAAGGAAGCAAAAACGCTCTGTTTGTAGTTAATTTAAAATTAAATTCGTCATTTTGCAATGTACATAAATATTTCACTTAAATATAAATGCTATGTACTTATTACATATATGTACAAATAACGACTCCTTTGAATTGGAGCAGCTGTGTTGAACTCAGTCTATCCACGTCCTGTTGTTGTTATCGCTCAGGTGGTGCCCCCTCTTCTCTTTTAATGATCAATATCCTTTATTGTGATACTTCACGTATTTTGCAAGTCGATCGACTTCTTCTCATGGGAGAATCTATATAGTTTATTATGCGTATATATATATATATAATCAATAATAATAGTATAATAATAACAATACGGAGACTTGAGAGGTTGCGCTGAGTGTTTATAAAAACTTACGTGAGTTTCCTCACCTTCAAATTTATTATTATAATTTATACTGCATAAAGGAGGATGCAAACGTTTTTTTTTATTATTATTATTATCATTCTAATAAATTACATTTATAGTTTGTTAAAATGTGTTGCTTTTATCTTTATAGAAGATGAGAAAAGGATGAGTCTCAGCCATTTGATTCATGGTCCTCCTCTTTAGCATTGAAAGAGTATTACATAATTATGAAAAGAAATATGATATATCTAGGTTAATAATAATTATAATTTAATCATTTGAAGGAAAGTAAGAAATATATAGAAAAAGTCAACATGGATGTCTCTTTCTTGTTGTTGTTGTAGACTCCGATCCCCTTTGTGATTGTATAGTGCGTTCTCACGTGACGCCATGATGTTGGAAAGAGCCAAATAATTTTTGGACGTCACGATATGGGGACCCACAAATAAAAGGACTGAAATATGCTGATAATTCATTATACTATTACTTTTCCAGACCCTGTATTGACTCAGAGCAGACTTAATTCTACAAATCCAGCCGTTTTAAAGGGATTTTACCCACTTACTAAATAAATTGAATATAGTCTAAAATCACTATTTGCCTCTTTTCATGTTGAGTTGTTGAGTTCTTTTGTCATTTGTAAAGCTTTTTAGATGAAGGCAGCTCCTTCGTGTATGAAAGGAAATTGATTGATTTACTTTGATACATAGCTGATTATGCTCCAACCATATCTTGTTTTTGATGTATCTATATATATATTTAGTGTCTTTAACAAAGCAAGATTTCAAAGAAAAGTAGTTTCGGGTTCAAATACATCGTCTTCCTAATTCCTGACTCTCCATCATCCTTGAACTCCTTTTTTTTTGTTTGTTTGTTTCCCTCTCATAAGAGTACGTAATTATCCGTTCATTAATTATAATTATAATTATTAACTTTACTCCACTGAAAAACTCTTTTCATGTATCCTAATCTCCTTATTGAAAAAACTATAAAAAGAAACTGTTTTTCATGATTTGTTATTATTATTGTTATGTCAGTATTATTTTTCAATTACTCACATTTACTCTCAGAGTCATGTGAATCACATCTCGACCTAGTTTTATGGATTTCTTTACTGTGATTCCTATGCCTGTACTTCATCCTATGTTCAATGTATTGTTCGTAACTGAAATGATTTATGAATTTGATATTCAAGGTTGTTATTGTGTGTGTGTGATCGTCTTGAAACGAAATAAATCAATTAGGGTTTACATATTATGAAGAAAATATACTTACATATGTATATATATATATACTTTGAAATTTTTGAAGAGCTTACTCCCTCAATTTTGACTTTGATAGGCCGGTCAACGCCTTCAAAAATAAGAAAAGTGTCAATTTAATAGCTCATAACTCTTCTTTCATTATCATCCAATAAATACATTGATATAAAATGCTTATTATTTTATAACTTTTTTTACTTGAATAAACAGTCTTTCAAATGTATTTTTACAAAAAAGTTTCTCTAAAACTATTTTGAGAGACATTAAAGAAGAAAAAAGACAGGAGGGAAAAATTTATGTACCCTGTAAAATGCGCGCATTCCTTTCTTTTTATTTCTTTTATTTGACATAATGAATTCAGCATTAATTGCAAGAAAACGTTATACAATGTCATTAGAATGATTTTGATCCACGATTTCAGACTTGTTTTGTTACTTTAATATCAAAAATTATTCTTGTGGGATCCTTCGGAAGAGGATCCCTACTGATCATTCAACTATTGGGTCGGGGTCCTTAAGGATTGAATTCCTTTTCCCTTCTTTGAGTCCTAGTTGAGGTATGATACGTTTTTGTTCTTTTATCTCAATTCAACAATCCTTAAGCTACATGCAATGTATGTAGACTCGGTCCCAATGTTTATAGCTAACAATAATATATATATATATAATATAAACCTTCTCACGGTAAATCCCTTCTCCTGATTTATCAACTGCACCTGCTCCTTTTGTAGAGTGTTTTAATGAACGTTGATGGGTTGAACACTTGAATTGGCTCTAATAGTGCTATGAACAATTTTTCTTTATTATTATTATTAAAATAATCAAATATTAAAAAATAGTCTCAGAGCTGGCTTTATTGACAAACTACATAAATACCGGCTGTGTGTTGTCACAATAGCAATAGTTTCGACTTGATTCCAGTATCAAAATTAATCGGCTTAGAATACCAAACGAATACGTCTCTTTTATGACGTAATGGGGTTGGAAGTACCGGTTCAATTACTAATTTAGTATAGTAGTGTTTTAATCGAGTCAGCATAGAGGTACCGATTTTGGGACTTTCTTTTTTTAAAGGGGAGGGGGCAGGAGGAAAGGTTGAGAGAATCAATATAGGTCACATAGACCTATTATCCGAGCTCATATTTTTCATTTAAATACTAAACAACTTAAACTATTTAGTATATATTTAGGCCCTAAAACTAAAAAAATAATCATGACTGGATCGAGTGGGATTGTGGTATATATTCCTGATTTGAAACCTATTTTAGCATCATTGATCAGCCCATGGGACAACTCATGCTACGTTCATAGATGGCAAGATGGCGGTTAAATCCTTTACAGTTTTAGCTGTAAAGAAACTACAAAGTAAAGAAGGCTTATGACGTCATACCCTTATAACCAATAGGACATGAACACGTCGAGCTTTTTTGTCCACTCGCAACCTCAACTGACAAAAGGAAAAGAAAAGTATCGAAAAACAACTGGTAGCCACCCTTCTGTAATTTCCTTGTTGCCAACTTGTTAATATTTGGCATAATTTATTATTTAGATATACTATTCATTGATAAATTCTACCAATCACAAACCAATTGTTACTACTTGTAATGTATTCAAAATTCAAAAAAAGGGCGCGCAATCCTTGATTTAATATATTTTTTATGCATCAAAATCATAAATAATAATAATAATACACTTTTTGAGCTCATAATACGTGGGATCAGCTGCTTTAAATCAAAAGAGTCAAATGATGAAAATCAGCTGAAGGGAGAATAGATTGTGTTTTTGTTTATCCCGAGAAGCTCGTTGTGGAACCGAATCGTAATAGGTAAATTTACAGCCGCAAGATGGTGCAGAAATCCTTAGTTTTAAGATATGTCTGGTTATATCCTATTAATACCAGTAGTTTTGTATGTCCACGTCTTTCAATCCGTTTGTTGCCTCTGATAGAAAATTATACATTCCAACGCTTTCAGAAATGTCTGAGGCAACTTTATTTATTCCTATTTTTCTCTCTCTGTGACTACTCCTCATTCTTAGATACTATAATGTAGAAACACAAATCTTGTTCATTGCTGTCTTTTTTACACCAATACCCATTGACGGATTTGAATTCCAATTTTGAAAAGCTCTACTCTGGAGGAATTTGAAAGTTTCATAAATTTTATTTATTTCATTGCATCATCCTATGTAGACTTCCATTGATGTATTGGACATGATTAACTTACATATGTCTGGAGCATTTGTTTGTTTTTCCAGTGAGTAGTAGGGATTTATATTTTATATTTTAAAAAAAATGTAAATACTGCAATAAATGATTAAAATACTTTAAACTTTTATTCACTGAATGAAAACACAATTACATATATGTACACGTGATGCCGTGTTTTTATATATATACATATGTATGTATGTTTATGTATAATAATCCTTTCACTTTCAACCTTCGTTCCGTGATTTAAAAAAGTTTTTTTTTTGTTTTGTTTTCTATGTACATTATCACACACACACACACACAATAAAAAAATGAAATAAAAACTTTTTAAATAACATATATATATATATATATATAATACATAATAAATGCTTTATACTCAATTTTTTTTTTTTTTCGTGTCTTTTAATTTTTTTTTTATTATTTTTGCCTTCTTTATCTTACTTCACATCTCTTTGAAATTAAATATAAAGTCATAATTATTATGATCATTCAAAAAGAATTCTCCAGCTTCATCATCAGTGTAATGGAATCATTACTGACTTAACATACTGTTACATAAGACGATGATATTTTATTAGTTTGGGTGAAGCCGGTACAATCCAGAATGAAAAATAAATTATTTAATACATATAATTCAATATAACCACAAAAGAGCACATCGAGTAGAAATTTATCAGCTACTCTTGCTCCGTTTATTAGTAAAATTGCTTCCTTGAGCTCGAATGAGCTCTAGTTAATTAGCCTGAAGAATTATCTACTATTACGTGAAGAAAAATTTCACATTAATTCGTAAAATTCCCCTAACTGGGACTTAATGAGTATGGATTTTTCTTTGAACACTACTCGTTATTTGGGGGCTTATAAAACCAATGCATCCTTCAGTTATTTTTGTTTCAAATTAACCTTTGATATGCCAGGCAAAATAACTGTACAAAAACCTCACAAAAACTCTCCTCATCCTGATAGGAGGGAAGATGAATAATCTGCCCGGGTTTTTGAATAATTATATTCTAGAGTTTATAAATTTATAGATTTATTTTATTGATGACTCTTGTGGACAATTATAGGATTTTATGTTAGTTTTTTAAAATATTTTTTATGAATAAATAATTGTTAAACTTGATGTAACATACCTTAAAAATAATTAAATTATGTTTTAATTACTATTACATTCAAAAACAACTAGTGAAATATCTAATTTTGATTGCATTTTTTTATTTAGAAAAATGGATATTGTTTTTGATAGAAATAAATGATTATTGTTCATTATTATATATAAACACATAAAATGTCTTTGATAATAACCACTTCATATAGACTGATGCTTTTTAGAAAGTACATACACATTATTATATAGGAACTCACTCACTCACCACATCATTACCCCTGTAATGCGCCCTAATTTCCACAAATATCAATCCACTATCTCCGCTATTTTTAAAAGTATATATGTATGTATGTACTTTAAGATCTAAAAAGGCACGTAACTTTTATAGGTCAAGAATCCGTGTCCATTTGGTATTTTATATGACATTTGAAAAATGTTTCGGAAAACATTCTATGTATATCTGTTACATAAAATGTATAGGCTCTTGGATTCTGTTGACCTTTACGTCTTGAACAACACAGAGATATGTGTGTACATCAGCTTTTATTTTTCTTCCATGGATTCAAGACTATGTACTTGTTCTATTATACTACATATAAGTGTACAGGAGAGAGCCTCCAAATCCATTGTCATTCTACGTAGGATGCATTATCCGTACTAGGCCAACAATGGAATCCCATGTTTACTTGTTTTTGCTTTGTTTTAGCTTTTTTGGACAAACCTTTGTGCTCAAATTTACAAAATACATCGGTAGAACAGAGAGCAAAACCTGTATTATTTTCATAACACTGGTTGCTATATGTAGCTATCTACCTATACATATACGGGCATTCATATGAAACAATATTTATGTAAAGTCTCAAAACAGCGTGTCAAACACTCAATGAACATGGATTTTTATATTTGATCAAATGATGAATAGAATGAATATCTTAAATAAACGTAAGAACAATGAAGGATACTTATCATGATTCATCATACATACATCTCCACGCTCTATCTAATCCTTTATGAGTCGAGTGGAATATCTAGGGGCATGATACGGAACAGGATTTATGACTGACTCTTTTTCTCTCTATGTTGTATGTAGTCTCATTGAATATTATTATTATTATTAATAATAATAATAACTGAACCATTTTCCACTGACTGACTGCCTCCCTCCCTGACTGAGTTAGTTGTTTTTTGTACACTCTTCATCGTACAGTTAATGGTCGAGGTTAAATCAATTAAGAATTCGGCAAAAAAAAAACAAAAAAAAAAAACGAGAACAATAAGAGCGATAAATTTAAACATTTTGCGACCTTTCTCCTTCAAAGATTGATTTATTATTTAATGACTATAAAATCCTTCATTTGAAAACAAAAAACAAAAATAAAAAAGTGATTCATTTTTGAATGTGTGTGGGAGAGAGAGAGAGAGAGGGAAATATTTCAATTGATGTACTACATTTGTATATGTACGTTCTCTTTTTTTGGATATATTTAGTCAATTTACTGTAATTTCATACACTAGGAAGGATTGAATCGTACACAATGATTTCTTCCATTGAAAGGAATTTCTCTGAAATAATCATGTAGAAGCTTTTCGACTATATTTCCCAACTGTGGCACCCATTCTAAGGGAAACAATAAGCAGATCATCATATACAGTGTACATTTTATATGTTAGTGGCAGCTTCAAAATATTTTATTGTCAGCTGTCAACTTTCTAATTCCCTCTATTAGTTGGGAATAACAGTCAAACTACCAGCTCATTTTGTGTCTTTCTTCATTTTGTAGGAAAGGTTTGGAGATACAAACATAGGATACAATGAACACATATATGTATAGTTAAAAGTATTCTCATAAGACTATGCCCCCCTCTTCCCCCCCCCCCCAACTGTCTATATATCAATCCTTGCTCTTTATTGAAGCTCTAAGCCTTCATTTCTTAAATTCCAATTATTTTTTGTCAAGCTCTGAATGTTTTTATTATTAAATTGAGAGAGAAATAGAGAGAGAAACGTGATTGGTTGACATTATTTTTAAAGGAGGAAAGGTTGAGAGAGAGAGAGAGAGAGTCAAAGATGGATTGCCATGTCATGTGCTATTAGATTCAAATTAGTGAATGCATATATGTACTTTAATGTAATGGCTAAAATTGTTCATCATTCTACAATGTACCTCCATGTAATAACATTATTATTATTATTATTATTACAAATTAGAGCGTAAAGATTTGTACTTTTAAGTTATGCGTACTTTGTAAGTATGTGTTGTAGGTGGCAAGGAGGGGGGGGGGGGGGTGTATCACCTTACACACCACCAAGTTTACACATATGTACAACAATGTAAAAAAACACCAAACTTATTTACGTACATATTACATTTATGTACATACAAAGGAGTTGAATAAATATCATCATCATTCCAAAAGTAGTGCAGTGCTCAATGGGGTTGTTTTTATCAGGTTTTTTATTTTTTTTGAAATGCACTTGTGTGTATGTACAATGCATAAGCATTGCATGTACGCACATATTATTATATAAGTAAGTCCCATTATTCCTGCAAAGGGATTTACAACAAAGACGAAGGAAAACAACATGTGATTAGGCATTCAACAAAGCCATTATTAAACATAATATACATACATACATACATACATTTCAAGTGAATTATTTATTTATTTACTCATTGATGTTTAACTCCACTCCTAATCAAATGATAATTACATCTTGGGAAATACATAATCTGCAGTCAAATACACCATTCAAAGACCATAATTAAAATAGAGTTGAAGGAAACGAGTGATTTAATTTAGCTTGATGTGTAGTTAGTTTATTCCTATTTAAATACTCATGAATAAGATCGAATGTGATTATAATTTATGTGATAGGATTTATCATTTGAATTAGTTTGCCAAGGAATCACTAGATGGAGCAATGCTCCTTTTCCTTCACAAATCAATTTGATGATTTGTGTATCGCAACCTCTCTCCATATGCAAAATCTATTGGCTGCTCTTACTCATTGTGGAACGATTTATTCTTCATTTAGTAATAAAGAATTGCTCATAGTGCTTATACAAATGATGTCATCAACACAAATAAGTGCTCACATAATTGTTCAGATTATATCCATGTCTTTAGCAATCGTTTAATTTATAATCGTACCATCCCTTTAGAATTGGGAGTGCTCCTTCTCAAATATACACGTCGAGCCCTGTAGCCATCTCGACTCTCATAAAGAGTAAGGAAAAATAAGGGGAAAAAAACAAAAATATCCCCAAAATGTTTTTGATCCAAAAAAAATACTTAGGATTGCGCGCCCTTTTTTTGAATTTTCGACTATTATACAAGTAGAAAGGAAGGATTGATTTGTATACATACTAATAGAATTTATAAATGCATAGTATATCTAAATAATATAACTTGGTCATATATATATTAAAAAGTTGTTGGCAACAAGGAAAATACAAAAGGAGTAGAGATACCAATTGTTTTTTTCAAATTTTTCCTTTCCTTTTTGAGAGTCGAGGTTGCGAGTGCATTTAAAGGATTTAAAACCATTTTTGAGGGGTAGAGAAATTTTTGGGATATTCCTACAATGAGAAGAGATGCTTTGTGCTCTGCACAAAAAAAACACCTTCTTACACACTCATACAGAACTTGTGCACAAAAGAAATCATACTTAAAAAAACATTTTCTTTAATTAAAAACAAAACAACATATAACCTTATCTGGAGCAGAATCGACATGAGTAAAGCTTCATAAAGATTTTTTTCCCCCTCTCTCAAGCAATGCCTAGTATGGCTTTATAATTAAGCCAAGCATACCACCGAGACATCATAGCTACATATATTTTTGATGTATTAAAGATACGTACATCAAAAGATATATGTATACAAAATAAAAAATAAAAACTCTTTAAAACCTGAGACTCTCTGCGATAGGGTTGTTTAAGATTCTACCTACCTCTACCTACCTATGTACACACGACGGTTGTACATACATAGGAGATTTTTTTTTTCACTCACTTCATGTGTAGCTAAGCTATCTACCACTACATATACCATTCCAACTTCCTTTCGTTCTGTCGAAATACGTGTTGTATGTATGTATATGAACATATTATATTATAAACTTATACATATATGTAATAAAAAGTCGTTCTCCTCTTGCCATGATGGGAAATGTCTCCTATCATTTCTACGCTTGGATGAGGAGGGAGGAGGAGGGTTAATCTGCTATAAATGGTGTATGTATGTAGCTATGATGTTTATCATTGCAGCAAGCATTGCCGTCAAGTAGATTTTATCTGTGTATATGTACATATTTATTGTTGTAAAATCAGTAAGTGGGTGCATGGTATTAGTATGAAAAATAAAATTATATGTTAATACAAAAAACCATTGCAATTCGTATGTATGTGTCCCCCCTCCCCCCCCCAAAAAATAATAATAACAATAACAATAAACGTATACCTATATATCATTAAAGCAAATAAATCTTGTACGAACGGGTTCCAAGATGCCTACTTTATCAAGTACACATTACATAATGATTTTCAATGTACATACATAAATACATACAAAGAGAATGAGTGTGCCAAATGTAGTTGTTTGTGTGTGTGTCCCTCATGTATGAATACATGATGCACATAAAATATGCATATGTATTATGTACATACCCATTTTATACTCAAATATTTTGTAGTGACTCTGTGGAATTGTGGAAGTACATACATACAAAATAAATAAATTAATAAATTCATTCTCGATAACATGACTCAGAAGAATGCTGCATTTTAATAAATATTAGTTAGTTATTCCATCAAAATAAAGTCGCCCACAGATTATTTATATGCCTCCTCTAGAAATAACGGAAGTCTCATGTGACTTCCTACGATTTTTTTTGTTTTACCATCTACTAAGTTGATGCAAATTTAATGTCTGTGAAGGGGAATTTATGGGCACGTAACGATATTGGCATGGAATTACTTGGGAGTGACACGTGGATCCTCTTAAATAATTTATGTTACTCCAATTTGTCTTCAAGTTAACAGCATACATGACGACCTTGAGTACGTACCCCTTCCTTAGTCTATAAATTCATTCTGCCCCCTCCTGGATATATGTACATAGTATTCATAAACTTCCAGGGCAATTGAATAATGGTCGATTTTCTACCCCTATAAACATCATTTGCCCCTTCAGAATTGCTCTGATTGGTTGGGCTCGAGTTAGTTTTGGCTCAACTTGGATCCATTTCTGTCTACTACTAAATGAAGAATTGCCCAACATATTGGGAGCAATTAGGTAGTTAATATATAATATATGTAATTTAGGGGGGGGGGAGTTCCTACGTGCCATATGACCCTTTTTCCTATTCCATGTCTAATCAATTTCTCTCTCTCTCTCTGTGCATACACCTGTGCACGTAGTCTCAACCAGACTATAATGATGATGTTAATAATAATTGCTCTCACTGACTCCAAATAACACAACAACAACTGCTGCTTCATCCCTACTTTCAGAGACTAACCGCACAAACTTGTATTCCATGAGAAAAACAAAACAAAATCAGACCCACAGACGCACACTTTTCGATTAAATAAGTCAATGTAGACTCTAGATAAGAATAGCGATTTTTTTTTGTATCTCGCAACCTTTTTCCATAAATTATATTATATTATATACATACATTGCCAATTTTTCCCTACTCTGGTGTGACTCATCTTTATTTTATAGAAGGGAATTGTTCCCTGATGAACATCAGCTAATTCATGTATGTACAACTAATCAACTAATGTTCAAAAATGTATAAAAAGCAAGAAAAGTAGGTGGTAGATCATTGAGGGCTGACCAATAAATATTTAGGTTTATCTGCTATTTTAAAGATACTATCATTGCGGAATAAATGCTCATAATTTTATGTTCATTCTGTTGATTAGATATATATAGTATTAAAGATTTAAAGCCCTAGGGATCCATTTATAATATTAGGGGGAGAGAGAGAGAGAAAGAGAGTGGATGAAACTGGATTTTATTTTACGATAGCTCCTTCTTCGATATTCTTCATTAATTGATTATAATTAATACTTAGTTTGTGGCTAGTGCTCATAGTTTTATCTTTCATTTCTATTTAAGAGATAGGCTCCCCACATCGGTAATAATAATAATAATAATTAATTAGTATTTATTGAAAACTCCAACTGAGATACAATATATATGTATTATTGATATTATTAATGATATTAAAAACATATGGAGCTAAACATATATTACGTAGGGATAGAGTATAGGTGTGTCGTCGTCAATCTCTTTGTTTGATATGCTCTTTAAAGTCATGCATAAGAAAATATTAAATTTATTATTTACATTCTTAGATTGCACACAATAAAAAGAGAGAATTGAACTAAAAGACATTATTTAAATTATGCAAATATATATGTATATATGTGTAAAGAGTAAAGAAAAGAATCCTTCTTCGTCCTTGCTTCGAAGGACTTGATCCTCCTCCTCCTCCTCCAGCTCTCTCACGTTTACACACAAACACCATTTTCCCCCTCCTCAATGTATTAGAATAACCACTCTCATAGTTGAAATAATTAGATGTAATGTTTGTATAACTTTTATAAAATAAAAATTTAAGCGATCATTGCTTCTTTAAGTTGAGTTGTGAGTCATTAAACATTCGTGCAAAAAAAATAAAAAAATAAAAAGTTATAATAACACAATCACACACACACACACAAAAAGGGCCTGAGTATCTCAAATTATGCTACTCCCATTTTGCTAGGATTGGACCCCATAAAATCCTTTACATATTATTATTGTTATTATTATTATTTTACCTTAAGGTAGTTGTTCATTATTATTAAACAATATGAATCATGTTTCTTTAGAATAGCACAGAATTTAATATATTTTCTTACTCGTATAATTTTTGAGAGCCTATTTCTTCGTAAAAATTTATTTTAAATATACACGCAACCTCATCTTCTTTGCTTTAAATATATAACGTGTATGATATGATGTTACGTTTATTGGAATAATATATATATATATATATATATATATATATATATATATATATATATTATTTATAGAAATAAATACTTGCTAAAGGCACCTGATTGACTTAGATAATGCTTCTTTAAATGCCAACAAAGGGGGAAGGGGGTCTAATGGAAACTTTCTAAGGTCATAATGAAACGGAATGAGCAAATATAAAAACGTTCAAATAAATATGTACATATATATAAATAACGTCGATAAAACACATTATCATTAATATTTCATTGGATCATTGGACTGAATAAAAAAAATTACAATGATTATTCATTGTTCTCAATTTTCCTAACAATTTTTTAATTGATTTTCTTCATTATTTATTGATGTACTAAGTACGAGGCAGGATATTATAAAAAGTAACAGTCTTTCAGGGGACTTGCAACTCTGATTCTTTATCTTGTTTGCTTCTTAAAAGCATTACATGGATACTCAATGAGGTCTCATATGGGATAACAATTGTATTATAGTATTACTTGATACAAAACAAGTAAATAAATAAATAAATAATAAGCTCATATCTTACGCACACAAAGTCGATTTCTAAAAGGACTCCAAGGATTTTTATTTCGTTTTTGTTTTTGTTTTGTTCTGAAAAAGACTTCCCAAGGGTCGTGATCTACATTTATAATTTAATAGTAAAAATGCATCGTATAGACTCTTAATCCCTGAGAATATCTAATTACATATACTAGGTTATATATGGATATAATCGCATATATCATATATTAGTAAAGAGTTCACTGCCAATTTTTTGCATTAATTTTGATTTATCTTTTTTTTAAAAAAAAAGAAGACTACACACCTTGGGATTTATCTATTTCAGACTTGTGAGAAGTGTGAGTGTAGAAGGAAAGAGCTTAAATGTCATTATTAATTAAGATATATATGTTTAAATGTATATCTTGAGGACATTTTGGAGGACACTAAGAAGGAAGTTCTTAGTGGATATTTTTTTTGGATGGAAATGATATGTGGTTACAATGTAGGAAAGAGAATGAAATACTTCAACAACAACAAAAAAATGTAAAAAGGGACTTGTATCTCACAAGGAGATCTTCATTAATCATTCTTTTTACTCCAAACCTTTTTTTTTTTTTTTTCAATAGGCCCAAAATATTATCAATGGTATACCATTCTTTTTTTACTTTGGAACTATTTTTTGATTTAATAATAGAGATATTCACAACTTCACAATAAATAATTTAAATTCAATAAATCAACGTTGTACAGATCGTCATTATCCTTATGGTATTGATAGTTTTCCTTGGATATCAGGGTTGTCTCTGCAAGTTGGATTTAGGATTGCTGTTAAACTGATCAATAAATAATGAAATTTAGATATAATTATCACATTGTTATCTGTATTGTATCTCGCGCAACCTTTTCTACTAAAAGAAATAGTGGGGGAAAAAAAGGCCACAACGGTTGAATCCTTCTTTATTTAATAGTAGGGAATTGTAGCTAATTTAAATTGAGCCAATAAACATTGAGAGTGATAAAATTGTGCGAGCAGAAGTGAAAAAAATTGACAACTAACCATTGTAAATTTTCATATTAGGTGGACTAACGCCGTGACACACTTTTTGTTCACTCGAAACCTCGACTTTAAAAATGAAAAATTGAGGAAAACATATGGTAGCTAGCTAGCTATAGTTTTGAGTACTGGAATGGTAACTTTGAGCAAGCAACAAAGCATTAGAGTCCTTTTAAATTCATAATACGCAGAGTCAGCTGCTTTATATTATAAAAAAGAGTCAACTGATGTGAAAACAGCTCGAAAGAAGAGTATATTTAATTTTTTTTTTGCTTGTCATCAAAAATTGAGTCTTGATAATATAAGAGAATGTTAGAACTATTTGAGTTTAAGACATAAACTTTCAGTCTCAGCGTTATCCCACTATCATGAAAAATTTTCCCATTGGATGAATCCTCTCGAATAAAAAAAATCCGAAAGTAATCAAGAACTGTACCCTATTTTATAGATAACTGAATGAGGTCCTATGATTCATTGAATGTATCCATCTAAGTAAATATGTATTATATTAAGTATAATTGCAGAGTATACTTGAAATACTTACCTAATTGACTATAGTTCCATAAACATTTGATTGAATTAGTATAGCTCAATCGTTTATTGACTTGCATAATATTTTTATACATACATACATACATTAATTGGAATCAAAAATTGGCAATTATCCCATGTAGTATAAGAATGTATTTATTTGTCTAATTTTAATTAACAAATAAATAAGTTTTCAAAATGGGAATACATGCTCGAGTGTGGGAACGAATCTCCCCTCTCGTTTTATGGAATTATACCCTTATTAGGTCTTTTAGAATTGTAAGAGGATTAGAAGAGAAGATCTATGAGAAGAAGAAGAAGAAGAGAGTATCAATCATTTACATTTCCGATGATCATGTTACGAAAAACCTTATCCCATGACATGAAAATATTAAAAGTAATTCAAGTCGTATGAAAAAAACAATTCCCTTTTGGCTATGAATATTCAATGAAAGTAGAGAGATGATAATTATGACATGAACTGCCTTGTGAGGATGTTTGTAGTTAGCCTTGTTCTTTTATTGATTTATTAATAATATTGATAATTATTAAGTTTCAAAGTTTCATTAATCATTTGAAAAGAGCGTTTCTAATTTCGAAATTAGAGACTCTCTGTTACCTATGTGTCTACGTTTTTTGTGGACTCCATTTTGGAAGAGGGAAAAAAAATAATAGCTTCACGATGGATTAAAATAATTGAATTCTTAATAGAAGTGATATTGATTTGATTCCTTCCATCTTAAATTACAAATGAATAGGAAAGACACTTCATTATTTAGGAGGCTTCTTGGCATACACATTTCTGCAATTACTTAATTTATTTTCTTCAAAATGGCGCTCCAAACAATATATAACAAAGGAAGCTTCTTTCAGCTTAGGATAATAAATTAGATATTTAATATTAGGGGTGATTGGAAAGAGTTGCAACACTTAAAATGCATTTGCCTCAATTCCTATTTAGTATAGATATTACTAAAATGTATTTGTTTTTTGTCAAATTACATGGGTATGCGATCCATCGAAAATTAGACCATTTAATATTTTTAGAGCAAGCAATGACTCAACATTTTCAGCTGTTTTCTTTTGTATATTAAGATATAAATATGAATATATTTCAGTACATAAATCAAGGATCAGTAAAGTACGTAGATCGAAAAAATTAACTCAATATGTGTAAAATATAAAATAATCCAAAAGAATGAACAGGCCGAAAACAATTGCAACACGTGTAGACCTCAAATATCTTCTTCTGAATGAATAAACTTTGAATTTTAATGAATTAAATCATGTGATAGGGAAATAATCAATCATTCAAATGATATAAATTAAAGCGAACACAATTAAAAATTAATTCTAAAATTACTTTGATTCCTCAAAAACAGTTTTAATCAAATATATACTCCAATTAATGTCGACAAAAATATTTAATTTTTTCCCCCCCAATGGCTGTTTTTAAAAACTCGAAATTCCCTACACCTCTACTGACAATACTTTTAATTCAAAAAACAAAAATAACAAGAAAGGAGAAGTCATTATATCCGCAAAATGATGAATTGATCTTTGATTTCGTTTCCTGTAAAAGACTTGAATGAAATACCATAAGTAAATAAATTTGATCTTCCTTGGGTACATTTGACCTTGAAAACAAGATATATATTGAGGTATATACATATATGTACAATACACGGTCTCAAAATAGTCATATGTGCTCATACATATGTCTGTGCCCTCGTCTTCTTTATTGTTTTGAGAACATAATTACACGAATTGCCTTGTTTTTTCTTTTGTTTTGTTTAAAACGCTTCTTTTTTTTTTCATTTGTAAGGCCTCATCCATCAAACAATTGAATCTAATTTAAGATTCTGTAATAAGTAACAATATATCTCTACATATATGTATTTAAGTGTATGTCATATTGAAAGACACTAGGGTAATTAGTGTTTGGTTCTTTGAATGAATAATTAGAGACTTGTGGTTTACATTGATTTATTTACATTTTATGAAAATATATTGATACACGATGAAGTGACAATATTGTTATAGTTCTATGTTTCAAATCCTTTCCAAAGATTACATACAGATACATATGTTTAATATCGTGGATCCGTTCTCTTTTAAAAGGAACCTTTTTCAAAGTTGTTCATTCGTAATTGAAAGAGGTTCTGTTAACTAATTTTAAAAATGAATATGAATCATGGCACTATTCCACAAACAACTAAAAAATCTATTGTTAGAAATGGTTGCGAGAGGGCAACGTGCCAAACGTTGATTCGTGGACACGATGAGCTTTGTGAGATTAACAAAAAAAAAATTGCATTCTCCCTTCATCTGTTTTTCATCAATTGACTCTTCTCATTATAAGCAGCTGACTCTACGTTATTTCGGACTTTGATATAAATACTATAATATGTATATTAAATCAAGGATTGTGCGCCCTTTTTTTTTGAATTTTTGAATATTATACAAGTACTAACGATTGATTTGTAAATTGGTCGAATTTATCAATGTATAAATAATAACTCTGCCCCACACTCTTAAAAAGTTGACAACAAGAAAAATAGCTACCATATGTTTGTTTGTTTTTTTCAAATTTTTCCTTTTCCTCTTTGAGAGTCGAGGTTGTGAGTGAGCACAACAAGCTTGAGGTGTGACGAAAAATTAATTTTTGCGTGTTTATGTACTATTAAATATTATACTATTATTAGGAATGTAAAAAATATGCAAAATGCCGATTGCGAGATTTTGCGGAGTTGGCTCTTCGAACAACAGTACTTTTTGTTTTTCAAAGCTGTTATCATTTTTCCTTTATTATTACTGAGGGATGAACATCTACAATAGTAAATACAATTTTAAAAAAGGGCTCATGTTCGCGTAGTAACTGTTAGTTTACGACTTGTAAGCTAAAGATATATAATTTTCTGCCTCTCATCCATGGTATACAGAATGTTATTTATTCATTTGTATATATATGAAGGAGAATAGCAGCTATTAGCTCAGTAAAACGTCATGACAGCTCAAGCTGTTTCACTCTCAACATTCATCAAATTGTCAGAGTGGCCGGGTTGATGATTTTCTCTTTTTTATTATTTTACACACCCCATTTGCATATTATTTACATTCCTAACTATTATTGAAGAAGGGTCCTGGTAGAGAGAGGGAGAGAGAGAGAGAGAGAGAGAATTGGCTACAGCTACCGACATGTTTGTGCTTTTTAAAGGGGATATTCAGTGAGACCCACAGTAGAGATCACATCATGTGATCCAAAGGATTAAATACCTATAAAGTACAACTTATGCCTGGAATACGTATATATATACATATATATTATATTTAATTGAATAGAATTCATGTAAGTTCCTCTTATCAGTCTACCCCTCTCCACAACTCCATATCTCAACATCAACCCACCTTTTCATTAACTTCTTCCATCCATTGTTTGATAGAAATTAAATGTGAGCGTAATCTATGGTACATTTATTTAATGCTTAAAATAAAATAAAATAAAGCACTTTATATTTTCATTAAGACTCATTCATTTACTTTTTTGAATATATGTATATATTATTGTACTTACCTATATTTCTTTCTTTATTTTAGGTAAGATCTGTGTACACTCAAAAATAGGCCCTCATGCTCCTTGATCTAGTAGTGCAAATCAATTTATCATTGAAGGACCCTTATCAGCATGTAAATATCTTCAATGTAGGAATAAATACCTTAAATACATATACAATGTAATATCCAAACACACTTTTTAATTGCTATCTAGTACTTGTATACTTTCGAGCAACAAACTGGTTTCACAAATTATTATCTATCTCTTTTTGTCTCACACAAGTTCCTACTGATCTACATACATACATACGTGTACATATATGTAGATTCTAGGTATGGGGTAGAATATACCTTGAGGTTCAATTTCAAGAATTATATGAAGAAAAGGATTTCCTCTCTCTTTGTATATTATTTTATATTCTCTTCAAAATAGCAAGTTGATTTTTGTACATCACACGGTCGTCGTCACGCGTTGAAATAAATGCATAACTATTTGAAAATGATGAGATTCAGTGACTTGGAATTGTTTCTTTAAGGAAAAAGTACTTTTCAATTTGTAATTCCCGCACTATAGTTTATAAAATACTAATAATACAAGTTTGGAGACGAGTTTTTTTTATTCAAATCTCCCTTCCTCTGATTTTCATCAGTTGACTCTTCTAATTTAAAGCAGCTGACTCTACGTGTAATGAAAACTCAAAAAGGGTATTATTGTTATATATGATTTTTATGTATATAAAAAATATATTAAATCAAGGATTGCGCGCCCTTTTTTTTTGAATTATAGAATAGTAAACAAGTTTTAATGATTAATTTGAAAATTAATAGAATTTATCAATGTATAGTATATATAAATAATAACTCTGCTCAATATTAAAAAGTTGGTAACAAGGAAAATACAGAAAAGTAGCTGCTACTAGTTGTTTTTCCACAATTTTTCCTTTCCCTTTTGTGAGCCGAGGTTGCGAATGCTCCAAAAACCTCATCCTGCATCCTGACATTTACACTCCTACAAACAAACAAGTAACGTTTATGATTCATAAACCTCTTCATTTTTGTTTGAAGATCAGATATAATATCTCTTAAAAATAAATTGTCCATTTATTTATTCAACGCTTAGCAGCGACTCTGTGATGTGGTAATCATTCACGTTAAAACAAATAAATTTCCACATATGTAGGTATAGATATCCCATTCCATTAAGGGATATTGAGAATGGTTTTGTGACATTAAAATATTTTAAAAACATATCTATAGTCACAGAATCCAATCATCGTCTATTCCCACAAAAAAAAAAAATCGATTGACATTTTCTGCTTCTATGTCAATGTTTATATATATGTATATGTAATACCATTGGACTGTCCATTTAAGGCCTCTCTAATGTGTCAGTGAAAGAACCAGGAAATGGATTCCTTGTCAACGAAATAAGCAAATAAATAAATCTCACACCACACTGGAATATTTATCCATTCAATTAATGCAATTTTTTCTTGGCAAAATATATCCATTATTGAATGTTTAAATATGCATCTCTTAATATTCCAACACTTATTTATATATATATATATATATTTATAGTCGTAAAAAAAAATAAAAAAAAATGTACAGTATTACCTAATTCTAAGGCCTATTGGTAATTATGAATAATTATAAGGAGTGTTATTTGAAAATGTTTTGTCATGTTTCTAAAAAAAAAAAAAAAAAATATTCAAAAATATTTAGTAATGTTTTTAAGTCCATTCCAAGCCTCCCTATTGTATGCTTTGTAGAGAAACATAAATTCAATTCAACGCAACAACCTTCAACATGGATTTTAAATACATCCATTTGTTGTTGGATAAGTGACTGACTTATTGTTATCTCATAATCATTATGGATAGGTTCATTTAAGAAGTATCTTACATTAATTTGAAGACACCTCAAATATATGATGTGTACATAGTTACCATTTAATTGAATTTTTGAATTGAAGTATAGAGCAGTGGTGCCCAACCTTTTTCTAACTGCGAACCGGTCAACGCTTAACGATTTTACTGGGGACCGTGGGTTGAAATGTTAACCATAGCAATAAGTGTGAATCCACCTCATATGGAACTTTATTAGCAGCTAGCTCCAACAATAAAACATATTATAACATCAAAAACTGTCCGTAGTGCTATATGAATGGGAGCTCTGAGCTTGTTTCTTTACAACGAGAAGGTCCCATCTGAGGGTAATGTCAGATAAAGACAACCGGGATGTGTTGCTTATGTCCAGTCTACTCCTTTGCCTTGTTTTGGTGGCTATCACTTCAGAAAACCCCGCTTCACACAGATAGGATGATGGAAACAGCAACATCGTTGCGATGGCGATCTCTGGGTATTTTGCCATGACTTTAATCCAAAAGACCGGCAGAGTTATTGTCTAAAAAACTGTTTTAAGGCCACCGTCATTTGAAATCTCCAGCGGTTGGGTTTCTTCTTGTACGGACATGCTGGATTCAGCTGATTTGTTGACAAATGGGTCACATATCCTTTCCTTGGCCCTTTGTGAATTCTTTGAAGTTGGGAAATAGAAAACAGAATTAACTAATTAATTATTGTGCGGCCCGGTTGGGGTTGGGGGATCCATGCTTTAGAGCCTTTATTAAGGTCTTATCTTTATTTTAATACAGATCTTGCTATAAATTTGCTACTCATTTAACAAATAAACATTCTATTTGAGTAGAACTTATTATTTTTTGGGTAAACTTGTATGAATTTTGTGGAATTAAGCTTAGAATTACTCTACTCTTTATATTGTTAGAATATCATAGTAACATCACGTGGATTTATAATCAATCTTTCCAAGTATTTGTGGTACTACTTGAAATATGATATCATACCTATAATATTACATATGCTTGAATACAGAGATAATCGTACGATCCACATCATAAAATATGTAAAATAAAACTTACAATCCAATGATATTCGAATCATTTGTTATATTTTTTTATCCTTGTTAATCTGGGGTTGATAATTACCTTCCTACTCATAAATAAATGGTTCCTTTGAATCTGAGGAGATATTTTTATTAATCCATCAAATTTTGTACAACTTTGAATAGTTGTAAGTTTCTTAAACTATTTGACAAGAGGTTTCTGTACAAACTGCGGATTTTAGAAGTATTTACAATGTACTTTACGATTTTTAAAAAGAAACTCTTATTCACTCAAAAGTCAAATGCCGGCATCCCAGACTTTTTTTGTATCTGTTTTTACATATATAGATAAAAGTGATAGAACATGTTTGGACATGTTTATCAGACTACAATATCAAAGAATTTGTTAGCAATTCAATTTACGTATAGCGTGAAAGAATGTTTTTGCAATACAGCTAGGCAGAGTGACACATACATAGATATCCCTCTTGATTGAGTTCTTATTTAGATACTTCACACGAATAAATAAATATGAAATGTCGTCTCAAAGCATTTATCTTGGGTTTCAAGTTTGTAGTTCTGAGGTGCTTGTACGATTATCAGATGATCACACTCAAAAATGACATCTTATAAAAATAAAAGTTAAATATTGCAACGAGTATTTGATAGCTACAAATAGAAATGGGACCATTGTAAAGCGCAAGGAGCAGATGAGAGCAACACTTTTGGTACTCTTGTTTTAAAAATCTATCTGTTACCATCAGCCGACTGATGTATGACTTTGGAGAGAGACTTATTTTGAGAATTATTAGTGTGTAGAATCCAGAAAATTGAGACGAGTTCACTCCTGAAGGAGTGTGGAGAAGCGATACGAGTAGTCGAGTCCCGAATGAACGGCAACTAGTGGGGTGTAACGGAACTACAAATTGTATTTTGCTTACAAAAGTCACATAAGAATCCCAATGTTTTTCTTGAGCTCAGAGACAAAATTTAGTCAAGGACTTTGGCGGTCGAGCTCTGGCGCTCTACGGTAATTGTATTTTAATTATAAATTTATAGTGCATTTTTGACAAAAATGTAGGCGGGAATTTTAAAATTTGTCTCTTTTTTTAGAGGGAGAATCTTCCTCCACAACAATAGGATATTGAATAGTAATTGAATAGTTTAAAAATATGGTTAATGGAGCCCATGTAGGTAGCGTCTCTCACAAGACACCTTAAAAACCCCTTGAGTAAGTAATGTCTCTATGTAATGTACATAAGATATCAGACATCAAACAGTCATTATGAGGCATAAAAGGATATTGAATAATCCCTTTAATTAAATACAATTACATTAGTCAACTAGTATTGTTTGTGTACATACTACATACTTAGGTATAAAAAGGGGCCATGAATCGTATGATTCATTCCATCTATGTACCTTCTTTGTACACAAATCCATTCACATTAATTATCTATACAATCATTCCTCCTTGTATCTATAAACGGACAATATATGTACATTAGTGTCTATATTATGTATTTGTTTCCATGCTCCTTTGTGTACTTATAAACTATAACTCTACAAAAAAAAAAAAAAATTGGCAGGAATAAAGACTCAATTTGAGACGCATTTTATGATGATATCCTCCCCCCCCCCTCCTCTGATCAACTTATGTTGTGGAATTAAATAAACCTTGAGTTTTTCAACACCGTGTGTCAATGATTTGACACATTTATCATCATATTAGATTTTTTGGTTCTTTTTTATATATACAGGTATGACCTGGTAAGCGGTCAATCGATGACCATACCAAAGCTTAACCTTGATCTTCTATAAAAAGGAAAGTCTCTATAGACACATGAATTAGAGACGTCAATTTTAGTCCAATGTGTGGATTGGCAAGTCATTTGATACATATATTTTTTCAATTGGTATCTCCTTCTTGACGTCTCACTTTTTTCTTTCCTCCCTTTCACACGGATGAGTTTTAATTGATTATGAAATGAAATACTTTTAAGGTTATTGGGATTTTTTGGACACAAATCGTGGATATCATTCATTTATTTTAACAAAATTGGATTTTGATTTCTTGAGGGAAAATAAATGATAGGTATTTTAAGGAAATTCCGCTAGTTAATGATTAATCTATGTTCAACCATTTGAATTGGTTTGCAACTTATATATAGGTTGTGCCCTGCCTACTGTAAAAATTGTATTTACAAAAACAAATAATATTAATCGATTTTTATTTATTTTTTAAATGGAAGTCTCATCAAGAACTGGCAAGATTGTAAATAATAATTAAATATGAAGTCGTGAGAGGATTAGAACCCAAACAAAAATTACTTTTTAAAATCAAACTTTGCGTATTTTTTTTTCCTGGATACATAGTTCATATACTGATGCTGATTTCATATGCTTATAATACATCGATAGCAATAATAAGTATTAATTAATTTACATTAAGGTAAAAAATAGTTTTGGTTTAAAGAAGCAATTGTAAATATAATTGGTGATGCTATATTCATGGATATTTTCTCTTATTTTCTCCATATTTGTGATCACTCTTATTATGTCAGATTTAAAAATTACGTTCTATTCACCACAGTATTTAAGTTATCGTTTTATCATCATGACTGACCTACGACCAACTGTCAATATTTAAAATAATTAAATATCTTAGTATCAAGATTGTGACTATTTCTATTTATTTATTTATTTGTTACAAAAAAAGGATCCTTTATCCGTATATGTGTTCAACAGCAGAGACTGTTTCGATCCAGATCTGGTTCTATCTGTTTTGTTTTTTTCATTATACATTATACTATAGGGGTACTGGAGTCCTAATGCATACTTGCTACGTCATTACGTTATGTAAATGTTTAGCACACCAATGACGTAACAAAAAGTGTATACAAACTGGCTTTTTAAATAAATAAAAAAGTCACCAAATTTCGTATGTTGAAAAAAAGAAGAAGAATCCTTTTTGACACGCATGTAAATTCCTTTTAATGACATTGTTGTTCTATATTTTTTTTTTTTAGTCGAAAAGGTATCAAAATATTGATAACGATTTTAGTACTGGAATAAGTAGGAAAATATTGGTAGCATGACAACATTTGTTTCTACTTTATATAATATATATTACCTAAGAAATCTTTTTAATTCTAAGAAAGGAGCCTTCATTTAATATTCTACATATATACGTATACATATAGGCACATAAAAAGAACCATTCAAATTATAGCAAACCATAAAATCCCTTAGATTTTTTTAAATATCCAGAGTCACTACTACTCCCACCCTAGTTGCGCCTAATTCCATTCCTTGGTGCTATTGGAAAACGATACGCCTCCCACAGACTCTGCTTTTTTCAATTTTTACAAATTGTATTCATGTATGAATATATTTTTATGTGCAATTATTATTTTTTTCTTCTTCTTACATTTATCTCACTGAAGGTATACGCAAACCTATTTACATTAACATAATATCTATGTACTATATGTAAAAATGTATGTATATACGTACATAACTTAACATTCTCATCACGTAGAACCCCTGGAAGTGTTTTTTGAAGTATATCATTATTAATTATACAAATTACATACTCCACGTATGATGTATGCAGAGATGACCAACATTTATGTACTTTAGTGTTGTGTTGACTTGGGTCGAACCAATTTCTTAAAGATAACTGTGTTCGATGAATTAGAAATGGACAAGATCTTTTATTTTTTTGAAGTCAATTTATTCCTTTGAGAAGCTAAATATTTATCTTGAAACCAGTGGATAATGAAGGACTTGTATATTATTTATGGATAAAAAATGATGCTTAAAAATGATACAAGAGTGTTTCTCAAACTCTGTGTGAGGTTCAATTGTAGAGAACCGTGTTAATTTTGTCATCAATTCTTCTGGTCATTGCTTCGAAAATACTGTGTCTCAACTTCGTTTCGTCACATTTCGTCTAGTTTATACTACCTCAAAGAGAGAGAAAAGTCATCTTTTATCTTCACCATGAAAAAAGTATCCTTCATTTTGTTCTGTACTCTTAAATTAAATTAACTCTTATACAGAAATACCTGGCAAAATTTATATGTGTGCAATCTAAAAGGAAACAAGACAATTAATTGTGTGTCCTATGACCTTAGTTATCTCATTAATGTCCCTTGGACTCTAAAAATAAAGCTAAAGAAACACTCTGCTAATAAAATGAATAAGACCCTTGGATATTAATTGTCAGATCCATAGTTTAGAAGCTCTGGTCTATAAATTAAGCATGGATTGACTTGCTCGCGTCATGATATCAGTGATGTACCTACTCTTGACAGGACTGTCTTATAAACCCTATACTGCTGTGGCTCTTAACCTGGGTTCGATGGAACCCCAGGGATTCGGTGGTTTGGTTCACCCGACTCGTAAGATTCGTGACATCACGCACTGCTTGGCCGTCGTTCTCTGCAGCTGATCGCGCGAATATCTGTCCTGCTGGCATCTCGCACCACTCAGTAGTCGACTTGATCGCACGTGATCAACTACGAAGGGTTCAATGAATGCATGTATGGAACTTGCGGAGTTCAGAACCCCCAACAAAGTTAAGAATCACTGCTGTACTGTCAATCCAAGTTATCATTTATGAATCACTCTGTACTCATAATAAATAAATGGGAAAATATTAGCAATTAAATACTTACCATTTTAAACAATAAAGAGAAGAGGGGGTTTGATCTTAATTATCAATTATATTGGATCTGAAATTAAAATATGACTCGTATTTTGGAGGAAAAGTCTTAGGACTTAGGACACATTTATGAAATAAGGAGTCATTATTATTTGACGAATGATAAAATATCGAGTCGATAGGAACACTAATGGATTTGCATAATTGTAGTATCTTTGACAAATGACTCCAAATGTTCGTTCCCACTTAGTCGATTTAAAAGAATTTATGCTACAAAAAATACTCCTATATAGCTAAATTGATAAGAATATAACACGTAGTGGGTTTTTTGGGTTTTTTTTTTTTTTTTAAATAAGACTACAATTAAAGTATTTGTAATTCGTATTTCTTTTATTTGAAAGAAGAAAAGATATCAAGGTTCCTTAAATACTTATTTCAAATAGTTATATATGTACATATATTTATATCAAACATAAATAGCGATTAAAATGGTAGGAAATACATTGACGTTGAAATAAGTCGTGATATTAAAACCGTAAAATACCATTATAACATATACATATTTTTTAATATTTTATAAATAGACTTAGATTTTATTTTTTAAATAACCGTTCAGTAAGAGTCTGCTACTGTAATTCAAATACTATGTTCCTAGTAATGAACTGTTTTTTCAGTCATACCAGAATGACTTCATATAATAGCTTAATTTGATTTCAAATATTTAATTTGAGTTCAGACGTTCAAGGTTCAGAACACTTACCTATAAGGGGCAAAAGAAGTAGACAATCAACTGCTGACATATGAATACATATGAATTGTTGATCTTTTTTAGTCCTGGAACACTATATGTAGTGTGAAACTTATAACTTCTTTGTGATTCATGAAATCTTTGTACCACAGTTGAGGGAATTAAACAATTGTCAAGTGATTTCAAACAATGTTTTCTCTTGTATACAAACTGATCCAGGAGTGTAAAAGTGGGGATATTGTCTGCTATTTAGAGCATGCTTTAGAAAGTTTAAAGCATCCTTCAAACATTCAAGTGATAATTTCAAAAATTAATGATGTATTTGAAGAGAATAGTAAAACTTTGTATGAAAAAAAAGAGGCTTCCCATTCTGTTTTGTCAGCAAAATTATAAAATTGAACTTAAATTTGAGAAGAAGAAATTTAAGAGGAGTGATTAAAAGTTAAGCTTTTAGTTTGTTATGTTTTTTGCTTGATTATTTCATATGTAATACTTGATAAATACTTTGTACTCTTAGTATTAAATCATTGGTTTCTGACATATTAATGGCTTTTGAAAAATCCGATTAATATTAACACAATAACGTGTATCTCCTAAATTAAAAAAATACTCATAAATGACTAAGATATATGCTTTCAAATTTGCAAAAAAAAAAAAACTAATTTATGCCTTATTTTCTCTTCTTTTTTATTTGATTTATGCCTCAATAATATGTATATATATTATGAAAATAAGATGTTAGTCCCCCTTTAGATATATTGTCCACTCAACACCATTAGGTCTGTTGATCTGCTTCATGTGACGTCATGAATGTACATAGATCCAAGTCATTTGCATCCTATATGCCACTTTAAAGTCATTCCTGTATTCATTAGTCTATCCTTTAAATCAGGAGGGTGAAGATGGGACCAAACTATTGAAGATTTATGCTTCTACAAGTTTGAGTTCAAGTTCCAAGTCTTTGAGCTCAATTCAAGTTACCAATGCCGAACGTTCCTTAGTTTCAAATAGAAAAAGATAAACAAGTCCAAATATCAATTAGTTATTCGCCAATTATGTTAGACTCCCCAAATATGTGACTATTCTTGAGTGAATAAGTAGGGATACTTAAAAGTAATATCTGATAGATAGTTTGATAGATTGCGGGTCATTTGATAATAAATAATCATTGATAATGGACCAATATTTTGTTCTATAAAAAAAATAAAATATTTTTTTTTTAAAAAAACCATTTTATCCTCGGTACAAATATAAATATATAAATAGAATATAAAATTATTTTTTAAATTATATAAGCTTTTTTTGGTTGGGCTATGTGCATCATTGTAGTTAACATATAAAATTATTTTCAATTGGATTTCTTGATTGGATTTAAAAATATGTATATTTAGACTATATGTGCTCTTCAATATATAAAAAAATTCAAATATTACAATTTTTATTAAAATAAAGTATAATACAATAGCCTAAATAATAATAATAATACTATATAGAATATATATTTAGATATAATTCCTTGCAAAATGTATTTTTGCCTTAAACTATAAGTAGTTGAAAAGGATCAATGAACTAATAAATTCGCAAATATTTTTTGGGAAGTGTTTTCCTACGATTTAATAGAGGGGGAAAAAAAATAAAATAATTTTAAAGCTACTCAAATAATATTTGTATGCTCATATTCCTTACACATGAGAACACAAAGATTTGCATATATACATATAATTGAGCAAGTACTGAGCTATATCGTACATCGTTTGAGTTATTGCAAAAAAAAAAAAAATATGAAAAACTGCTCTATGGTGCAGAGGATTTGTAGCATCAAATTTTGTATGCTCTGATAGAACCCTTCATGTTATGTAAGATTCAAGTCCAGTTCTTGCAATATTAATTTGTATATAGGAGTATTAGGCCATATTAGGATATTAGGTCTTTCTGTCAAATCACGCAATCTGCTGCTGTGTTGAAAAAACATCCAAAAGAGATATTATTGTTGGTAATCAAATATGAATTTTGTACAATGATATCAAATGTAATATTTTGTCCTTGCTCTCACTTTATAGCTAATTAATTATCTAATTAAAGTACTGTAAAATACATGGAAGCAAGGTTCTTGGTAAGTTTGTACGTATAGAGTCCTAGGTAGGAATGTAAAAAATATGCAAAAGGGGTGTGTAAAATAAAAAGAAAGAGAAAATTAACCTGGCCACTCTGACAATTTGATGAATGTTGTGAGGGAAGCAGCTTGAGCTGTCATGACGTTTGACTGAGCTAATAGCTGCTATTCTCCTTCATATATATACAAATGAATAAATAACATTCTGTATACCATGGATGAGAGGCAGAAAATTATATATCCTTAGCTTACAAGTCGTAAACTAACAGTTACTACGCGAACATGAGCCCTTTTCTAACATTGTATTGGCTATTGTAGATGTTTTCCCCTCAGTAATAATAAAGGAAAAATGATAACAGCTTTGGAAAACAAAAAGTACTATTGTTAAAAGTCCCAACTCCACAAAATCTCGCACACGGATTTTGCATATTTTTTACATTCCTAGTCACTCGACTCCGTATGATGGAGCGCTTTAGAAAACTCTATGTTAATTATGTAAGTATATTGAACAGTGATTAAAAAATCCCTCGATTAACCTATTTATTTTAGCACAAATAGTTTGCATTGTCCCTCAAAATAAAACCAGATCATGTATCAAAAACGAATAAAGGATCTCATCATGAATTTTGTAAATTTGTAAATAACGTATTAAATGCATTGGATCTTTGATATATGTACATACACACTTACTTACAAATATCTTTTTGACATTCGTGATGAATATGTTTGCTCCATTTGAAAATGGAAAGAAAAGTGTTTAACCTTATACATAGATTTCAAACTTATAGCAACGCTATTCAGTCATATATTGTATAAGTACAAGAAAGATAGAAACTTGAATGTATGTATGTTAACGTCTTCACTACGTCGTATGTGCAATAATAAGATTAGATCCCTTGATTAATTTCAAAACAAATATTCCTCATCAATAATTGTCAAAAAAAAAAAAAAATTATCATGTATTTTTTGGACAAAAAAAAAGAAATTCCATGGATGAATGGTTTTTGTTTTTTTGAAGGTATAATTAAAGAGTCATAACACTTATATACATATATCCAGCCATGATATACATAAATGTACTTTTCACTTGAGCCTTTAAATATATATTTATATCCAATGATTCCATCTACACACATAACTATGTACCTACAATAATAATATTATGATCATTCTCAAATATAATATTCATTCCAAGTCGGAACACCACATGACCTTATGAGTCAAAATATGACTCAATATCCATTCTGTCTATAAAATATGATCATCATCATCACTAACCTCCATATCCACTGGCATAGTTATGCCTCTTTAATACACATTATGAACTTGGGTGGAGCACATTTATGCAATGAGGACCGTCTACAACTATACATATATGTACAATTTGTATTTATCTTCAAGGGATTTTCTTTAATAACATTAATAATAGTAGTAGGAATAGGAGGTGCTGGGACGACTGAGTAATTGATGATTTAATGAAATAACATTTATCAAATATAATTAAATAAGCTATGTATATGTATACTCTTATTTTTTTGGGCCAAGGAGCCAAAATAATAAGGAAATTAAGGTAGATGTAAAATAATAATTTAATAATCATTCGACGCACTATTTATTTAGCTATTTATGAATATTTCTTAGGTCAAACAGCTTTTTTATATATATTTAAATACTATATATATATATATATACATACTTGTACTAGCTAAAGGCAGTTAGACCTGTTGAAGGATAACCACCACGATTGTATATATATGTAGAGGTAGGTTTTGAATAAATAAAAAAGTTTTATTTGAAAAAAACAACTGAGCCTTTTTGATGGGGACAAAAAGAAATTGTACCCTAGAAGCCTACGTCATTTATTCATTTATAATAATAGAGCGTGGCTCTACATAGAATGTACATATTTTTTAGCCTCTGCTTGTGATTGCAAAAAAGTTTATGCGTTTCTACACATGACCAAGGTCATTCATTCATACAAGTCGATTTCATACACTTTTTTATTTTATTTTTTTATTATTTTTGTAAAACAAAACGGAAGGAATGAAGAAAATTATTTGATAGAAAGTTACTTAATTGAAATCGGCCTCTTACTGTTTTATAAAATTTATAGCTTCCATGAAATATATATTTATATATAGAGCCTCTAACGATGCAACTTTTTTTTTATTTTATTCATTTAGGTAACTCATAAAATATTGCATTATAAATGTACGGTTTCATTTTGTGTCATTCTACATCATCAAGGAATATCGTGTTTTAGTAATGAGTTATTTGACTGAGTGATTAACCTAACAATAAATCTCTTTCATAAAAGTTAGAAAATGTATCAACCTTTCCTTCAAAAGCAAAATATATTTCAGTCAAAGATGTCACTGTGTATGTAGGTAATCATGAGAGAGATGTGAATTTTGCTGGAATCCCGGCGAGTGTCAATTTCTCATGTTACTTTGCAACCTGTTTTTAATTGTTTTTGCTTTTAACTAATAAGTCCTTCCTATTTTAAAGATGATTAAAGTATCCTCGGCATGCTCTGTAAGAGTTGCCATACTTTTAATGACACCCCCATATTGTACGAGCAATTTTTGCAGGAAGGAGGGATGTTCGATGGGTTTAGTACATCATTATCTTGATAATATCAAAATAATATGGTAACCATGTTATAAGGAGTAATAAGGAATCCTATTGAGAAAGAAATACGGATCTTGTGTTCATCTTTGTTAAATACAAATAGACTGCAGGCTACTACTACCTGAAAAGATTTTGAAGGAATTGGGGCTCAGAGCTGTCACTTGTATTGAAAAACAATAAAAGAGTTTTTATGTTGTCCCCATGTTTCTTTTGGTTTTTTTATTAATAGCGTAGATAAAATTAGGGGCTCGCCGGGAATCCCTCTTTTTCAACAACTCTATTAGTAAGTTCGTCCTTTCAATTATGGAACTAATCTTCAATAATAATAATGATAATTTGGAAATTATTTATCATAGCTTGACAACAAGAGCTCAACAAAAAGTAATTCAAAACCCTCTACATACTCGTAAGGTTCTTCAACGGTACAAACATCGATAGCTAATAAACAAACAAAAAATATGACGTAAATTTGTGTGTGTGTGTGTGGGATGACGCTGTCATAGGAAGCATATAAATAAACACGAATGATAATTTGTCAAAAATGAACCACTCCAAGTTAGAATCTATTCATGCATTCTATTGCAATATATATATATACATAATGTATGTGTTATATTTAGAGACAGACATGCAATTACTGGGAGGTTGTTGAGCAAAATAAAATTAAGAAGTCCTAGAACATAATAATTTATTGGGTAATTTATAGCAAAAATTACTATAAAATATATATTGAAATGAGTGCAACGATATAATACTTTTTTTTTTCTTCTTTTTCTTATTCTTTTAGTTAAATAATAGCTTGGATTTTCAAGGTCTTGATAACTATTTCTCACGTTTGTTACTTTGATTGTATGTGGATTGTTGTGGTCCTTTAAAAGTAGAAGAATAAGAAGCAAAAAGTTGATTGACGATTTCAAAAAGTCTTTTGGCTTGATTTTTTTATATTCAAGTTGTATGTTCAATGACGCTAATTGATAACAAGGGAGCTAAATTTGATTTTTTTTAAATTTTTAAATAGTCATAATTTAGTTCATAATTTATACTACATAATGGTCTGCCTACTTAGTTATCCACCTACCGCAAGCTTATGCAAATGAATTTACAAACAACACACTTCATTCCCATGTACTCGAACATACTTTTTTTCATCTTTTTCCTATTTTATTACGTTATTCCAAGTAGGAAATTCTTTGTAATATTTGTATATATATATACTTTTTTGAGTCTTCATGAATGAGAACGTTTTCTAAAGAATGTGCAAAAAAAAAAAAATTTTTTTTTAAAATTGTATTTTGAAAAAAAAAAAATTTTTTTTTTAAATTGTATTTTGAAAAAAAAAAAAAAAAAATACAATAAAAAACATGAGGAGGAGACGAGACGCGCATTCCTTCATGGATGAAAAGTCAATTTTTTTAAATTTGATTTAACTTATGTTTTTTATAATAATAGATATAATAATAAGTTATATCTAGAAATGAACTCCCAAATTGTCTATGGATCATCTATGATGACGTAGCATCAAATTTTATTTTGATACAGGCCACGTCATGAAGCGTTTCATTTCACGGAACATCATCTGTTATCGTTTTATTTAAACGTTTTATACCTATCTATACATATGTAACATAGTTTATAGTGATAATTTTTTCTTATAAGAAACATCAATATCTCCTCTATGTATTTTTTGCTGTCAACTTGTCTACTTTTACGTCTTTGTATTCATGTTCTGTGAACGTTTATTAATAAACTATGCAAAAATTCTACTCTTTGTATAAATGTATATATATATATATATATATTCATGTGTTTCATGGGTGTGAACCATCTTGAAAGAGACAGAAACAACGAAATTTTATAAGAGCAATAAAAACTCTTGTTTCTTTTTCAGAAATCATGGGGAAAAAAATGATAAATTATTCTTGTGAATTTAAATGATACTTACGAATAAAAGGACTTAAATCCCTTCTCCATCATTCAAAATGTTTTCTCAGATCTCAGTTACATATGCTATTGTATCATTCTACATTCAAATTTAGAGTGTGTAGCCAATGTATGGACCTCCTCTACTTTATTAAGGATAAAGTATTTTTTAAGAATTATCCACGTTTGCTCGTCTCTAGTCCATCCAGAAGCAAATTAATTCTAAAATTCTAGCTATTTCATAAGGGGTTTTTAGTAGCTAGCTATTAATGGGACTTTATTCAAATGTCACTCTTTTTCATGGGTAGCAAGCTCTATTCAGCTCAGGCCTTTCATTTGGATGAAGTTACGTTGAGTTTTTTTTGGTAACTAAGCAAATGTCCCTAAAATTGCATGACTTTGAATTCTATAGATATCTTGTGACATTAATGAAAATGCTCTGTTAAATGAAGGAGAGAGTCCAAGAGTTGGGTAACTACTCAAATTAGGTAATTTGGAGGAATTACTTTCTTCTTTATCCTTTGGATATAACCAGGTTGGAAGATGAGGAAGTAAGATTAACATTCCTCACATAAGTAGATCATTATAGTATATAATATATAAAGATTCAACTTATTTCGTGATCTAATGCAAGAGGTACAAATCTTTTCTTTGTTTGCAAAAGATGTGTGTTTTTTGTTTTGTTTCTTTTTGTGTCTTCTAATCTTCTTCTGTCAAATTTATGAGCAAATTTGCTCATAAGATTTCACTAAAATAAGTGCATATTATGAGAGATTATTTCTCTACATGGAAGAAAGAAATTAGCTACTTTGTAACTTTACAAGACAAACCACAATCTATTTTAATAACCGTCTTCTCATTATTACAATTTATATTTTTGTAAACCGATAAAAAAATTTTATTTTTTGTTTTGTTTTTGTACTTTACTTAACTCTCATCATAAGGAAAAATGTATAGAATAAAAAAAATCATTCCCTTCGAGCGTGAATGTGCGCTTTTGCAAATACCTATCAAAATACATACATTGTTTTGAAATTCCTCAATTAGGAAATGATTTAGTAACATGATATGACGAGTATTGTTTAAGTCAATTTTATATCAGATAAAATATCTCTCATCAAACCGACGCGGGTATTCTAAAAAAAAATAAAATAAAAAAATATTAAATTCATCCAAGGAAGGAGACTTTCATTAGTAATGATCGATTATGTAATAATAGAATAATCGATCTACACTTTATTTTAACAAAAAAAAAAAACATTTGTCAAAATATTTATCTATATACATACATAGAAAAAAATACAAAGATGAAAGGAAATCAAATGTTCATCACGTTGGTGTCTCAATGCGTCTCCGGAATTCTTTTTGAACCCTCTGAAGATCCTACCTATTTGTTTCAAAATCGTGAAAAAATAAATGTTATATTTACACAAAGACTTTTAGATATTTTTAATATAGAGCTTCTCACTTATACATATCATGTTGTGACGTATGTTATGTTATGTAGTGGCATAATCCGCAGTGATTGATGGTCACAATCCATCAAATATTCTTTTCATAGCTCTCTTGCCCCTAAGCAACTTGTTGCCAAACTTGAAACTGTGATTATTTCTCACTAAGCACTGAATCTTTCTACTATAAAAAAAAGTCCAAACGTTACGAACTGATTTTGGACCTTTAGTTTTCTTTTGAGAGTAAAGGTTGCGAGATGCAATAAAAACTATGATGACGTGACATCTAGTGCTAATCCTTAGAAGAACTTTCAACCAATCCCCTTTACCTTTGGTGTGACGTCTGAATATCATTTATTTATTTTGTTAAAAAAAAAAAAAACGCCCTCAAGCAAGAACTTTATTTGAGTCTTTTGTGTTTGGATGAATAATACTTAATGAGAGTTGTATTGTTTTGAAATTTTATTGGGTTATTTAACGTAATGGCCTCTAAGGACACTGCTCATTATTTGCACAAAGAAATAAAAATAAAAGAAAAAAACAATTACCTAAAAAGAATATAATTCTTTTTCCATCAAATTAAAAAGGATATTATTTTTTTAATGAGTCTCCAAGTGCTTGTATGATTTATTTAGGGCTATTTTTTTGCTTGCTCTGCAATAAATATAATTATAATAATAACTAACATTGGTAGAAGTATTTGTACTTCTCTTTTAATTAGTAGAGAGCAATTACTGTTATCTCTGAGAATATTCCTAATCATATACATATATTGATAATAAACTCAATAGGATTTAGTCATAATTAGAAACATTTAACTTTTTTGTTTTCATAGCCATAAACATTCATAAATATAAAAAAAGGTATTTAATTCTTCAAATAGGTATACATATATTTTTTTTATTTTTTTTGTTGTATTTACTCAACGCCTACGATCCTAATTAATTAAAGAACTTCTCTACAGATTTAATGACTTCTAATTTGAGGCTAGTTAAAAACAAGGAACACCCAGAAAATGTAGCAAACAAACATATTTATTATTATTAAGGAACATGTAACATATGAAATAGGGGAGGCCTCATTTGCTAAAAATATGGGTCTTTTATTGATTCTCATATTTCAAATTCCTCAGGAATTAAGATGTTGTTGCTGATAGGGCCTTGAAGAGTGAATAAGGATCCTTCATATCCACTAGTGAGGAGTTGTATTAGGTTTATGTACTTCCATAATGTATGTATGTATGTATATTGCCGATCTTTTAACCTTTAATGAGGAGCTTTGATGGTTATTACGAGGAGGAGGGGGAGTGAAGTACTACTACTATGGAAGAGAGTCAAATACATTTATAGATATCCTCATTTTTCTCACGGATAAGTCATAAACAGTCAGAAGAGGATCATGTAATGAAAAAGTAAAACCCTGTAATTAGATCAAAAAGAGTATACGCTTTAATACAAGCGGAGCGGAGTCAATTTTCTTTGATGATTGTATCATCAAAGTCTTTCTTTCTTTCTTTCTCAATAAATCGATTCCCTTGTATTTGCGAACAAGGTTTTTTTTGCGTGATCATGGTCATAGTTTAGTTGTTAGCATGGATTCAATCCTTACTCCTCAAGTGAGGGATCAATCAGTGGCATCATCCATTAGCGCAACTCATTTCTGATTCAATGAAAAAGAATTTGATGTAACACAATAAATAAAGGGCTCACGAATGGATGACCTGGATTTTCTATCCTGTGTTCCTTGGAGTGCCCTTCTTTACTATTCTACATTCTCTTCTAACATCATCCCATCCAATATAACAAGGGGATATGTTGTAAGAGTCCTTGAGTTTTTGACTCATATTCAAAATTCGTGACTAATCTATTCTGAAAAGAAATGAAGAATTTTTTTTTTTTTTTTTTTTTTTTCAAAACTAAGACGCCTCCAACTTGAACGCAAGTGAAATATTTTCAAATACACAGAAGTATACAATATTCACTTATTAAAAGTACTTTATAAGTACTTGTAAGGAACATTTGAAAAAATCAGGTGTTTCCCAACATACATTTCATTTTATTTTTTGCCCATAAAATAAAGGATGTTATATGCAATTTCTGATGTGTCTAGGTTCTATACCTATATAAAAGTACAATTGTATATATATATATATATAGTTATGGTCTGTCAGTTTAAAGGAGTCATCATGAGCAGTCAAGGGTCACATCATGTATTTATTGCACATGTTATTATGTAGTTATATAAATAAATAAAAAACCTTCAACATTTTGGCAATTTATTCATGTAACAAATGTATTGTACATCTTTTCTTTCTTTCTTTCTTTTCTTTTTTGGCCCCATCATTATTAAATCACCAAATGAATAGTCTTTTTAATTGAAGAAAATGCGAAGTCATTGCTAGATGTACGTCACGATCCTGTCTTCATTGTTTGCTCACATTATCGTATACGCTTTTTTCACTTCCCAAAAAAGCAAGAAAGAGAAGAAGTAAAAAAGAGAGGCTCAATATCAGATGGGGCAATCCTTGGCCAATTCTTCTCTACAACTGTCATTCTATTCTTCATTTAATTAGTAGTTTGTGGTGAATTGATTTCTATATCATGAAAAAGATTTAATTCAATTTCAACTTATGAATGTTAATGCAGATTTGTAGAGCACTACTAAGAAGGGGGGGGGGCAGAGTAGTAGAGAAAGTGGTCTTGGTTCCCTCTCGATCCCCCAAATTCTTGGTTTCGCCTCCCTTTAAACTCTTGCTCCAAGTATTAAGGCCAAAGCAAGTAGATTAAGTCATTTATTTTTTTTTCTCTTGTCTTGGTGTTCTCTTAATCTTTGATCCTCAAAAGTCTTGATCTCAGATAATGTGGCTTTAATCACAACACTGTTAGTCATACAACACCGTGGCCCATTGATCTATATCAATTTTATTTTCGTTTTTACTCGTAACTTTTCTTCTAACAAACAAACTTTGTTTACTATCACGACGAGCAGCTTTTTTGTCCACTCACAGCCTCGACTCCAAAAAGGGAAAAGACAAATTTGGAAAAACAACTGGTAGCTAATAGTCTTCTGTATTTTCCTTGTTGCCAACTTGTTAATATTTGGCAGAATTTATTATTTAGATATACTATTCATTGATAAATTGTACCAATATACAAACCAATCGTTAATTTCTTGTAATATATTCAAAATTCAAAAAATGGGCGCGCAATTTAATATATTTTTTATACATCAAAATCATAAATAATAATGATACCCTTTTCGAGTTCATAACACGTAGAGTCAGCTGCTTTAAATGAAAAAACAGCTGAAGGGAGAATACTGTGTGTTTTTGTTTATTCCAAAAAGATTGTCGTGTATATAACATAGTAAATCTGCGACATCTTGCGGCTATGAATGTTTCATTAGTTTTTTGTTCATACTCTATTCCTCCCAACTATGGAACTATTCTTTATTTCATCAAAGTAGAGAATTGTTTATCATAACTTAACAAAAAATAATTAATTACAATTAATCAATGGTCAAAACACTGGTTATAAAGGAGCAAAGTGATTAGTAGAAAAATCATCAAGAGTGTACATACATTTTCATGTTAGTTGTGGAAACGAGTCCCATTCCTACACTCATAGAGTTTATAAGCTCTATTTCTGTGGTAGAGAGTCTACTGGAATATTAATTGCTGGAACACAAAGAGATTGCTTCTTTATTGCAATGAGTAATTATGATCTAAATAAGGCCATAATATATTTCATGCTTCAATTGTATATATATATATATATATATATATATATATATGTACTAGTATAAAGAATATTCCTTTGCAGTGCTTGACATTTTCAAGCCGAGTGGTTAAATGTATGTAGATAAATTATCTATTTATATGTAGAGCTACTTCACATATGAACAACAACCTCTAGATAATGATTTAACGCATGCAATATTTTACTTTATCTCACTTGGAATCTTTTTTATAGATAAGTGAAGTCAGATAACTTTTGTATTCTTTTCTTCAAAATTAATTAAAATAAAAACTTTTCAATTAACTAATAGAAGAGTGAGTCGTCGTGGCCTGTGGTAAACAAATAACCCGTTTCATATCAACATGTTTACATATACATATAAGTTCATACATATCAGGTTGCATAGATTGCTTTCCATAAATATATATATATATTACCAATTAGAGATGCACTTATAAAAAAACTCAAGATCTCTTATTTTTCTCTCTCTCTCTCTCTCTCTTTTCATTCGAAAATTTTTCATGAATATTTTTTTTTTTTGGGTAGAGTTGATCCAAATCCAGGGAAATTATACATTGTACATATCCATTGGTAGACATTCTATTTGCATCTATCAACCTTTAGCAATATCAGTTTTGCAGGGACTCAAGGCTGAGACTCGACCAATATATTTAGTGAGTCTGATTCAATCGGTTCATGATTACTATTGATGTATTTTCACAAAATGGTTCATCTGCTCTGTTATTGGAATGAAAGACAATTATGCAACTTGTGCTTATTTTCCGTGGACATTTTTACTGGGATCTCAAAGGTTAATATATGTACAAAAACAACAACAATTGGGCAATCCATTGGTTATTGATTTTGTATATAAATTTTCTTTTTATATAAATGGTTTCGGTCAAATAAATCCGTACAACTCTTTATTCGAGTTTAATCGATCAGGACTCAGGTCATCAGCTATAGGAGCCAATAGTAGCTCATGAACAAATCAACAGCTAACACAAAAAAAAACTACATTGAAGCTGCTGATGTATAGAGGATGTCATTTGAGAGAGGAAGTGTTCTCAATCAAATACTTAATTCACTACGAGCTCTAACTAAATGTATAACTTGTATGTACATATATATGTAAAGCAATTAAATATACAAGTTTCCTTTTAAAGTATACACATGCAGAGATCTGTACACGCTTTGAATTTCCTTTTAGCTAAATCTTACATTAAATGCATATAAGAACATTGTATATATATTATTCTACATTAGTTTCCTCATCATCATTTAATTACCCTGATTATATTCTCAGCGAGGATTGATATAGGATGTAATTTGTAATTACCTCTGTAGATTAAATCAAAAATAATTAGGATGGAAAAGGACTTTTTGGGAAGTCACCACCACGACTTCCATTGTATGCACCAATGTAATTATTTGTATATGAACCTCAAAGAAAAATAAATAATCGTATGAAAGACACATTATTCTGTAGTATCTAATAAATGGATTTGACTCAACATGGAAAAAGGAATTGAATCCTATTCTGATGGGTTTTGGTCATTTCATTATTTTAAAGTAAATCTTGTCTGCCACTGCAAGGGGGGTACAACTACAACTTTGAATATTTGAGCCACATAGCCTTTACAATAAATCATTGGATGATTGGATAACTAACATTTGCGACGTAAATGGGGCAAAGTTTAGCCATTTTGAAGAAAAAGCAAGACAATGAGCATTTGCCAATTTATACATTTTCTACCTTCAAAAATGTAAAGATCCCAGTAATTGATTGGCATGTTTATTATGATCAACACATATATAGTCAAATGATGAATTGCGATATACAGGACTGACAGCCATAGTTTATAGACTCCATTTGATTTATGAAACTTTATTTGGCTTAGGTATGATTTTTTTATTTTTTTATTGCATTTTGTGATCATGGAGAGAGCTTTTGTGGCGCCTCTGAGCCATGAATTAGAATTATTTATCTGTATTAATGACATAATTGACAAATATATATATATAGCAGACGTGATCCATGCTTGCTTTTGTATCCATGAGCCGCAAATTTACTTGTACTAATAATACAAAGCTTGCACCTTAAAATGAAGTTGACAATCATTTACTGCCAATTATTATAATATAATTACTATCAAACTATTTAGATAGTCACAAGGAGTTAGCTCAAAGGTTCTCCACATTTGATTATAAATATCCTTATTTCTATAATATCTCTCAACCTCTCCTCTTAAAAGAGAAGAAGAAGAAAAGAAAAAGGGCTCAAATCAGTGAATTACAACTTTTGCCAATTCTTCCCTTCAACTCTGGATCTATTCTGCATTTAAATGCAGTAGTGAATTTGAACTATCTCAAGTTCAACTTGCAGAACATCACTAACAAGGGGAAGAGTACATAAATATATGTATATACAGGGTGTTCCAAAAGTAACCGAACCACAAACTTAAATAAAAATTGTACATCAAAAACAACAAATTTAATGTTCAAAATGAAGATCACCGAAATGAGGGAACTCATTAACAATAGGAAACACTTTTGTCTTCAGCATATCAAGATAACGTTTACACTTAACAGTTCCTTCAAAGAAGAATGGGCCATCTAGATCAGTGCTGCCGATTCCAGCCCAGACTGTCACTCCAAGAACATTTGGTTGATCTTCATTTTCAACAGGATGGAGCACCTGCGCGCACTACACCCAAGATGTTCGACAATGGCTTGATGAAACATTTCCGGGACGTTGGATTGGTCACCGAGGACCAATCAAATGGCCTGTCAGATCCCCGGATCTGACCCCGCCTGATTTTTTTCTATGGAGAGTTCTAAAGAACGCGGTTACGCGGTTAAGTCCAGAGCAATTGATCAACTAAAACAAAGTATTCAGCACGAATGGAATCAAATTTCAGAGGAAAGTATTGCCAGAAAGGTTGTCACAGTGTTGTCAAAAGATGTATGTAGTGATTGTATTGAAGTTCAAGGTAAACATTTTGAACATTTGTAAATACTAAATATACCCATTAAATTTGTTGTTTTTGATGTACAATTTTTATTTAAGTTTGAGGTTCGGTTACTTTTGGAACACCCTGTATACATATATATATGTCTGTAAATTAGACAAATCGACGGCTGACCCAAAAAATACAATCTGCATTTCAGGAGGTTGGGGGGGGGGGGGATCAAATAATTGACTCTTAACTAGGAAATATTAATGTTATGATTTTGAGAGTGAGTAATGACGTCATTGGAATGTTATTCCGGATACAATTTTATTTATTTAAATTGCATTTTAATGTTTATTATTATTATTATTATTACTAGTACTAAAATCCCTCATCAAGCATTTTCTATCATTAGAGAGATAATGTGTATTATTATGATTATGTGACTTTTTTTTTCCCACACTCAAAATAGAATTGATGTAGGTATTTTGCTGTTTTAAGTATAACTTAAATAATGATGAGGATTTAGATGATGTAACGTTTTGATTGCATGTACATACATGTACGAATAATGATTTAATTAATTTAAGGGCAAAAAGTACAACAAAAGAGGAAAGTTGTGTGTGTTTTTTTTTTGCTTTTTTTAAATGTGTAATTAAACCTAAATTCTTTCATATTTACATACATGAGGGAGATGAAAGTTCTCCCGTAAAATATATATAAATATAGTTTAATTTAACATCTTTTTTATTAATGCAGATTTTTGTTCTTGTTCTTGCTAATTTATTTCCTTTTCCCAAGAGGCAAATATCAAGTAATTAGGCCCTAATACTTTGTATATATATGTACATATAATATCCCAACCACTCAAATATGTATTTACATCGTAATGATAATAATAATAAAATTTAGGGAAAAAACTTGCCCCGTTTCTGCATGAATATACGTATTTATATATATAGTATTACTATGCAGAAAAGTGTACACTTTTTCACAAGAAAAAATTTCATAAATAATAATGTTAATAATTTATCATACATAGCAAAAAAAAAAGAAAAGAAAAAAAAGGGAAATCTGACAACTTTTTCTTTTAAATATATATATATATATATATATATATATATATATAAATGACAGATCCTATTACTCATATTTAAAAAGTTGTATGCTTAACCAAGTAACCTAAATACGAAATGAGTTCTTTCTTTATATATGTACACTATATTCAATCCTTTAAATCATAGATGACGTTACTTTATATATATGTATATACAAATAAAAAACCCATTTTTGAAAAATAAAAAGTAAAAAATATTTATATGCATAGATTAAATGAAATTTGTATCTTGTACGGATTTGCAAAAAAAAATAAAAAAATGAGATTTTAAATGTTGAAATTAGGGTACACACTTGTAAATGAGATATTGCTATTGTAATTGGCATTGAATATGCAAGGTTTAATTGGATATAAAATGGTGTATGTTATTTAAAAATTTTCTAATGAAAATGAAACTTTGATAAAACGTCTTCTCTCTGGCTTATTAACAAATAGCAGGGATCACAACAGTTGATGCACTCGAATAAAAAATAAGTAGTGAGTATTTAAATGAAATGATTGTCTCAATACTATATTTGTATATATTTTACAAATGGTAATTATTTAATTAATAACACGGGTCATTATCAAATTTGAAATATGTTAAAAATCCTAAGGGGAATAAGTTTAATAAAAGTTATTATTATTTTGCAACTTGATTTCAAATCTGTAACTTTTTTTTTTTCGTGAGTCACACGGTTTTTGAGAAATCGAACCCTACTTTTTGAGCTTTTTTGGGCCATTTCGATCAAAAATCCACTAAAAATCAAGGACACCTCGGAGTAGAGCTACAAAAGGATTGCGAAATCAGCTGAAAACCCCACTGTTCGCTACTACTTTAGTAGCTCTACCGTGAATCTTTGATTTCTAGTGGATTTTGATTTAAATTGCATGAAAATTTAGTCATTTAGATTGATGATTTCTTCTTAGTTAAGGGTTTTTTTAGGGTGCTTGACATCTTGTTTGAAAGCTGTGGGCCTCATCTCTTGAAAGCACTCCTTATTAATCCCTTTTTTTGTAATATTCAAGGAGTTGTTTATTAAGTTATTAGAAGGGTTTTGACCGACTTTTGGGTCAACTCCGGGTCTCTACGCCCCTAGAATCCCCCTTAGATTAAAACAAAGACTGAAAATGGAATTGTTTGCATTAAAACCACTAGCAAATCAACACATTTGTTAATGCACAAAAGGAGTATCCTTCTAGGCTTAAATTGACGTTGAAGTTGGAAAATGGGCTCAAAAAGTAGGATCCAATTTCTCAAAAACCATCGGACTCTCGGGGAAAAAAAATTTACAGTCTTAAAATCAACATGTAAAACTGAATAATAACTTTTATTATACTTATAGCCCTTGTAGATTTTTTGACTTTTATACCAGTGTCATTAAATAAAACGTATACAAATTGCAACATGACCCATTTGATTATGGTACAAATGGCAGAACGAGTATCAAATCCCAATTTGTCACAAAATACCTAAATATATATATATATATATATATATATATATATATATATATATATCAATAATAGATTGTATATCTACTCCTCCTGACAATTATAACATAATTATATATGTACATACATATACTACTGTCTATAACTCTGCATGAATTTTGTATAATTTAAATATCTACGGTGTACACAAATTATGCATATCTTAAAAAATTCCTAATAAATGAGAGCATTTGTGTTACATATCTATCTATCAATCTATATCTATATACATATGAAACAACCCATTAACAAAGTTGTAAATGTCAAATTCCTTACGTCATTGTAGCTGTTGTTTATCCACAGTCGTCATTTGTATGTATCCACGCTTAATAATCAATTTCAAAGTTCAAGGCTGATTCCTACATATTATGTATGTATTGGTCATTTAAAGGATTTAAAAATGGCTGCTGATTTTATTTGTACTCTGTACATATGATTTTGCTCATTTGATCACAAAAATTATAGTTATATTATTATTATTTAGACTCATTAAGTTAAGAAGAAGACGAAGAGGAAAAAAAAACCTGCTTCTTCTTCCCCGAATGGAATTCTTTTTTTTTTCTTTTTTTTTTTCATACTAAGGTGACTGAATACACGGAAGCTACTATTTGGGTTATTAACATAATAATTTGTATCCACATGCGACGACCAATCTTATGAGCTGTTGTTTAACTCTACGCAATATGTATGAGTCTGACGTCATTTACTTCTTCTTTAAGGAGTGCTCCATGATTCAAGTGAAGTAAAAAAAAGGAGAAGAAGGTATAACTTTGCAGTTTTTACTAGTCTGCATTTGATGTTATATACCAGGGGAGGACGATGGACTTTTGCTCTATGCAGTATGACAAATTCAGTCAAGAAAAAAAAGTTATAAATTATGATCATATATTATGTAGTTTGTATATTATTTTTTTTTGGTATTTTGAAGCTCTTCATCCTTTAGTTGTCGTCGTTCTGTATGTACATACAAAGAACTTCTCTCTGTGTCTTTCTTTTATGTTCCAACATGAAATAAAATATGTGCCCAAAGGGAACATATCAAACCATTATTATTATTGTTATTATTATTATGTATATGTATATTTCAAAAAGGAATAACTCAAAGTGTCCCTGGACCTTGAGAATATTCCTCCTTCTGTTTTTTTCCCCCCCTCATAATTGAAATTTATATTTCTATAAAAAAAAAATTTATTTTATTTTATTTTTTTTCCTGGTTTTTTTTAGTAAAAGAAATAAATAAAAAAAGAACAACTTTGTAGTTAGTTCAAAAAGTAAATGTACATTGGGGAATCTTTTTATTTATTTTTTATTTTTGCATAGAGCCTTCCCCAAGGTTAAATTCTTGTCCTGAGTAGAAGTAGTATGTACATACATACATATTTAAAATAAAATAAAATAAATACTCTTTGATTACTCATAATATGGCTACAAATAAACAAGCAACAACAATAACAACCATATGCATGTTGGAATAACTACTTTTTAAGTTATGACGTTATCCTTTGGGTTAAGATATTAAATAATACCCCTATGTATGTACATATGTACGTGCTCAATTCGATTCTCCTTAAAAATGGCAGAGTCGCCATTTTAAAAATAAATACATAAATACATATAAATCTGTAGAGTGGAAAAGAGACAGACGCTCAAATGATTAGAATCTTTAATGGAATATATATATATGTATATATAAATATATATACAAACGAATGAGAGGAATAAATTATACATTTGACTATACAGAGAGAGTGAACCTTCGTGGTATGTATGTACCTCTGCCCTTGAAATCATTCAAAGAAATCTGATTTCCTTTGCCGGCTACATTCCGAAAAATCAAATAATTTCCTCTCTCTCTATATATATGGATGGCTCAGAGGAATTGTCTTTTGGCTATGATTTGCTTCATACATACCAATGTGTGCTCATACTGGGCTCCAGCCACGTGGAGGTTTTGTCCTTAAAATCCCTAGTCAATAAATATTTTTTTTTTTACGAACTTAAATGAGTCCAAAGGCGGGAGGGAGGAGAACTCCTTCAATTTGTTTATTAAAGAACTTTTAAAGGCAGTTTTTTTATTGCATTTTTCAACTGTCCGTTCTTCAAAAAGAGACAGAATACAATAAATAGAAATAAGTTGATCAATTATGCAAATCATTCTCTTCAACTCTCCAACTGTTTCATTTGACTACATGGTCAGGACTGCTTAACAAGAGGTAATTTGAGCTCAGTTGAATGGGATGGAAACCATCAGTCAAGGAGTGTTGAAATAAAACATTTAGATATAAACAATTAGTTTATATGGTGTCAGCTATTGATTTGTCCACTCATACTCAATATTAATTAGTGTTTGAAATATCGTTGAATTAGCTTTTGTTAGGCTTTGAAAAAATTCCCATAATTCAATCAAAAATAGTACATCAATTTAAAAGAAGAATTGGCATCAGTTACTAACTGATTTTGGGTATTTTACCCCCTCTTTTTGTAGAACAGATTGCAAGTTACAATGGAGAGTACATACCATGGAGTTGTAGACAGACCTTACAAGATTGATACTAACTGAGCTTAGAGGATCACTGTTGCCACTCACTTATTTCGTGGACTATGAAATAAGTGAATAATTAATTCAACCATACCTATCCTATTTTAAGGCCTTTAAATCACATTTTCTCCTTTGATTCAACCTGTTGTGTAAGTTATATTCTGCCCTGGACACACAAAGTAGACTCAATTTCCCACTATGTAGGTATAATGGATAACAACACCTGGCCCCATGCTGCCGTCATTTCGCCTAATGTTGATCTATTTCTTACTTGGGATATCTCTGATTAAAGCCGATCTAATTAATGGGCATAATCTACAACAAATATGTTACAGCTACAGTGATGTGCAAAACAAACAGCTGTGCCTCTAACTGGGGTCGATTTATATATATATATATATATATATATATATATATATATATATAAATATATCAAAATACGATTATGTATATATTTTGGCCATCACTTATGCTAAGAAGACTGTGTATATGTTTTCCCTAGTTCTTCCAAGGTTTACACATAAATTGATATGTATATTCTTATAAAATGAAGGTCCGTAGTTTCGTTCAATAGTTGGTTGTTTGAATTGCATCATTCCTACATATGGGTTTGTAGGGATACCATTGTGCTGACTCGGCCAGTCACGACAAGCTTTTTGGGATAAACAAAAACACACTGTATATATTCTCCCTTCAACTGATTTTCATCATTTGACTCTTTTGATATAAAGCAGCTGACGTTACGTGTTATGAACTCGTATAGGGTGTTATTATTATTATTTATGATTTTGATAACATATAAAAATATATTAAATTGCGCGGCCTTTTTTTGAATTTTGACTATATTACAAGTAGTAACGATTGGTTTGTATATTGGTAAAATTTATGTTTAGTATATCTAAATTATAACTCTGCCCAATATTAAAAAGTTGGCAACAAGGAAATTACAGAGGACTATCGACGAATTGTTTTTCCAAATTTGTCTTTTCTCTTTAGGGAGTCGAGGTTGCGAGTGAACAAAAAAGCTCGACGTGAGTCCAGCTCAAGTTCCTTTTCTTCCTTCAGAGTGCACCTCCTATGTAACTAGACAACAAATATTTACTCATTCCTTTAAAAACATAGATCCCATCTCCAACTAGCACCGTGATTTGATTGTTTGTACATAATATTACATCCAGGTTATTCCCCTCCTCCCTCCCTGACATGTATGTTCATACATACATACGTTGCTTTCCGTGTTGTAACCTAGATTTTACGGACATCTGCTTCCTTCCAATCAAGTACATAGATACATGTATACATATATAATATCTACCCTAAATACATACATCAATGATTTTGTTCATAACATCTTAAGAAAAATGAATCATTTTAATAATAATTATTAATTAATTGCTCAAATATTTTTCTTAGAAAAGCCCTCTCAACACATTCCCATTTATACTTATATACGAAACAATGCCTCAAAGGGCATCATTGTATCTAAAAATCTCCATGATGATTAATGATCACTTCAAACTATTGACTTTGAATGTAATGTTGTTGTTCTGTTCCGTCTTTCGAAAGAAGCTCAATCATAACACATTTCAATCATTGAACTTGTCTAGACTTTTATTTACCTACATATATATATATATATATATCTTTTTGGTTCACGACAAGTTTACCTCCATCATTTGAATGATGTTGTCCGCATTACTTTAGTAAAATGGTTTTTTACTTCTTTGTACGTAAAAGCCCCACAAATAGTTCTTCCCCTTTTATAATAATATATATTATGTGTTAAAATTGTGATTTGATTTATAAGTATCATTGGAATCATTTATATAATATATATATGAGTAATTGATTCCCTATCGATATTATATCCATTATAGTATATATACCTATGTAGATAATAGGTAGAGACCATTGTACTTTACAGCCGTGAAGGATTCATTCAAAGAAACAACCATGATGTATATATATTAACTATTCCATTTTATTATGAAACACTCTGTAGGTGGATGGATACATTTACATTTTATTGAAAGGATCCAAATTAGTTCATCATGCATTATATTATATAGAATACAAAAAAAAATGATTTCATTTAAAAAAAAATAAATAAAAAAATGTACTCATTTCTATTCAAAATCAATTCGTTCTCCTATCGATCGTCCTTGAGAAGAGGGGGCCCTATGTACATATATATATATATATATATATATATATATATTCTACGACTACTCATGATGATGACTTATACCATGCTGCATGCTCACATCAAGGTATATATATATATATATATATATATTATACATTGAATGCGATATATGATTCAACAACAGGCCCAATAATCATTGAGGATAGGATTATTATTTATCTGCAGTGTAATGAAGTAAAATAATAAAAAAATTTGCAAAGAAATTAATTTACAGTATGTGTATTTTGTATGTACATAGTTGGAGGGGGGAGGAGGGAGCAGCGGGGATTTGAAGGAATTATAATTCTTCACGGATTAATAATTATAATAATAATTATTACTATAAAGTCTTGATTCTATAGAGAGGCATGTATCTAGGATAATGCACAAGGCATATATCGTTCATAGATAGATAGATACAATGGACCTATGTACATATGTAATTTGCAAAGTCAAGTCAAGTCAAGAGGCTTCACTTCTACCTTAATGAAGCAGAAGCTAATGAGTTGAAGGCTACATGCGGATGTATTTAGTGACGGATATTGATTTGCGGATTTTTAGAAGTAGTATTAGAAGAAGTGAAGCACTGGTGGTCGGAATCATGAGTCTGTTTATTTATTTTCATTATTATTATCAGTATCGTCATCAATATTCAAGTTTCTACATATTATCATGTACATAAGTTGAAATGATAGGGAACCTTGGTTCCTCTCCCTTCAACCTGTCTCAGGACTGTGTGTGCTATTATGTAGTTTTATTGAGTGTGTGTGTGTGTGTGTTTGCATGGTCATAGTTTGATGAATGGGCATTTCCTCATAATAATAATAATAAGGTCGTATCTGCAAGGGGAATGCAGAAATGTATGTAATAGGGAATATATTTTTTACTGTTTTTTATTTTTTTTTATTTATTATTTAATAGAGACTTTAAGAGCTTAATAAAAAAAAAAAAAAAAAAGATTTGAAGTGTATAAGTTATTTGCATTTGAGGCCATGGCCACAAATCAAATATCTTTATTTTTTAAGGAAAGGGAAGGAGGAAAACCTTGAGGAAATGAGTCCTTAGTCAAATTTGCATTTTTTCTACGCATATAAATCATAGCAATCTTCTATCCATCTTACAGCCCTTACAAAAGAGGGCCTAAAAACCCAGTTGAATTCATCAACACTACTGTTGTGAAGTTATTCCTGATTAAATAGTCAAAAGAAAGTATTTACAAACAGTGACACAAAGCCAATCAACGTTCATAACACTATGTAGTTACAAGGGACAATGAGTAGTAAAAAAAAATTGATAGTATATAACGAAATAATTTTTTATGTAAATATGTGGTAACGCTGTGACTGAGCATAGTCATAGGCATTTGTCAATCGTATCTAGTCCAAAAAAAGAAGGCCCAAGAACAATTGGTCCCCCATACTTTTAAATTAAGGTGAACCTGTTCTTCATTTATTAGTGGGGATAGACAGAGATTGTTGAGATGAGTGAGTGTGTCTCAAATTACTATTTGGCCCCTTTGTTTCATTCTATCAGATGATTGCAATTTTACTTATTTATTAAATAATACTCAATAACTGAAGGAAACCAAGAAGACTGAAGTGAGTTTGAATTGTCATAAATCCAGGGGAAGGAGGGGGTGGGCACATTCTCTTTGGTATAATGTCCTAATATATAATTGGAAATTGAACAACTAATATAATTAATTGTAGCAAGTATTCACCTCAACGAATCAGAGAAGGCTGAATTCAGATTGATGATCAAGGTAGAGTGGGCCCAACTCATGCTTCCTTAAACTCAACACCATCTCAACATTTTGCCCATGTTTATTTATCTATTAGGTACTACTAGGTAGTAGGGCATTGGTCAATGCTGAAGAGGTGCTTGCTAGTTGATAGTTAACCAATCAACGTTTAGAGCACTCACAACGAAGAGAAGTAGAAAATCAACTCCAACACAATCAATGTTTTGAGGGAATACATTGTTGCTAATAGGAGATTCATGTCCATTGAGGGATCTTGATACACATGTATGTATATACATACATAGGTATGAGTACATATATGTAAATTGGTCACGATAATCAGAAGCATTCAAAGTCCAGATGATGAGTTCTTATAAGTACCCTCACCTATATGTATACATACATAGTACATATACCTATATTAACTATATTAACAATGGGGCAATTATCCGCATTTTGAAAATGGGTTTGAAACAACATCTATCTATCTATTCTTATCTTCTGTTGTGATGATAACGAGGAAGGATATCTTACGGATATTGGTCGCGTATGTTTGGAGCTATTCATCTACAACGTATCTGCGGCCTGTGCTCAATAGATATTTAATTATTAATCCTAGATACATCATTGAAGAAAATAAGATATTTCCTCTAGCTAGGAACGTCATGAAATACTTAATTTAAAATTAATCATTTATAGAGAGTTTTCACTACGTCATGTCAGAGATTGTAACATGACTGTATAAACTGGCAGGAACACGCCCTCTCGTTGGGAGATATATACACACACATATATATTATATATATTTAAATAACCATTTAATTGATAAGAAGAAACACCTTTTTTCGCCAAAAATCATGGATTTGCTCATCAATCAAATGGCTTTCAAAATGAAAAAACAAACCAACTAAGGACCTCCAATAAGAAAACATCAATTACATATGATATGCCAAAGAGATGTATTTGAATAAAATGAAATGAATATATATATATATATATATATATATATATATATATATATATATATATATATATCCCTATAAAACGACTAAATTTGTATTATCTATTTTACTCTGAATGGATTAGGGAATAACAAAGGTTAGGATAGTGATTTAAAAATATATATAATCCTTGTGAAAGTAATGGCTAATTCATTTGCTACACTATGCATATATATTTGCAAATCTATAATGATGATGTAATGACAAATGTTAATGAGTGCATAATTTTAGGGTCTGATATACCGATCATACAGATAGAGAGTCTTTTGTCTGTCAATCCATTTGTGACATCCAAATGCAAAGGAGTCATTACTCACTATTTTCCTTAAGGCTTAAAGGAACAAGGGTTTCTATATATCTATTATTATTAAATTCAATGTGTTTAATGCCCTCTTTTAAGATAGTTATTTTTAAAGGTGGAATTAATAGCCAGGTTTGAGATAGTGAGAGTAAAAAGTCTTTAATTCCTTTTGACTAAAAAAAATATGGATTAATAATAAATATTTATCCAGGAGAAAATCTCTCTTTTTGCCATATTTTTATTTCTTTTATTGTAACGTAGACCTTAAAATGTACCATCCATTCAAGATATGTTGAAAAGAAATATTTAATACTATATGTAGACTCGGATATATTTTTATCACTCAGATAAATATAGTTTGATTTGATTCAAAGTATATCCCAATTTCTGTCCTTGGCATGATGTTGTTCCATTCAAAAAGTGCTGTGATTCTGTATTTTGTTTCATTTATACAGCCATTATGAAGAAAATGGCTGTTTCCTTTTGATTTTTGAAAAAAGGAAACTTTTGTCATCCTTTTGTTTACCTCAAATAGAGTCTTACTCTCAGTTTACTATGCTGCCACCTGGGACGTCAGATAAAAGGGGCTCTTACACACGTTGAGTACCTATGTATGTATGTACTTTTCTATCTTTTATCATCAAATCTCCTCCTTAAATTTGTTATATCCATTCAATTTGCTACTCAGTTTTCTTATCAAATCTTTTTTCTTATTAATGATACTAATACTAATAATAAATTGTCAAATGTTAGGTTTGCATTTGATTCATGTTGACCTTTGAGGAAATCATGTGCATTATACAAAAGGAAAATGATACTAATTTTGTAAAAAAAAAGACCAACAGGTCATTCAACCATTCATTGACAATGTGATTTAATTATTATTATTATTATTATTGTTCACCTAATTTTCTTGATATTATCTATTTGCATAAAGGATCTTGAGGCCTCCGTTTAATATATGAACGTAGATGATTTTATTAATAGTAACAGAGCATGACGAAGTCAGTTGTTTACGGAAGACACCACCAACCTATCCAAGATTATCTTTATCATCATTACTATTACACTAATAATAATACACAGACTGTATCAATGATGATGGTGTTACATAGATATATGTATATATATATATATATATAATAACAAATCTTCACTCTGAAAAGATATATCTATGTACATTGTAATTATATTATTATTATTATAGTTGTTATTTTTTGTAACAAACATGAATTGCCGTAATTATTTCCTATTTAGTATCGTTCAAGAGTGATTTAGATCCCTAATCATTTATTTTATATACTTACATATATATATATAAATGAATATATGTATGTACAGTTTGACAAATTTGTTATAATAATAATTATTAGAATTAGAATTTACAAAGGTTCATCTTTTACCACAAGGATATGTGATACAAGAAGGTCCAATCAAAAAAAAAAAAAAATGAGATGAAGCATTTTAAAGGATGAATAATAATAATAATAATAATAAGTAAAAATAAGATTAATGCAATATCTTAAATTCCATTATACATATATGTAGATGTTTGATAATAATAATAATAATAATTTATTAAATAATTAATAACTTTTTGTATGATGACTATGACTAATTGATAAGTTAATTATGAATATTATAAAGTTCAAATGTCCACATATGTACGTACATAAAGATATTTCATATGAAATGACGACATCAATTAATTATTATTATCTGAGAGAGAGAGAGGGATCTTCAGCCTCACAGAATTGGCGTGAAACTCAGGTATGGTCACAGAATTTATTGCTCTCACGACTCCATTTCTCAAGGAATTTTTTGTAACTCAATAGCAAAATATTGCTACTTCATAAGGGCCTCAAAACTTGCAAATATTGCTTAAAAACATTTACATATAATTAATGAGCAGGCATATGCCGCTTACTGCTTTAGCATAGGTGAATAAATATTTTTGCTTGAATTTTGCATAATTCTTTCTACTTGATTACACGAAAAACTGATTAATAAAACTTGAGAGGACGGTTGAATGACGTCATCTTATGAATAATGGGCTCTAGAAGTGGGAGCGGATGTTCCCTTTCCTCTCCTGAATTGCTAGCTAGAATCCGTTTATTAAAATGAAAGCTGTCTGCTCTCTCCTGAACTGATAAAGAGCCAATTAATATCTCATTCAGTTGTTCATAATTCCATTCTGAGGTAGGGCTCTTAAGAGTTTGAGTTAGTTTCTTTTGCGTAGAAAATGATATGACGTTTTTTGAGCAACAGGGATGTGATTCCGTAGAGTTTTTAACCTATTTGTAGTGTTATCTCCTTGTACGAGTACCAAATTGCAGAGAGTATAAGGGGGGGGGGGAGGAATAAAAGGATCTCTGACTCTGTCAGAAGTGAAATTAAAGTTACATAGTATCTACATAATGTATCCTGTGTATTATTTTCGTTCATGGAAGAAACTTACTACCTTACTCACTTCCATATATGCCAAAAAGCTAGAAAACAATTCCCTCCAAAAGGAAGTAAACGCCCGTATTTAGGTCAGAGCAATGTTGTTTAATGTTGGAAAATATATTTATGTACATATTATTTTATATTGAACCCTCATCATTTTCCCTTCTAAAACTATGTGCTTACATATTTTTTTATTTTATAAATTCCATTTGATTGACAAAGGGACCTCAAACCGCAAATGAAGCCTCGTGATTGGTAATCTAGAAATACATATCCACTATTAAACATGCAACATACCTTACAAATAAGTACATACATAAGGAATAATAAATGAATACATAGCTCCTTCAATCATCAGTATAGAGAATATTTCCTTTCCTCACCCACTCAACCTTGAGGCCTACATATGCATTTATGTAAATTAATTGTAATACTAGAACATGCTGCATACCCCTCTGAGATAACTTTGTCAAGTCCTCACTTAACTTTGAATATTTACATATAACTAACTAATTATGCTCTGGATGAATCAAAGTCGTTTAACCTAAGGTAAAATCATGAAATGATTTTTTTCCTTCATTTAAAAGTTCAGTGAACTGATATTTTTTTTTGTTCTTCTATGTATTTTAATTGTTTGGTTACCCACATCGTCTTAATGACATTAATTTGATGTTAGTCTATTATTATTATTAATACTTTGTAGTAAAGACTATGGGGGTTGTAGCTATGTGTGTGTATTGGTGGATATTTAAATTTAATAAGGATAAAAGAAGATCTTGTAAATGGATAAGGCATGTTGTTTGGAGTGTGTCTATGTAGAGACCGACAAATGGCTACATATATGAGTTTGTTCAGTCCCGATTAAATTGGACGATATTGGAAAATTTGATATTAATTATAATTATTATTATTGATCCTTGGTCAAAGTTTATCGATTAATTAATTAATTATTACCGATATTTCCCTCCCTAAACAAATCCACAAAATCCACACTAAATAATAATTAAAATTACAATATCCTTTAAAAACTAGTCGTGACCTGAGTGAGACAATTGTCATAATTTTTATTTCCTTACTCAGACTTAGTTCATTTTATTTACCCTCACAATCACATTAATTTTTTTGACGTTGGATAATTTAAAAAAAAAAAAAAAACAGCAACATAATAATCTACCAATTAATCCAAAAATAATCGGTCCTTAAAAATCCATATCAGTTGAGCTCTTGGTCTATACACCTGGTTATGCACCGGGGCATAATTGTCCTCTGAGAGATTGGCAATGAGAACGAATTAAGGCGCGACAAGCTTTTTGAGGTGCTATGAATACTATGTAATCTCCCTTCAACTGTTTTTTACCAGTTGACTCTTCTGATTTAAAACAGCTGACAGCACTACGTTTTATGAACTCACAAAGGGTATTATTACTATTATTTATGATTTTGATGTATACAAAATATATTAAATCAAGGACTTCGCGCCCTTTTTTTGAATTATTGAAGAATAAACAAGTACTAACTATTGATTTGTATATAGGTAGAATTTATCAATGTATAGTATAACTCTGCTATATTTATTAAAAGTTGGCAACAAGGAAAATACAGAAGGGATGTAGCTACCAGTTGCTTTTACAAATTTTTCCTTTCCTTTTTGTGAGTCGAGGTTGCAATGGGACAAAGAAGGAAGATGTAAGGAGCCTTGATAATAAATTACTCTATTACAATAATAGCCAGTTATTTGTAGAAATGAATGGATTATACGGATTTATTAGCAATTTATAACAAGGAAAAGAGTAGCATAATTAATGGGACATGAGTCATAATGATGTATGTTTTATACGGTGAAGGCTATAAGAGATGATCATTCTGTTGTACAGTAATAATCATTCATGGTCTTGCATTAAAAAAAAAAAAAAACCCTTCCAACACGTCATGAAACATAATAATAATAATAATAATAATAATTTGTGGTAGCTTCATAATTTCTACTCAACATAAAACAAATTCAAACTCATAAAGAAACGGCAATGAGGATAAAGTCCTCATAAAATTATATATATTTGCTCAATGATCCTTACAATTTCTAATTAATTAATTAATTAATTAGTAGTAGTATGACTATTTATACAGCTCCAAGACAATGCTTTGTATTTCATCATTGACTGTCTAGAGTGTTGATGCAGCTCTTTGTGTACAAAATGAACATTTATCACGATGTAGTCACACATTGTAATTTAACTAAATACAAATGAATGTATTTCTACATATTATATTGCACATACATACATACATACATTGCAAGTTTGCAAAATATCTTATTAATGATGAGTGAGTTCTTTTTACCCCTGCAACTGCAATCTATTAACATCATCATCATCAAAGATTCATCATGCCAATATCCTACTATTATTAACATAGAACATTTTGCTACTTTCCTTATTATCAAGTGACTGCTTGAACTCGAACAAAATATTGCTAAGCAATGAACTTCCCTTCTATTAACGAAAGAGGAGTCCAAGTGTGGTACAGAATGGACTAAAACAAACCTATTCTCCAAAACATGAGGAGCAGCTCTTGTTTGTCAGCTTTCGATTTTCTACTTTTCTTGTTTTTACTAGTAGTTTTGCGGTCAAGACTGCGCATCAAGCAAAACCAAGACATTAAGGGATCAAAACGATCGTTTAGAGTTAAACAAAAAACCTATGTAACCTCCCTTCAGCTGTTTTTCATCAGTTGACTCTTTTGATTTAAAGCAGCTGACTCTACGTACTAGGAACTCAAAAAGAGCATTATTATTATTTATGATTTTGATGTATAAAAAATATATTAAATCCAGGATTGCGCGCCCTTTTTTTGAATTTGTGAATGTTATACATGTATTAACGATTGATTTGTATATTGGTTATTAAATAAATTAACAAGTTGGCAACAAGGAAAATACAGAAGGGTATCCACCAGTTGTTTTTCCCAAATTTTTCCTTTCCCTTTTGAGAGTCGAGGCTGTGAGTGCATTAAAAAAAAGTTCGACGTGGATCGAGACTAAGAGAAAAAGCCTCTATTCTTGCTTTATTTTAGACAACTAAACTAACTTCTAACCTCTTTCCTCTGGCCCTTGGTCCTGATTCCAAGACTTTGAAAGAGTTCAGACCAAGACAATACCAAGACTTAAGTGAGATCGAGAACAAAGTCACAACTTATTCTGAACATTTGAACATTGAATGTGCCACCTTGAATAAGTTATTTTTAAGCAGACGTGATCACTTCCCTGGCTAATAGCTAGCTCACCAATGTATTTTTATGCCCCTTTCTTTTCTATCTTTTGAGAGGAAAGACTCTGAGATGCAATCCCTGTATTGCTCAATCCTAAATTGATTGAGATATAGAGAGATATACATATAAGGACGCTGTGCTATATGAGAATTCTTCTAATTACATTGATAACCTAGGATTTGATAGAGTCCTCTGCTCTTTGATTCAACTTTTTATTTTAATAGTTAATTTTCCTCTCACACCCAAATAAGGTATTTAAAAGTACATTATAGTAATAATAAGTCTATTAATAGATTAGTGGCAATTAGAGAGTGATTACATCTCTTCGGACAATCTTGGAGTGTAGGTGTTTAATGAGTAGTTTCCTCTTCTCAATCTTAGTTATGCTTAAACAACGTCTCTCCTGTACACACCACTCGTATTGTTATTGATGTCGATTAAAAACAAATAATAATGATAATAATATTAATAATAGAATGTTAAAAACCTTTGTTTGTCTTCTGAAAGAGTATAATTTATGACTTTAAATCCTGCCTTGCTACTGTCTATATTGAGACATTGAGTAGATAATTACTGACGCAAGAGGAGTTGTAGACTAAAACTCATTCTCACACAGAGAGAGCAAATAAGAACATTTGATTCGAATTTTTTTTTGCTTTTCTTAATAAATTGTATTATCTTCGTACATGTTGTTTGTCTCCCTGTCTCTCTCTCAATAAAGGATCTCAAATAGTGATAAGGGCTCTTGAATGATGTATCTACATATTTGTCTATGTCAGATATTATATATATATATATGTATTTACTACATAATATGTCTTGAGGACTTTAAAATATTGAATTCTTTGCATTTCTTTCAAGCAATACATAATAATGATATTATATGTATACACTTCCGTGGAGTAGGTTTGAAGACCTATTCCGTACATATATGTATGTTTATATCCTATTGAAGGAGGATGTACTTATATTATAATATCATATAGTGTATCTGATGGCATCATCAAAGTAAATAGACCTAAAGTAGTTCAAACACACTGCCTCCCCCTCCCCAATTAATTAATTAATATATTTGAAAGCCCCTCAAAATGTGTATTTTAAATATATATATATACATAAGAGTACAGATGATTTTTATTGGAGAGGATGAGCTCTGATGATGTCATTCATGACCGATTTTATACAACATATATATATATATGTATCATTACCATGGGTTATCTAGAGCAGAGGCCTTCAACCTGCGGTCACCGAGCCACATGTGACCCTTGAATATGATTAGAAATTGAATACAAATTGCGACTGCAGTTCTCATATGATGTATTCGGAATGCCAATGTGGCTCGGCTCTCACATGGAAGAAGGGCTCAAGATCCCTCTCCAGCAGCTTCAGCAGCAATAGTTTAGAATGTTTTTATCAGCTGTTTATATTATCATTGGGTCCCCACTTTTTAAAAAATGAGGTTTCGTGATCAATGTAGTTATATAGTAATAGTCTTGGTCCTTAATAAACCCCATCAACAAATCCCTTCCGGCGCTCCTGCCCACTATTGAAGCAGTTGGGAATAATTGGCCAACACTATCAAATTACTTTAAGCTCATTTTTCTTCTCTTTTTTAATTTTTATTTTGAGGACAGGTTGAGAGATTAAGTGACGATTGCCATAGTATGTGACTGATGATATGATATGCACCCAGCTTCTTCATACTGCCAGGGTACATGACGTAGATACTCTGGCCTGGGTGGTAATTTACTGAAATTAATATTGTTAATTTATTATGTGACGTGCACCTATGTACTGCTTAAAATTCACTTTGAGCTATCTGAAATATGGGTCTTTCTAAATGATTTAAATTAATAGACAGTCACGTATTATTATTATTATTTCTTACTAGTGGGAGTCTCTAGATAAATATATGTACATGTATGTACTATGTATACATATTAAGCATTATATAAAATAAAATATAATATGTAAATTTAAATGATAAATTGCAAGCATTTATTAAAAATAAATATATTCATATTTTATATGTACATTAAAATACACTTGTTCTTTTTCCTTAGAAACATGGACTTAAACGAGAATTCCTTGGGGCCAAAGAGCATTGCTGAAGAGCATATGAATGGTTTAAATCATACGAATGAAGAAGATGAAGAGGAAGAAGACGAGGATCATCCCTCCTCCTCATCTGTTGGGAGATCCAAATTAGAAGTGAATGTTATGAACAATCATACGGCTGAGTCAGTCATTCTTACAACGCCCACTTCACCTCGATCCGTTACAACCATCAGTATGTCAGCAAGTGGTGAGTTAATGATATAATTAATTAAAACAACAATTGTATTCCTATCTCTGCACATGCTCTCAATTTTGTGGGGGGGGGGGGGGGGTTTGCACTCATTGAATCATTGAAGGGAATAAATCTGTAATCAATAATATATGTACTCTAGGGGCTTTTGTAACTATGTGGAATCAAATGACTTTTGTCACTATGTTGGTGAGTCCTTATCAAAAAATCAAGAGTCTGTCTGTCTACCTTGGTTAACTAGATGTGCATATGTTGCTATATATGTATATTATTAAATTGATGGCGGAAATAATTAATAGGTTCAAAGATACATATTTGAGTCTTTCAAAATATGTATGTATACAATTAACAAATTTTTCTCGATTCAAGGACCAATCAGTCTCATTGTTACAAACCGTACCTACCTACCTACATATTATAGTAATGTGTACTAGAGTATGCGACCTTAAATAGTACTCTTATGGATTGTTGGAGGTTGACAAATTGACTTTTCACAGTCATATTCCACCAACATACAAAAGTATATTATGTACTCTACGTCTTTTTTCCTGTCAGTCCTGTTAATTTTTCTACAAACACCTCTTCATATTTTATCCCTTAATTGTATTACTGCTCTTCATTTGTTGAACTTGAATAAATATCTCGACTAAGATAAACAATTCCCACCTATAATTATAATTGAATAATAGTCTCATAGTTGTTGCTGTTGTTGTTGGGACTGCTTACATATGTAATTATTGCAAAACTACTCACGAGAAAGATGTATCCATCCCAAAATTTTAAAGACGTTTTGAACGTAAAATGGTGTCCCATGGTGCAATTTTAAATAAATAGCATCATCATAGTCTCATAGAGAACAGCCAGTGACGTTGTCATCATTGTAATACCTCCATTATTCTGGAGATGTAACCATACTACTGTGCTCATAAGGATACAAAGTCTAAATTATGTAAGAATGAGGATTCGAAGTTGTTCAAAACTCAAAAAATAATAATATATTGAAAGATGGAGAACATTTTAAAATGTGGGGTCCAAGGATCCATAACCGAGGAACGGAACTCATTTTAAGCTCATTATAAAGGACCGCTACGACACAACCTCCTTATAGCTACTACAACTACTACTGCAGTAGATACTGATTTTTTAGGGAAGGAAATCTTGAGAGAGATAGAGTATTTAGATAATTTCGTCGTGAATTCTGTCAGCTTTTCCATCTTGAAGAAATTGTAAATGCCCCATGCCCTCTCTTTATTTTAACTAGAGAAGAAACAAAAAGTCAGGAAGTAGAAATAGGCACATGAATGACTGCAAAAAGGTAAGTAAACTTGACCTCAATTCTCCGTGGATCATTTGTAACTAATGAGATTTCCTATTAAAGTAGTACATAAGGGCATTTGTCTTGAAGAAATATAATATATATATATATATAAAAGTATGTACAATCTACATACCAAGATGTGTTGCATAAATGATCAAACTAAGTCTTATTATTAATATTATGAGTATGTATTAGTAATCTGACCTAGAAGTTGTTGGTAGTATGTATTCAGTTTCGTATATATATATATATCTTTTTTTTTTTTAATAAACCATGCCTAGAGGATATCTTTTTATAACTCAAGGACTCTAATAAAACAAATATATTTATATATATACATTATCTCAACTATTTGTTTCCTGTATGTAACAATATGTACGTACATACATAGATTCTTCTTATATGCATGCGACGCTCAACAACTGACTTGGATCATATATATATATATATATATATATAATATGCATTGTAGGCATAGTTGTTTTCTTTTTAACAACCCATGACTCTTTGCAATTATATGTAGAGTCTTGAAAGTTTACGTGATTCTACAGAGAGCATTATTATATCATCATCAACAACATTTTACTCCTTCTGTTGAATGGGTAGGTATCACATGGTACGTCTACAAATATGTATATATTATACTGTACACAAGCTCTATGCATGCTCAAGAATACACCTCAAGAGATCCTTTCCTTTGGGGAGAGGAGGGTCGTCGTCGTCGTCGTCTCTGTTCGATCCAATACATACTCCTCAGTCACTTAGTTATCATGCTATGGCCTATGTATGTACATAGTACCTTTTCCTAAGCGCACTCCCTTGACTTATGAGTTCCTATTATGATTCCTATGCGTTCACTTACATACATACTTTGTATAATGGTATAGGCAGCTTGTTAGATGCTTATATAGACATACATACATACATATGTGTGTAGAAGGTTATCAAGAAGTAAAAATGAGCGGATCTTGCGGGCACATAGTATGTATAAGAAAAATAAGCCATGCATGAGAGGAAGAAGAAGAAGAAGAGGAATGGAAAGAAATAGTTCCTCAGTTGAGTGTTTCTGGAGGTAGTATTCACTACGACACGGGTAATGTCCCGGAGATGAGTCAAGATTTCTCAAGAGGCATCTCTGCGTCGTCATCGTCGTCATCTTTAGCGACTGGTTCCAACATCAACATCTATAAGTTACTCTCACTTAAAAAGGAAGTGTCTATTAAGGATTCCGCAGTGAGAAACTCGAGGTTTAATAGTTCCAGCAATAGTAATAATAGAATAATAGTGAACGTTGTCTCTGCAACGACTGATAGTGAGGATTGTCCAATGCACGGAATGAATAGGAACATACCGTCCTCTACAACAAGGACATATGACATACGCTACTCGAATAGCAATCAACCAACAACAACAACAGGCTACTCAAGTCACAGCATGCCTCGACCATCAAAGCCTACAGGTTAGACTCTCAGAAATGGTCATTGTATGGTCTTTTTCAAAAAATATTCATTTTTAAAGCATTTACCTAACTTTTTGATACGTCAAATCTATTGATTTAATTTTTTTTTTTTTTAAAAAGCAAATAATTATACTTAACTTAAATTAAAGACAAACAATCATATAATGACGCATTTTTGGAGTCCGATCCGTTAATTTGGATCGTAGACGATCCTTCCAGGACAAGAAAGATATCCCCAGAGATGTTTTTCGAGGGAAATTAGACTTTAAATCTCTTTTACGTCGAGAAGATCCGAAAGAAGATGAACGGACTCTTTCTGGAAATCGTCGCCGTGTTCCTCCTCCTCAAAGGCTTCAACCTCAACGTGGATATATTGTGGACTCCGACTTTGACTTCAGGGGAGGATTAGATTATTATAATAGTAATCCAGACATGGTTAACTCATTCCATGGTGGTACGCGTAATATTGTGACTCTAAGAAACAAAAATCGTAGTGGATTTAATAAATTAAATGTGGATATTAATCATTTGGCTTTGAGTCCAAGGAATAGTAAAAGTTTTGAGTCCGTATTGAAGCACTCAGAGTCTACACCCGTAAGTCCAAGAAGAGTTGGATTTGCAGATGAAATACGCTTTGATTTCTCCGAACAGTGTAAGTCGCATCCTACAAGTCCTAGCACTGAAGACTATCCAAGACCTATTCTCCGTGTGCCATTAGACCGTCGATTGACGGAACCTCTCACTATTTCTCATGCTAATCCAGATGAGAGTGAAATTCAGAGAGAGGCATCCCCCCCGGGAGACTCTCTTGTTCAATTATATGTGCCACCTTCCATGTCTTCATCTTCCACAAAGGTTAAACCCGAATTTATAGCTATAGAGCCTCTTAAAGGAATCTCAGAGCGAAAAATCCCACCTCCCTTGGTAGACTGTTGGAGTCGTTCTCAAAGTTTTCCACCTCCAGGCTCGCCCTCACATCCTCATCCACGATCTCCTATAAGGAAAGCAAGTCTTCCTGAGGAAGACGATAAAAAGGACATTAAGAAAGAAGAGGGTAAGTGGATGATTATTGTTGCCTTAATAATGTGTGTACATGTGAGCTGTGACTCACTCTGAGTGTAGCTAGCAGAGAAACTCTTTCTCTTTCATTGAGTGTATCATTCTCATTCTCATTCAGTGTTCTATCCTTTCAAAATCTTGTGTATATTTAGGAATGTAAATCATATGCAATTCGGGCATGTAATAAAAAAAGAAGGAGAAAATCAACCTGGCAACCCTGACAATTTAATGATTGTCGAGGGGGGAAGCAGCTTGAGCTGTTATGACGTTTTACTGAGCTACAAGCTACTATTTTCCTTTATATATGTATACAAATGAAAACATCAAACAACAAACATTACAACACGTTACTCCAGATTCATTATTATATTCACAAATATCATTAACTCCATTCACCTCAATGAATGATAACCCTTTTTTAATTTTTCCTTTGTTCCTCACCATGATATAATCTTTGCAGACTGTTCTTTACTTGTAAAACATTATGTTGAGGTAAAGTTGATGTTACCTTCTTAAGGGAAAAAAAATAATGACAACAGCTTCGGAAAACAAAAAGACCTGTTTGAAGAGCCAACTCCACTTTTTTATCACACGCCCGAATTGCATATGATTTTCATTCCTATGTATATTTACGTTGCTCTCAATCGACAATCGAGCTCTCCCTCTCTCCTTCTATTTCTCCTACAAGAACAGCTTCTCTCTTTAGCCCCATCATATCACATGCATAATATTTCCCTCGACTTTCTTTGCAGCTTCAGTTTCTCTATATTTTATTCACGATGTTGCATTAGTTGAGTTGTTCATGTTGCCCTACATAGACACTCTAGTAGTATCCATGACTCCTCCTAATAAAGCACATGGACGCCCCTTCTCGGAATTTGTACCTCATTTTAAATTAAAGTTCTAGATATAATACCCATCCATGTTTTATTTGTGTCATTCACAAAAGGATTTTAATAAGTTGTTCACATGAAGGGAGTGAGTGCATCATCGTCTTAGATCATTTTGGATCCCCCCCCCCCCCGCCTCTGTTTTGTTTGGCTATTTTCTTCAAATTCCAGTAAGGAAATAAAGAATCGAGTCAGAGGAGGAGAGAGAGCGCAAAGAAAAGTATCTCATGTGAGCAAATTAAAAATATTCAAACCGGATCATTCCACTAGCATGAGTATAAAACAATGTTTGTCGACGACGAGGATGTTGTTATCCGATCCGCTACGATGCCGATTTTGTCTCAAATTGGATCCACGACGGATACACTCTGTCCACTCAGTGATATTATTGAGGCCAGTGGAATGTTTGAGAGTGTCTCTAAGTGTGTGGAGGAGGAGGAGAAGGAGGATCGTGAGCGGTGTTCCTCTCCTTTAAAAGATGTCAATGATTGTTGGAGTAAGGAGTCTCTCATTTTATGTAGATGTTTGAATGAATGAATGAATGCTTTGTTCGTGCCTTTTGTAGGAGTACATAGTCTTTTACGGATTGGGGGTAGAAAAAGGTTCCTCTCATTTTTCACTCATGACCATTTTGTGCACATGGGTGTTGTTTTTTTTTAATATTATATTATAGAAAGTAATGCATACATAATATGTACGTACAAAAAGGGGCTCGTTACCTTTTTTGATATTAATGGAGTTTTCAAAAATCAATGATTTACAATTTAACCGTATGTATACATATATATATATTATGTATTAAGTCCCAATGTATCCCACACCTTTGCAATGACTATATCCATTCTAAATGTATATATATATGTATATTTTCTAGTACGTTGGTGTTGTCCAAAAATAGATGCATTACTTTCAAGAGAGCGCCATGTGTTTTGAGTTTTAAGTTTTTCTCTCTCTTTATATCTATTCTTGAAATGAGTTATACTAATTAATATATATTCTTTTATTTTGATTTGAAACAGACGATATGGTGGAGCATGAAAACGAAAGACTGCGGGATCGAGTCTCGGATTTGGAGAAAAGGGTTCATGATCAAAATGACGAAATAACCTGCCTACGAGCCACATTGGCTGATGCTTTACGTAGAATCAATTCCTTAGAGTCTGATAAAGGTACTATTATTGTTTATTTTGTCTGTTGTTTTCATTTCTTTAATTAATGTTCATTAATGTTCCTATTTCCGTTCTTTGGTCATGATTACACATACGTTATCTTGATGATGAGATAACTCTTCTTTCCTTTTCTTTACATAATAATATACCCATCAAATGATGGGCATGACTCATTTCTTCAAGATTAACCATATAGTAGGTACATACACATACTTGATTTAAATCAGAAACAACAACAACAACATTTTGAGTTTAAGGCTTGGCATTTCCAGTTTTTTACCCATATGTGAGCACCCATGAATACTCTTATAGTATGTTTATGGTCTGGATATGCACGCATATGTACATACATATATCCAGACATTTATTTCAGATATTAAACAATTCCTCATCCTCTTAATGAATGATCCTAAAATATCTCGTTTTCTTTTTTTAAAGGTCATGTTCAAGTGATGTCAACATCCCATCCAGGGGTCCGATTACGGCGCGATGAAAACTACAGTAACGGCAGCAGCAACAACAATAATTCCTCAATGACAAATGGACGCAGCTCTGGATCCTTAAGTGGACTACGTCGTCCTTTATCCGTTAGTGGAGCTCAGTATGAATTCTCTCCGAGTGGACCTCGGGGTAGTGGAAGTTCCATGAGCCATCATGAATCTGTAAACAGGTAGGACTCGGTGAATATTCTTGCATATTTATATACTTTGGTAACTTACGAGGGCAGCCACGCCACGCGGCATTTCTTCATCTTCTTCTGTACCCCTCTCATTTCTATTTATCTTTATCTACCTCATTGTTACCATCTTGGGCCATGGCTTTATGCATATACATACATAGGTGGTTTGTAGTAGATACATGTACTCCCATGTAACATGTTCTATATCAGCTCTCTCTCTCTCTCTCTCTCTCTCTTATATACCTTATAATATTATATATTAAAAAGTTGTTGTGAAACTGGTAGAAGAAAGAAGTTGTTTTGAATAGTCGTCTATGATGATGATGTAGCTGTTGTGAGTCTACTACCCTTGTCGTGTGTGTGTGTCAACCATGAACGGCTCATGTTGTATACATATATTCATTATTATTATTCCTTTACGTTCACATTTGAGTCTTCTTACCTATTATTATAAGCTATTGCAACAACGCTACGTTTTTGCACAGTCAAATAACATAATACGAAAGGTACAATGACTTTTTCTTTTCTTTCGTTTTTGTGGTGTCTTTTCACCTGAGTCGTCGTTAAATAATAATGATGATGATAATAATACCTCTTATAAATATATATATTAAATATATAATAAAGTGTCTGTTCATTCATTTTATTTTATTTTTTTAACTGCAGAATATTTATTGTACCTTCTACATACATACATATATATACTTGGATATATACTTTGCAAAAAAGGAATTTAATCATTCAAAGGGCCTCAAGTAGTCGACCCTCATCATCTACTACTACTACTAATAATAATAATACAACTCCCTATTCATTTCATGTTTAAAAGGAATTACATAAGACGTTAATTGTTTGATCAATAATGTATTTATGCATTGTTTTATGCGATTGCACGAAGAAGAAGAAGGGAGGAGGAGGGGGGGGGGAGGGTACCGAGTTGTGATGCCCTTGAATGCTGCATGCATGTTAGTAAGACGATACATTTTGTGCACAGATTGATATTCATATCAAGATTGGTGGATGGCTCCATACAAAAAAAAAATAAAAAATATCCATTTTATGATTTATGTTATGTGATATAATGGAAGTTGTTGATTCATGGTGTATTTGATATTTTCTGTACCTTTCTGTATATGTATATGATGATGAATCTCAGAAGAGAGGGGGGGGGGGGCTCAATCATTTCTTACTTAAAATGTCTATCCATTCAGTATCTGCATTTTTTTTTTTTTAATATATATATAAAACTTAAATCTACTTTTTGTTTTTATTTATTACCATGGATGTGGCATTCCATAGATTTGATTTCACTACCTTTTTCTTTCTTTCTTTCGTTCTTCACTCCCAGGAATGCTTCTTAACAAAAGGGAGTTAGTTGATGGCAATTTAAGGAATTTTTGCTTTTTAGAAAGTTTGCCCTCAAAATTATCTTCCTTATTAATTGATGAACAAGTTATTATTATTATTATTTTATAAATATTTTTTTTCCCTATTCATTATTTGCAATTTTTTCTTTAGTCCTCATTTTCTTATTATGGTTATGACATTCCTATCATGATTTTTCTATAATATATGCACCACATCCTTGTGATCCATATCCTCAAAACATCAACAACTTCTATTTTTGTTTTTGTTTGCTCTTGATGTATCTACAACTCTGCATGACCCACGGCGTTATACATATGCACGCACGGTCTATATCTATGAAATGAGACTCTTATCTTTCAATTTCTAACGTGTATTGTATAAAAATGGACACAAATTTAATCTCTTCAAAAGAATAGCCATAGCTAGAAACACACTTTTTTTACATCTCTCAGGCAATTTGTGAGATCCGACCTAGGAAAAAATTGACCGTCTTTGGCGGCAAACCAATCATCGAGCCAATCTTTTGCTTTTGCATGTAAATTGAAGACCTGTTTTTTTAAACATGCGTGACATGGTATGATCTGAAGTCTGTTGAGTAAGCTGCATGCACATACGGTTCTCAGAAAAGACACAGCATTGCCTTGTGACCGAACCGATCCGGTTTGGCCTATGTTTTTGGGTTGTGGCCGAGCAATTGATCTGCTTAGAGCATGTCCACCGTAAGCTTCTACTACAAGCATTTGATGTGGTTCAGAAGAAGTGTTTTTCTTCAAATGAACACAGAAAATCAAGGAAGTCTGCAAATCGTAGTTTGAAGGCACGAGATTCGTCGTTTTAAAGAACGAACAAAAATGCGTTGTTGTAGAGGAAACTTTACAGACAATGAACTGAATATTGTTGCTAGATGACAGGGGAAAAAATTGGACATTTGAAATGATTTAAAAAGTCTCACTTCATAGGTATAGATCTGAGATATCCCACCAACATATAAAATACACACTAAATTCTTTTGTAAGCTGTACTACTTCTTTTCCTCCTTATCAATGTTTGTAACTTTGATTGGCTCAAATCACATTGACCCTTGTTAAACTGTATAGAAATTATGTCTATTTACCATTAAAGCAAGAATAATATTACCATTATTAGGAAGGATTGACTCACTACCATCTGATTTGAATTCTCTTCTTTTTTTTTCTTTTTCTTTGGAAGGAAAGGTTGTGAGATACAATAAAGATCGTTGATTGGTGAAGCTGCAATGATCTCTTTTTTACTTATGAACTATTATCTTTAACATACTAAAAATAATAGACACTTGATTTTAAGACTTTTTTCTTTCTTTTGGAGAAGAAAAGGGGCTGAGAGATGCAATGAATATTTTCTATGTGGCATGCATACACTAGAGATCAACTGATACAGTTAAGGCCCATACCGATTTTCAACATCTATTTAGGCAAATACTTGATAGCTGATATTTTGACAAATTAACTAATGCACTGTTAAAATTTATTTATTAAATATAGACCAAATGTTAGGTCTTCTATATAATATATATATATTTACAATTTGGTATAATCAACTTATTATGTTTAAATAAGGACACAAGTTGAGTGGAGTGAAGTGGATTATTTTGCTGCTTTAACGTGGTGTGATTTAAACTAAACAAGATTCACAAACATGCATGAAAATAAAAAGAAATAAAAAGGGTGATACTAAAAGTGAGTCGATTTCTAGATAGATTTGCTCTTTGTTATTTCATCCAATCTATTTAATTTCCAATAGTATACTCCAACAATTAATATATCTGTAGTGTTTCAGTTTACGGAGTCTCAGGTTCTAAAATAAAGAGGCACAATTTTAAATTTTCAAGTGTCTTAAGTGACGTATCCACGTGCGTGTGTGTGTATTAGCCTTTGTGAATAACATACGTAAAAACTCCAAATATCATTGGGTCTATAGATATTTAGTTCTGAGTACAGTATAGTAATACAAAAATATCCGTTCCCTTTTGTGTGATGTTTTCGAGAAGACAGAAGGGGGGACTCTCCCATTCAAGTGAGTTAATATATATAATGTATATGCATATATCCGTGTATCCTTTATCTCCATGAGCCACGCTATAAGTTACTTTATCTATAACTAGTTACCCCCTGAGCAAAAATAATATTTCTGCGCATACTCAGTTTCTTTTGAAGACGCGGAATTGGGTTTTACAAAGCATTCTGAGTCGAGTTTAGAGCATTGATATTCATGGACGACTACGTCTATGTACAAACATATTTTATCACATATTGTTAGTTGAATCTGCATTGAGGAGGAGCATTGAGCTCTTTATTTCACTTCATCATGATTCGCTCTACACATTTTCTTCATAATATAAATATTTGAATGAGTGTTCAAAAGAGGAGTTGGCGGCAATTTGATGGGAGAGTGAGCGATTGGAACAAGAATGTTGATGATCATTACTATATATATATATATATCATGTTCCTTGATGTTGTCCATTTTTTATTTTTTCCATGAAGGTTACTGTCATCCCATCCTACGCGGAGTGTGGGTTGGTCTGTATTTTTCCTCTTTCCTTTTGCATTATTCTGCATACATAGGTATTGTAACATACACACACACACACACACACAAGCAGTAAACCGAATAACAATAATAATCATGACAATAATGTCTTTCTGTTTTTATACAGAGCCAAAGGAATTTATGATATATATATATATATTATTACTATGATACGTAATGACCGGGAATAGGACAAGATAAAAAGAAGGAGGAGTGGAATTCGGAGGGGTATCTATCAGGAAGTTCTTTGGAAGAACTCTCTGACTTGTTTTTGGTTATGTGACTACATAAAAATAGATGTGTACAATATACATAATCACAGAGCCTTGTAAATATAAAGTAAATATGATGTGTTTAAAATAATATCATTAATACATTCGCGTACATAGAAGAAGAAGAAGAAGCTTTCTTTTGACTCTCTCACTCACTCAACCTTCCCTCTTTTTTCAAAAATAAAAATGATCCTCCCTGTATTATGTCGTCTTTTGCTGATTTTTCCATTTAGTAGTAGTAGTATTCGTGTTCTGAATGTTGATTCGTTGAATTTGAATCAGCTCTGAACAATTCATTCTCTATTGGGTATCATGGAAATAAAAAATAGTTCCAACATTCATTGTGTGACCATCTGGTTTTTCAGATAACACCTGAGTTAGCCAATTTTTCATTTAATAGTAGGGAATTCTTCACAACATAACTAACATACGCTGATTTGAATTAAATCTATCGTTAAAAGTACTTTTTAGAGATGAAAAAAGTAGAAAAATATATAGTTAATAAACAAAAGTATATCAAATTGGCTGATGTTGTAAAGATACTATTGTCCAGAGGATTCAAAAATTTTATGTGACTTCACACAGTCCTTTCCATTCCGCCTTACGACCTTTACTCAGCCCTTAAGAGGAAGAAAAAAAGCCCCAAATTATATTTACGCAGTTTGCCAATTACTGTTGGACATTTTTTTTATCTAATAGTTGGAGTATTTTTAACTTAACGATAATATATTTGAGTTCAAGTAGGTAGCGGGAGGGGGGGGGGATGCATTTTCCCAGGGGGTTATTGCTTGTAGCTATCAGAGTTAAAGGGTAAAATGCTATTTATTAAATAGGGCTATCTATGCCAAATGACGTATTGATTAAATCTCTATATTCAAGTTTAAATTTCACCAATTGAAGAAGTTTCATCATTATGAGTCAACTTTTTTTGAATTTCCTATTGGGAGGGGGGGGGGGAGAGAGAGCTCAAAGTCGTCCAAGATTTTGTTTCTTTATTTTCCACAAAATGATTGAGTTATTATACAATATATATATATAAATGTATATATCTACTAAAATATGAGTAACGAAAGGTCCAAATGGAGTTATAGATCTGTATTTTTTAAAATACAAAATGATGTATTATATATACCTTTAATGTTGTCACTACCTTACAAAAAGCATAGCCTTAAACCCTCCTGGTGTTAGTCTTTTAGCTTTTATTTGCGTATATTAGAGGACTAGATAAACTTGGAGGTGGGATTTTAAAGTCGACAAGCCTCTTGAAAATATAAAAACTGCATTTATGGGCTAACCACGCTACTACTGAGTTTGACCATCAATCAGCATTCTTCAGAACACTAATTAGGGGCATGAAATCATGTAATAAAATCAACAGCTGACAGCTGGGGGGGGGGGATACCATTGTGATTTTTTAAAAGTTTGATGAAAGGGATTGTATATCACGACGAGCTTTTTGGGATACACAGAAACACACTGTATTCTCCCTTCAGCTGATTTCCATCATTTGTCTCTTTTGATTTAAAGCAGCTGATCCTACGTGTTATGAGCTCAAAAAAAAGGGTATTCTTTTTATTATTTATGATTTTGATATATAAAAAATATATTAAATCAAAGGATTACGCGCCCTTTTTTTGAATTCTGAACATATTAAAAGTATTAACAATTGGTTCGTGATTGGTAGAATTTATCAATGTATAGTATATCTAAATAATAATAAATTCTGCCCAATATTAACAAGTTGGCAATAAGGAAAATACAGAAGGGTAGCAGCTACCAGTTGTTTTCCCCCAATTTTTCATTTCCCTTTTGTCAGTCGAGGTTGCGAGTGGACAAAAACGCTCGACGTGACTAGGTATTGAATGATAATAATAATTAATAAATAGAGAGTTTTCACAGTCATCACAGATTGCAATATAAACTAAATGTGGCGCCATATTGGAGGCATACTAGTTGATATATATGTTGAATGTAATGGTCAAATATCAAAAAAAAAAAAAAATATTAGTATAGCTTCATCAAATGGCTGCTATTGTATTGAATACTACAAATTGATGCCAAAGGGCCACAGAGTTTTATTTGAATCAAATCAAATGGCTATATTAGGTGGTGAATATCTATATTTGTACAATTTAGTTTGTTTTGGATCGATTAGAAACGAGGAAAGTAGAATAATATTAGAGAAATATCTGATCCTTGTAAAAGTAATAGTTAATTTATTGACTACACACTTAAAACGTAAATGAGAATATATAATGATGCAATGACATATTTGTAGTACAAATTAATAAAGAGTAATTGGTTGGTTTTCGAAGGACGGCCAAAGTCTTTTTTTATTTGTTGGTCCCATTGTGACATCATCCAAGTACATACAAGTACACGTACTCCCCATTTTCTTAACTTTTAAAGGAACACACTAGGTTTTTTCTTTATATAACTTAACTTTTGGTTCTTTATGCCTCCCTCCTTCAAGATGACTGACTTCCAGAGTGATGACGTCACTTGAAAACCCTCTCACTCACAACTTCCCCTTATAATAATAATAATTATCATTATTATTAATATACAAATTACACATTAATAATAACATAAGGATTTACAACCGTTTAGGAGAGCCTCTTACGCTTCAAATCGTGAAAGATACGGGCAAAAGGTTTTAAGGTCAGTCATATTGAATTTTAATGTAACAAAGCACAACTACATTAATATATATATATACATAAATATATACCTTCATATATATACATATATGTATATATATATTATAATTCTTATAACTCACAACTACCACCACCACCACCAGTCTGAATATATGTACACCCTACATATCTACAACATCCAACCTCACAGTCACCACACCCTCCTTGACTCACCCCTCTTAACATATAGTTATGTACATAATATATATCTATAAGCTAGAGCATATCATTGGCCATCATCTTATGCATCATCATAATACCAGAGGATTTAAAGAGCCTAGACACCACTAATATTCTCTTACTATGGTTTAACTAATACTTTTGTTTGTTTGTCAGTTATTTGAAGCACGAAGTACTTAGAGTAGAGGAGGAGGTGATGGAGGAAGAGGCAAGAAGAAAGGAGGGGAGCCAACTGATGATGATTCCTCTCTTTTATAATTATAACTACCTACAATGAAGAGTTGGAGTTCATTTTGAAAGAAAAGGGATATTGTAACCCTGTTTCCCTCCATCTTTTTTGAAGAAGAAAGAAAGAGAGAGGATTTAACTTACATATTAATATGTTCTATGTATATTAAATGACTCTTCTTTTTCTTCTCTTTTTTTTCAAGTTGAATGAGGTTTTTTTGATCATAGCCTCCTTTTTATTTTTTTGGGGGGGCCGTCACTCACATCTATGTATGTATGTACAACATACCTTCGTTGTATATGACATTGAAACTCTTGACTCTTCCTCCTTACACTACTCATACCACTTACTATGTATCTACCAACCAACATAAAAGTATGTCGAATGACAATTTAAATAATAATTGTTTCGAAATTGTTCTTCTCATGAAGAAGGAATACTTTTTAAATGGTCTTTTTATTTTTTTAACTCTTCCTATTCTTTTTACTCACGATTATATTATTGTTATGATTACATATTATTAGATTCTAACACATACTAACCAATCTTCTCTTGTCCATTCCCTCTTTTTCACTTTAAATATATATACACAAGAGTAATAAGGGTATTATTGAATACATATGTACAAACATTCCAAACCTAAGTGAGTGTGTACCTAAGTATATAATGCACAATTTTTCGTCATTTAACACTCTGTTGTATGTATTCGTCAGTGCTTCTCAAACTCTGCACCCCTCATGAATAGTCGTGTCAAAACTACTACTTGATTTCTGGTATTTATTAAGAAAGCAAGAGGTTTGGTTATTTATCTCTCAATGTAAAAAAGTTTGAGAAGCACTGCTCGGTTATGTCTGTATATAGTACCTATTAAATTCCTGTTAGGATTGTTATTTGTTTCATGTGTGTACTTAATACCTATGAACATATGCAAATTGATTTTGAATGTTGCAAATAAGTGATTGTAATTATGTATCATTCTTACTCCTATTTGTTTATGTGCCTGTTTTCTATTCTGTTATTATTACTATTATTATTATTATGTTACATGCATAAATAGGTTTGTTCCTATGCATTCGTATTGATTTTAAATGTTCAACAAAGTGTATCAAGAATTATATTTTGTGTCTCTTTCTTTCTTTCTTACATATGCATATAATTAGAAGATCCGCGTTATATCAATCAACGGGCTCATTACATTCGGACGGTCATAGTTCCAACTCCATGAGTCCCGCTCCTTCTCCGTCCCCAACTCACAACCAAATTCGATCTAAGAATAGTAATAGCAACAACAACAACAAACAATTTGCAACCCCTTCACAAAGACCTCATCAATCCTTAATCCCTCAAGACGTTCACCATGTGTCAACTCATAATCACAACAACAACAACAATCGAAGCTCTAGTTTATCGGGCTCCATGACCAATCTTACTAATTCTAAGAAATGGAATTCAACGAGTGACTTTAGAGATCATTCCCCTGGTCCCAACAATGTGCAAAGGTTACTATGATTTTATAAACCATATTGGTCAAATTTTAATGATGTCTTCTTCTTTTATTTTATTCAATTAGGAGAATGCCTGGTGGCTCTTTACTTAGTTTACGATCTCCTTTCGGCTCTCAACAAAATCTTGACCGATCACATAGGCACGGGTATAAATTATATAAAATATATGTAACAGTCGTTGCATTCATTTTTTTTAATTCCATTCCTCTCTCATTGTGCATATTTTTCTCACCCAAATAACTATTATCACTAGATAAAAGAAAACGTCAGATGTGCGCCCCTAATTGAACGCATGTTATTTTTTGAGGCTTTAAATATTAAGATTTTTTCCTTTAGTATTCATTTAACTTCAAAATGACAAAGCCAATTTTTCGTAGCTCTAGAAGAGGAGTCTTAGGTTGCTCCCATTCATATATGAGATATATGAGACGTTACTCAAAGCACGGGTGAGAAAGAAGATTGTCTGCACATTGGGAATAAAATTGAAATTAAATTCATTCAATGAGAGTTGAACCTTTTTTTATTTTATTATTATTATTATTATATATAGAACAAAAGATGCCGTGTATAATCCTGATGAGGGATCAGTCAGCATATATGTTCGAGGACGTCCCACTCAACTCTTTGTTCCATCATCTTACTCAGAGTGCTATTCATTGTCCAAAGTCTCACCTGCTCCACCACAAAAATTAAAGCTAGAGTGGGTTTATGGATATCGAGGAAGGGATGCACGATCCAATCTGTATCTTCTTCCAACTGGAGAAATGATTTACTTTGTGGCGGCAGTTGTTGTGTTATATAATTCAGAAGAGCAGACGCAAAGACATTATTTAGGACACACTGAGGATGTTAAATGGTAAGATTCTTTATAAATAAATATTATTCATTCACTGCAATTACTCTCTTATTTATTTCACAGTCTTGCCGTTCATCCGAATAAATTGGTAATTGCGACGGGTCAAAGCTCTGGCCATGATCGTCGAGATGGAAGGGTAATTTAGATTTATATCCTTTTTATCCCCCCTATTTTTTTTTTATTTTTTTTTTTAAATAAACCTTGTTTCCTAACCCATTTTTTTAATGTAGACAAGGGCATTTAATGTGCTTAAAAAGTTTTTTAAAAAATGATAAAAAATAAAAAAGTAGGGATTGACCTACTTTTTAAAATAACAAATTACATGAAATAATAATTATATTAAATGCATACACAATTTTTTTTTTTTCATCATACTTACTCAATAGAGAAATCATGTTTGTATGTATTTATTCCAGCCCCATGTCCGTGTGTGGAACTCAGTTAGTATGCTGACACTTCATGTCTTGGGCCTTGGTGACTTTGAAAGATCCGTTTGTTGCGTCTCTTTCTCTAAAGCAGATGGGGGAAATCTTTTGCTCGCTGTTGAAGAAACCTCGGATCACACTATATCTCTCTGGGATTGGCAACGAAGTGATAGAGGCTGTAAAATCACTGAGACAAAGTGCTCTAATGAAACTGTCGTCGCCGCAGAGTTTCATCCATTGGAGGGTGGTTTAATTGTTACATGTGGAAAAGGACATGTCAATTTTTGGCAATTGGACAGCACTGGATTTACACTGAGTCGTAAAACGGGTTTATTTGATCAAAGGGATAAGCCCAAGTATGTGACGTGCTTAGCATTTAGTTATACTGGAGATTTGTTAACGGGAGACTCAAATGGAAATATTTTCGTTTGGGGACGGGGATATAATGCTGTAACCAAGGCACTGAGAAAAGTGCATAACGGTCCGATATTTAGTATTTGTGTACTAAAAGACGGTTCCATTGTCACTGGTGGTGGAAAAGATCGGCGTATCGTAGAGTTTGATTCTCTCTATAGACGCACAGGAATGGAGGCTGAACTTCCTGAACACATGGGATCCATTAGAACCATTTCCCAGGGGAAAGGATCCCAACTCCTTGTTGGATCAACTCGCAATTCAATTTTACAAGGAACGTTTGAGCTAAGTTTTCATGAAATTGTAACCGGACATGTTGACGAAATTTGGGCTCTTGCTGTTCATCCACAACAAAGCCAATTTTTAACTGCGGATTATGAAAGCCGAATACATCTTTGGGATAGTTTATCCCATACCTCGATATGGAGCAGTGATACTGGGGTAAGGATACTACTACCTCCCATTCTCTCATTGACGAATTCATCATTTCCTTCTTTCTTTCTTTCTTTAAAAAATAATGAATAATAATAATATAGGAACAAGCACAGTCTGCATGTTTTTCAAATGACGGAGAAGTTCTCATTGTTGGAATGATTTGCGGAAAGTGGATGGTCATTGACTCCAGAACTCGTGAGGTCTACGGATTATATCAAGATGGCTCAGAAGCTATCCAAACAGTTCGTTTTTCGCCTAATGGAAAACTTCTTGCATTGGGATCGCGAGATAATGTAATTTATGTCCATCAGGTCTCGGACGATTATAAGAAATACAATCGCCTCGGTAGATGCATGGTAAGTGTATTGTGTTGCTGCTAGCCTCTATCGGTCATTTTGTTGTCCAGTGAAATATTTACTAATATTATTTTACTAACTCTACCCAATTACCATTAATATATATTTACAACAGCTAAGATGTGTGTAGTTATAATAATATTATATGACCATTCGTAGCCAGTCCTACTCCTTACATTGTATACTAATAAAGTAATTCCTAACCTTTTTGTTAATTTTTACTAATTAGGGTGATTCACGCAGAAGAAAGACCGCTAGTAGTGGAGCATTGAACATGTTGGTACGTTCTTTTAATACTTACATACGTAGCCTTAAATCCTTGCTTTTAATTGAGCATAAGCGTGTGTTACTTATGGTTCATAGTAATAAATTATGACTCCTATTTTTTATTTTTTTAGGGACATTCACATTTCCTTACTCATCTTGATTGGTCAGCCGACAGCACCTTCATCCAATCCAATTCCGGAGATCATGAACTTTTATACTGTATGCCGTCTAAATGATATGATAAGCCTTTTCACACTTTATAATGATATATTTGCTCTTTAGGGAATGCCACTCTCTGTCGACAAATTTCTAATCCAGGGGATATGAGAGACACGGAATGGGCGACTCAGACATGCATATTAAGTTTTAATACAATTGGTGTTTGGCCGGAAAGTATCGATGGAACAGATTTGGTTTCAGCATCCCGATCGCACAACAAGAAACTACTCGTTACAGGAGATGACGTGGGTAAAATCAAGACATTTGCGTACCCAGTAACTCAGCCAAAGGTAAGAAAGATCCCTGTCATATGAAATTATTTATAAATGATTTATATCATCATTTCTACTTTTCTTTCTCCCTAGTCCTTATGTCATGTAAATGGTGGTCACAGTTCTCAAGTGACGCGGTTAGAATTTTTATCCGATGACTCGAGACTCATTTCTTGTGGAGGACGTGACACAGCCATCATGCAATGGATTGTTTCATCTCATTGATATTTATATACCTATGTATAAACTATTACAATCTATCGAACATGTTAATTTGTATACATATTTTTAATGCGCTAGTCAGTTACTTATTCCATTTTTTTATGTTAAATAGTATGCGTTCCAGCAGTAACTAATATATTTTGTTCTTTTTTAACAATGGCTTCTATTTAGCAGAAAAAAAAATATTCAATTGAAAAGTTTATAATTCCTTATAATTTAAAGACTTTTTGGTGGTCCATTTCTCTCATTAAACGACGATTTACCCCCTCTATTTTTTCCTTGGTTGTACTATAGATTTGTCTATGCTACATATTATAAGTGTATGTATTTAATCATAATTTTTATTGCAAGTGACGTTTATGAAAAAAAAAAAAAAAAAAGTTTGAATAGGACATACTAAATCAATCAATCAATCTATTGTTCAATTATGTAAAAGCACAAACATTATAATTACTTATCAAAATATACATTTATGTTGATCCTTGAAATATACTATCCGAATCAGAAATCAAAGAACCTTTCATTAATACTAATTAATTAATTATTAATAACAACAATTTCCTCACAGACTAGGGCTAACGATGAGATTTCTTCTTGCTCCCACTCGAGACTCTACTCAGATCTCCCTTGATTCCCATTTTACGTAGATTCATTTCTTCCTTCTTTTCTCTCTGACTTATGGCCAGTGCCCTAGCTTTTAAAGCTGACATGTCAAAGGGTCTACTCTCCTGATCCTCGTTCAAAGCAGCAGCTGCCCCTGTCGCTTTTTCTCCTCCGAGACCGTCTTCTGTGAAGGAGTGAATGTTTGATAAAAGTCTTGAGAGTTTCCTCGTTTCTTGATGAGGAACAAGTGCTGCTCCCCCATGACTTTTTCCTACCCCTCCTAATGCCTGAATCTTTCTTAGAGCGGTTTGTGAAGTACCAATCGAGGATTTTCGACCCTTAATGTCCATATACTGCTCAATGCCTTTTAACTCTACGACTCGTTCATAGATTATGTCCAAGTACATGATGATATTATTTTCATTGATAAAGGACGTCTCTTTTTCTTGCAGAGTCTGAACGTCCTTTCCGTTCATTAAACTCAATATAGGAGTTGAGCGACAATCTGAAACGGTATATAAGACCTCCGTCCCAAGTTTCAATTTATTTATCACGGATTCCATGAGGCTTAATTTTGTTTCAGTTGTTTCTGCATCATGAGTTGATGTTTTTAGCTTTTCTTCCATCATTTCTAGTTGTTCCCTCTGATGTCGTTCCCGCTCATCTCCACGACCCTTGGCCTCCTTAATATCATTTTTGAGGCGAGAAATGTTTTCCTGTAGCCCCTCAACCTAATGAATTAATAAATTTATTACAATTCAGATGAAATTACAATGGTTTCCTACTTGGTTGTTCATTTCTGTTACATAGTTGAATAGAGCAAAGTTTTGATCCTCAACTTTAATAAAATCAGCGACGATCTTATCAAGAGTTGAATCGCTCCCTACAATACGTTTGATTCTTTCAAAGGCTTGACGGTATTTCAATATCATTTCTGCAGATACTTCATCACCGGTAGCATTTTTCTTTCCTACAGATTCCTTTTCTTCTTCACCTGAACCACGAAGACCTCCCATAGCATTAAAGATTCGTTCATTACTCTTTTGAAACAAAAAGTCCTTCAACTTTTCATCATGGTCCAAATTTCTTTGAAGTTCCTTTAATTCTCCTACACACTGAGCGGCGTCTTTTTCATTTTTCTCTCTTAGTGCAGCAATTTTAGATTGAGATTCATCTCGTTGATCAAAAGCTTGAATAGACATCTCTGTGATGTCGGATATCATTTTTTTATTTACTGAGATTCTCTTCTGAAACTTTCCTAAATTTTTAAAAAGTGGTTTTAGTAATTGATACATATTGCCCTTATATCTTTTTGAAGCATATTACCGATAAGATCATTAAATGTTGATCTTTCCTGCACTAAATGATCGATATCTGTTCTTAGTTTGGCATTTTGACTCAAAACAGCATTAAAGCCAATCATGACTCCATCCAAGCGGTTCTCAAGCAAAACAATTCTCTGACTAATATCCTTCATTTCTTTGAAAGACGAAGTCACAATACTTGGCTTTTTAGTTGAATTAGATGGAACGCCTTTGAACGTTTTTCTTTGTTGAGCAATCTGCTTCTCAATTCTTCGAATTTCCTTAGTTAAATCCTGAATGACAACCTTTTCCTCTTCGATAGAAGTCAATATATTTTCCTGTATTCAAACAATATATAAATTAAAAGACAGGTTGAGTTTTAAGTATATGCAGTCCCACCTGTTCTTCCGCTAATCGAGTAATTTTTGAAGCATTTTCATCTTCTTTTCGACAGTTGGCCTTGGACTTAATAATATTTAATACTCGAGCTCTATCATTTTTTTCTTTTTCAAGATCTCCTATGATCTTTCTTTGGCGTCGAAGAGCCTTGCTCGCCTCTTCTTCATATGCTTCTTTATCTCCTTCCATAACACGGAACTGTCTCGTAAGGCGGAGATATTCTTGCTCCGCCATAAGATCCAATTCCACATCCTTTTCATCCTCATTTTTCTCTCCTTCATCACCCATATTCAAAATAAATTATTATAAGAAAAGGTTATTGATCAAACTTTTCTTACTTAGAACCCCCCCACCCCCACCCCAAATAACTTGACACAATTTTAATTCAACTATCAATATTTCCAAAACTTGGACCCGTGTATACAATGTAATGGCTGTTTGGCCGCCCTAGAGAAGCCTCTCACATACTTACAGTATGACATTGTTCCTCCTAAAAAGACCGTTTACCGGGAGTTCCTGAAGTCGAGGGAAATGTAAAAAAGTGAGAAGCTGTACGAAAGAATGAACGGCGAAATGAACATCATTCCATCATTTCTTTCCCTAGTTGAACCGCTCAAAAATGAACGGGGCTCATTTTCCACACACTTGTTAAACATGCATTTTCTCAATAATAATAATAGTCAATGAACAGATCTATACATAATATTTACTTTATTATCATCAGATATAATTCAGAACATATAAAAAAGAGATAAAAATATTTTATAAAATGAGTCTTTCCATATTTGCATATAATAATAATAATAATTAATTAATAGGTAATATAAATGTATTTATTAAATATAAAAAAATTCATCGTACAAAAATTCAAGAAATACTTTAAATATATTAAATGCCCTATGTTTAAGTAAAAAACTATACTAATTATAATTGTAAAGATCAGATAATTAGTTATTGCACAAAGTACAAAAAAGTACATGGTAATAAGTATTTGAATATACTTAAATAAGTTACTTGGAGATCAGATTATATCATTTAAAAAAAAAAAAAAAATCTTGGTTTTCTTCGATTGCTTTAGCCAAGAATATCATGAATAAGATGACAAAATGAATGTGTTAATATCCTATAAATAATAGAAATAATGGCAGTATGGGTTATTGAGTATCAACCATATGAACTGTAGCTGCAACAATGAATTGATTGGCTCCTAATACAGTTAAAGACTCATCATGAGGATGGCTGGATTCATTATTTGGTTGTAAGAGGTTTTCGTATTTATTATTTATCAGACTAGGCGAGGATGCAATGGATGAGGAACCCACGCTGGAGTGATACTGTAAATTTCTTAGACGGTTACAATGAGCAATAGATGCACCAGCAATATCAGAATCAATATCCCCAAATGGAGTCATGGTCGAATATCCATGATCTGAATCCGTTCCAGGAGGGGGTCGACGGTATTCTGGGTTCATTCTATAAGGAGAAATGATGGCGTTAGGAGGAATTTCGATTGAAGAAAGATTCACATTAGAGTAATTGGGTCGACGTTTCTCTTCTTCATCATCAGTTGTCTTGATAGAACCATGATCAAAAAGGCGTCTTGTAGCCTGATCTGAATTAGAAGTCAAAGATGCCGACGAAGAAGAACCATTTACGTAAACTCGATAGCAGTAAACAGTGACGGACAGGAATAAAAAGAACCCCATAATCCCACCAGCAATAGGACCAATAGGAGATGATCGAAATTCATCAAAGGCATTCTGAGAAGAATATTGTAGGCCTTCACTATCAATAATTTGATAAGGACTTAATTCACCAAGTCTCCCATCGAAGCATTCATCCAAAGTTCCACAAAATGAGTCAGTGCTCATTCTAACCCAGTTATCAGGTTCGTATGATGAGATCAGTTTTTCACGACACCATGAGCAACCAAGCAATCCAAGGCAATCTTCTTCAATGGTACGACTCTCACAATCGGTAGTGAGACATTCAGGAAGATCTGATAAATAATCTAGATCTACAGGGATGGGATTTAAGACCTGAGGCTCATTTTCACAGGCAGGAAGTGATTCATTTTCATGAAAAAAACAAGGATTCGTACAAGTACAGGGACACTCACATTCCATTAATTCCAATGGACCACATATTATACAACGATCCCCTTCAACGTCACATGGACAAAAGTTTATAGACGATTTCTCATCACAATTGGTACTATTTACGAGTCCTAGAAAAAGATTAGACTCGGGTATAGGAGAGATTTCGAAGGGATTGCATCTTTTTCTATTCAAGGAAACAATGGGCGATGGGTATGATTGATTGAACTCATAGCGTTTATGAATAACAGTGTCATCACTTCGAGATTTACAAATGGTTTTTCTGACAAAATTTTGAAAAGTGAGTAGGTCATTGACGATTTGTGGCTCTAAATGTGTTATATGATACTTTTTCTTTTTGTCTTTGGTATGGACTTTGAGTAGTTTGGGATGAACTATGACATAGCCTTCATGATCAAATATAAAGCAACGCACATGATTCGAGTCTTTACAGCTTGGAAAAGTGTTGAGCAACATTTTATACACATAACCAAGAGTCAAGTCCATGGAAACGATAGCAGAAGCCTCATGATACCTTGGATGAGAGATGGCTCGACTCAAAGTTACGATGAAACCAGCACCACCTGGATCAAGACTCGGGGATGATAAAATAACTCTATCAGGAAACCTTGATGCTTTAAGAAACCATTCCCGCATTCTAGGATCCATATCAACGTTAGAAAATCGTATACCCGGATACACATATAATATTCCGGAGAGAGTCGCAACATATCTTCGAACAATATAATTATTTAGGCCACTATCCAAGGCTTTAGCTTTCCAGAAAGGCGTGATTTGAGTTAGAACTAGCACTTCTTGCTTAATTCCACCTCTCAAACCGGGGTTATGATTTGAAATATCATTCAAATAAGCCATAAAGTCAACTGGTTTTGGACGATTCAAGGGATCCTTAAATGCTAATGGAGAGAAGTACAAAGAACCAGTATCCGTATTCGCTGGACTACGAAAGTGTCTACAAAGCTTTGTGTCCAATTTATTGTGAAATTCTAGAGAAATATTATTGGATGAGTGTGTGGTGTAGATATCCTTAGAACTCAACTCTGTATACTCTTCTTCCATAGCTTTCATTGGGATTTTTACCATTAGAATAATAAAAGGAGTCGTGTCTACTCTCCTCCATATGAACTGAAATGCTGAGACTTGAACGTTCCCCCTATACTCTTTAAACATCCTTTTCGAAACGAGATTAATGAAATATGGATTGCTATTCAAATCTGCATTTGAAGGCTGATACAAGAGCCTCCCACTTTTTTCAAAGAGGACAAGAAAGGAATCCTCTCTATGATAACTATATATCTCTGAAAATAGATAATCTCTAGGTACACTCATACCCAGAACCTTGTCATTCTCAGTTAAATGAGCAAATATAACCTCCTCTCCTACATCCGGAACTAAAATCTTGATTGAAGTTGCTCTATGACGACGATACAAGAAGCTATATCCAATTGAATTCGAGAAATCTTCATCGTACAATGTTTTATAGTAGTCCGCAAAAGACCTTAAGGTCTTCTCAGCCCCAGGTGAGGGTTTGTATCCGTACACATGGATGATGAGCTTCTTTGGGGACAGTTTCTTCCTCATTTCCTTGAAAATAGAGGTGTTAAAAGTCTGAATTCCTCTAGATAATAAAACTAGAGTGAGACTATCCTTCACGTGAGCCTTTCCTGTGGCCTCTGAGATATCTGGTAGGATTGAATGAAACAATTCTGGATGAAAGGAGGAGTGCCCCTTGAAGAGTGTCCATGCATTTGTACATTTTTTAATTCCATATAAAAAGTCTTTGTAGGGTACTAATTGTGAAAGAACATAAGATATAAATGTGGAAGTAAAACTCCTTGGGACTCCATTAGAGTCGACAGAGACTCCTAAATACTGAGGATCCGAGTAAGTTATCTGCAAAGGAAAGAAATAGAAGGCATCATTCATTTGCTTACTAGCTAGAGATATAAGTCATTCGTCAGGCTTTAAAGAGCCTCATTTACCGCTAAGCGTATGGATTTGTTATTCAACTCAATGAATTCAGAGTTTTTTTGCCTCAACAGAGCAGCTTTATGATGGATACTATGCACCAAGGAGTTCAACGAAGCTGGTGACTCCCTCTTTATCCCTCTGAAACAATTTAAAATAAAATAAAAATAATTAAAAACTTGTCAAATTATATCCTTAAAAAGAAACAAAAGAATAGAGAAATGGTATATATTGTAACAAAGGGTCTACTCCTTTGTTCCTTACCTCAAAGAAGACTCCAACAACTCCAATCCAAGCTCATCCCGAGTCAAAGTGGACTTAAAGAAATAGAAGCCAATGGAGTCAGCCGCATTCTTTATGTCCCCTCCGTCGACTCCCAGAGCTCCAAATAGAAGGAAGAAGAGAATCATTGATCACGGTCTTCTGAGAAGCACATCGCCAATAATAATTTAATTTATTATACCCTAGAGTTGTTGTTATGATTTTCTCTTTCTTTTCTTGTCTTCTCTTCTCTCTTTAGCTCTTTTTCTTCTTCTTCCTCCTCTCTCTCTCTCTCTCTCTTCTTTCTATTAATTATAATGACTCCATGTTGTTCTTTCCTTTTTCTTTGTGCTATATAAATAATATATATATATATATATATATATATTTATACATAGGTTTTAAATAAATTCTTTCATTTTTGTGTCACAGGAGATGCTGCTCTGCTAGCTGTTGAGCTAAATATAGAATTCCTATAGTTTGTACATAATAATAATATCAATAATAATAAAAATAGTATGTTCACAAAGAAAATCTCACTTTCTTCCTCTGACCCAAATCTTCTTAAGTCTCCACAACTATATATAGTAGATGACGTCTTAAAAACAAATTTTGAGAGTCCCTTAGGATTGTACCCGATCTTGACTCAAATATATGAATTTTGAAGCCTTAAACTCCAGTTTCCAAGAGATCTCCAAGTCTTTCATTTATATAAATAAATCAAATCAAATGGTGGCATCAGGGTTTAAGGCTATGATAGGGCTCTTTTGTCCCTCATTTGGTGTAATAACTCAACCATTTTTAAACCTTTGTGAAAAATATACAAAACTTTCTTGGGTTCATAATTGAGCTCTCGGCGGCTCCATCAAAGGTTTACTTAAAAAAATTGACTAGCTCAGTCAAATCATAAGTAAGGAAAAGGCTTTAAAATTTGAATTTCTATGTAATGATTTAATTAAGACCCTACGTCATTTAGCATTCATGAAAAAGTAGTTCTATGGCTTTATTTAATAAATAGCATACTATTTTTTTTTTTAGCCATGAAGCCCGGAGGGGTTGATTTTATATTCATATATACCATATTCCTCAGTTTAATCCTGGGAGGATACATCTCTTCCCGCTATCTGCGCCTCTGCTTTCTTTTAATACAATACATAAGCTTAGTTATGACTTATGTTATATGTATCACTCTGTCTTTAGACAAAGTGATAATTAATTATTATTGGAGCTCTCAAGGTTGCTGGTCACTATTTTACACAATCAAATATGTCGTCATATAGTTCAAGACGTTTGAGGATCTATCATGGTTGACTTCAATGATTCCAAAACAATCATGCAATTTTAACCTTCTAAATTGGCTAAAATGATACTTTCCTCCTCGTAAAAGTTGCATTTTATTTCCTATTAAACTATATATAATATAATTAAACATTCTATTTACATAAAATTAGCTTAAAATTAAATAGCCTTAAAAACTGGAGGAGCTATGATGGCCTGACTGACTCCTTCTGAGTGTCATTGTAAATCATAGAAACAGATAGGATTTTACTATGAATCACGTCGAGCTTTTTTGGCCACTCGCAACCTCGACTCACAAAAGGGAAAGGAAAAATTTGGAAAAACAACTGGTAGCTACTTTTCTGTATTTTCCATGTTGCCAACTTGTTAATATTATGCAGAATTTATTATTTAGATATACTATATATTTATAAGTTCTACCAATCACAAACCAATCGTTACTACTCCTAATATATTCAAAATTCAAAAAAAGGGCGCGCAATTCCTGATTTAATATATTTTGTATGCATCAACATCAGAAATAATAATAATACCCTTTTAGAGTTCATAATACGTAGGGTCAGCTGCTTTAAATCAAAGGAGTCAAATGATGAAAATCAGCTGAAGGGAGAATACAGTGTGTTTTTGTTTATCCCAAAAAGCTCGTCGTGAATAGGACCTAGTAAAAGCGAAAAACAAATACGGTTCTGAAGATGTCTCGGAATCAGCTGAGGCGCCTAAATGGGTTTGTAAGTGAGGAGGAAGGGGGGGGGGGGGTCAAATTCTATAATTCTAAAATAACGTCTCAAGTTGTTTTATGACCAAAACTATTATTTAACTTTAAAACATAAGTTTGCCTTGAAGTAGATTCTATAATTGATGAAATTATTGCTTTTGTTGAAATGGGTTTAGCATCATTCATCAATATCGCCTATCGTCAATTCAATTAAAATTACGAGTACATGTTATCTAGGTTATTTTGATACATAGAATCATCTGATATTAACACGAAGATAATATATATCTTCGATATATATATATATATATATAGATCGATAATAATTTCTCAGAAAATAACAAAAGTATATAATATATTCTTAACCAGATGAGAGGTATATTATTCTCTCAGCTCTCTTTACCCAGCTTTTGCCTATATGTAGAATTATTCGAGTTTAATACATACATCAGTCACGTACAGAATTGATCTCCCGCCATGCATCAAATATGGCTTATAACATTAATTCTTCTGCCCTCTATCCTCGCCATCGAAGTGGACGAATTCGAAATAGATAAAATTGTTGGGGGATTCTTAACAAAACCCGGGCAGTTTCCATGGATTGTAGGACTTTGGAAAAAGGAAGGGATCACGCCATATTGTGGAGGGAGTTTACTCAATACTCGTTGGATCATCACTGCTGCTCATTGTGTATATCCTGATAATTCTGAGACGTTTCATCCTCCTATAGCTGTATTAGGAGATTATAATACAAAAGATATGGAGGATCCTCATAAAATCAGATCCCCAACATGCTCTGTTGAAATTCATCCCGGCTACACATCTTCCGCACAGTATCATGATGTTGCTCTCTTACGTCTTTGCGATGACATTCGGAATTTTACGAAAAGATATTTTGCCATCGATATTGCAAGACCGGAACGAATTGTCCCTGATGGGACTTCCCTTATAGTTGGAGGTTGGGGTGTACTCAGGTTTGGTTCAGTGACTCCCACCGATATTCTTCGTGCTGTTGCTGTCAAAAGCGTGAATCTGAAAAAATGTAATAATGCTTACGGATTTATTTCGGAAGGTCATATTTGTGCAGGTAACAAAGGTGGTAACAAAGATGCATGTCAGGGAGATTCGGGTGGACCTCTGTGGCTTTATAAAGGAAAAAAGCCTATACTTGTGGGGATTGTTAGCACTGGAAGAGGTTGTGGTGAGGCTCAATTTCCAGGGGTGTATACTCGTGTATCTCATTACTTCTTCTGGATCGTTGAAGTCATGGGTGATTTGTTTCATCCTGATCATCAATAGTTTCTACGCCAGATAACATTCCTTTTGAAAGACTTTTTAAAAGATATTATTTGTGTAGTTATACACAGTAGAAGTTTTAGTTGTAGATTAAGTTTCCTTGTTAGAAGGAAGTAGTTTAAGAAAAAAAAATCAATAATTTTTAATATTCGTTGATACAACTGAAATACATTAAAATTTATATTATATATACTTGTATTTGCATATACTTTATTTTTTTTCTTATTCATGTCGACGGGATTTAGGCCTGAGGCAACAAAGAGTTACTCTCATAAGAATTGTTTTGTCTTTGCATGTACTTGAAATGACCATAGAGGGTTTTTATTTACTTAATCGTATCGCATACTCTACAAATAGATTGGTCGTTCATATAAAATTAAGAGTGGACCTTGAGAAATTTTAAGTTTAGTATGTATTAGATAAGTTATTCATGAATCTTTTAAAGGGTAATCTCTCTACCCTTTGGGCTCACCTTTGTAGCATCAATAGGAATGTAAATAATATGCAAATCGGGCTTGTAAGAAGAAAAAAAAGAGAAAATCAGCCTGGCCACTCTGACAATTTGATGAATGTTGAGAAGGAAGCAACTTGAGCTGTCATGACGTTTTACTGAGCTACAACCTGCTATTCTCCATTATATATACAACAATAAATAATAACATAGATGAGAGGCAGAAAATTAACTGAAATTAATGTCAGAAAATTATATATTTTTAACTAATAATTATAATTATACGAGGACTTGAGCCTTTTTTTGCTTACATTTTATTTATTTTATTAACATTAATGCATGTATTCTTCCTTCATGCGAGATCTTTACTATCAGGTAGATGTTCTCCCCTCAGTAGTAATAAAGGATAAATGATAACAGCTTTGGAAAACAAAAAGACCCGTTTGAAGAGCCAACTCCACTTTTTTATTACAAGCCCGATTTGCATATGATTTACATTCCTAGTCATTTCTTTCGAGTCTGAGTCAAATTTTACCCTTTTGATACGAACTGTACTAGTGTGTAGTCGAGAGTCTTGAGCAGTCATGTCAATATCTGATTTTTTTTTTTTTTTTTTTTGATGAGAGGATCATTCTCCATTTATCAATATATATCAACTCGAATATTATAACTAGTACTCTAAACTATTGAATCATGTAAGCAACATCCAATATCTAATCATTTTTATTTTTCCATAGAAAATATGTAAAAAAAAAATCACTTTACATTGAATGCACTTAGAGAGTTGAACAATAAGTATAAGTAGGAATGTAAATCATATGCAATTCGGGCGTGTGATAAAAAAGTGGAGTTGGCTCTTGAAACAGGTCTTTTTGTTTTCCGAAGCTGTTATCATTTATCCAATATTACTGAGGGGAGAACATCTACCTGATAGTAAAGATGTCGCATGAAGGAATACATGCATTAAGTTTAATAAAGCAAATAAAATGTAAACAAGAAGGGCTCAAGTCCTCGTATAATTATTATTAGTTAAAAATATATAATTTATTGACATTAATTTTAGTTACTTTTCTTCCTCTCATTTATGTTATTATTTATTTTTGTATATATAAAGGAGAATAACAGCTTGTAGCTCAGTCAAACGTCATGACAGCTCAAGTTGCTTCCCCCCTCGACATTCATTAAATTGGCAGGATTGCCAAGTTGATTTTCTCTTTCTTTTTTTATAACACGCCCGAATTGCATATGATTTACATTGCGAAGTATAAGTAACTAACATATTCCTAAACTGCGTGTTTGAAAAAATTATCATGCACGTTAATTTTTGATCTAACATAAGAAAAAGTCAATGCAACCCAAACAATTTGATTTTTAAAATGGGACGAGTATTTTGCCCTTGAAATCAAAAACTTGATCATACTTTGAGATTTCGATTAAAATTCATAAAATAAGACTCTATATATTATCCCATCATAAGTTCTTTATTGTTTCTTTAAAATATGATTAATTTAACATTTAGTGTAGATGTAATTTGAGAAAATTCAAAGTTTATAATTTTAGGATTTCCGTACAATATTTATATTTTAAAATTTTTATTTTGTACATATTCTGCCCATTTTCCTTGTATCTCTCAGCTTCTCATTAAAATAATTTTTTTTAAATATCCGCCATTTTAAATTTACCCATAAGAAGAGTTACAACCACAGACTTGAGCGCCACCTTGCGTTCTAAATGTCCTAGCTCAAAACAAATCGATTGTATTAAGTAATTAAGAAGTAAGTAAATAGAATCCCTCTTGCATGTAAATATTATAAACGATCATGATTACATAATTAATTCACGCTTAAATTTTAAAATATTCCCTATTTTATATTACGAATGACTTAAATTATACAACTTTTTCTCTCATTCTTATACCTTAACGTCCATATCTTCTGAAAGATTTTTTGCTATCCTTTACAATACATGTTTGTTCGTGGAAATAAATATGCAAGCAAATACGGATATGAGGAAAGACTAAAATTCATGGAACTGAGGAATATTTTTACTAAAGATTTTACTATTTTAACTGCCATATTTATAAATTATTAAAAATAAAAATAGCACTTATATAAACGTTTGAATAATTAAGTTATTAAAGATTTAACTTACATCACGACGAGCTTTTTGGGATACACAAAAACACACTGTATTCTCCCTTCAGCTGATTTTCATCATTTGACTCTTTTGATTTAAAGCAGCTGACTCTACGTGTTATGAACGCGTAATGAGTATTATTATTATTTATGATTTTGATATATAAAAAATATATTAAGTTGTGCGCCCTTTTTTTGAATTTTTGATATACCAGTATTAACGATTGGTAAAATTTATAAATGTATATCTAAATAATAACTCTGCCCAATATTCAAAGGTTGACAACAAGGAAAATACAGAAGAGTAGCTACCAGTTGTTTTCCCCCAATTTTTCTTTTCCCTTTTTTTGAGTCGAGGTTGCGAGTAGACAAAAAAGCTCGACGTGCATGACATGCACAATATTAAAAATGTTGAGGCTTTGTAGACTCAAAATGTTAAAATAATCCGGGTATAAAAGGGATGAGGGTACGTTTTAATGATAAAATAACTAATACGGCTTGAAATGATACATTAGTGTTATTAGAGTTACATTAATATAAAATATATACTTTTTTCATCAAAATTTTTAAATTTATTGGTCTATAAAACCTCGACAGTTTTTATTATATAACCATAGCTGTTGATCAATTATAATTAAAACTTTAATAACGTTAATAGTATGGCATTTTTGAAGGTCTTCTTTTTCTTTAAATATGCATTTAATAAATTAAAAAAAGAAACAATTTGCAGAACAAAAAAGTAAAGGTTTGAATCTATTTTAGCCAAATGTCTTACTATTAAAACCCGTACACTGCAATAATAGCTGTTAGGAGTGCATTTCCTTTTATCAGTATTGACTTCAACAAGTATGCTAATTTCAATATGTAAGCTGATAAGCTACATTCATAGGCCACTTCGTTCTTCTGAGCTCAGTCCGTTCCTCTGCTCTGTTAGAAGATTATTTGCATGAGTGACACCGGATTCAACCAAGTATGAACTTGGGAAAGGAAGCAAAAGCGACTCCATTACTACACAAATCCCAGGGTATTTTGTAAACACATATTTCTTGTTGATTCAAAATCCTTTAATTAATTATTATTATGAACCAAACACTTGCTTCCATGGTCCGGGGTCATATCAATTAACTCTTGATATCGGCGAAGTGAAATTTTCTGCGCTCTTTATTCGAACATCAAACGTTCTTATGGAGCATCAATTCAGGCATTTTCATTTTTGCTAGGTCTTCAGGCTGCACTTTTAAGTCTTCAATTAATAATTAATTATTATTATTATCCAGATATGTTAAGTATTTTTCTAGTTACTATCAAAAGTTGCAACTATTGCATGTTTGGAAAAATCCTGAAGATATCTACAGGTTAGTAAAGTGTACCTAGAACAAGAATCCCCTTTTCACTCGGCAAGCATTTTTGTACCTCATAAAATTTAAAAATGTATGTAGAGTAAGAAATTTTTTGTATTTTTATATTCTGCTTATAGAGATGCATTCCATATCTACCAGGCAATGAATAATTGTTAACAAGTATTTGTGGCCCCTAGACCATGGGTTCCCAACCGGTGGATCACAGCCCCCATGGTAAAATGATTTTTAAGGTTTCCGTCCTTCACAAGTTGGGAACCACTGCCCTTTTCATCAGTGTGCAGGGACAAGTGATAAAAACTACCTTCAGCATTCTCCTTGCACAATATTACAAACAAAGTATTGGTGTATGTATGTAGTAAAAAGAAACTCGTTATCGAATTACCGAAAATGTCGATAAATTAATGTAGATTGTTGAGTTCAACCGTCATGTAAGCACTGCTTTGAGTGCTCAGAAACTAACCATTGGCCACAAAAAACCATTTGGAACCACTTGAAGAAGGCTGGCTATAAACAAAGTCTTCATTTTCATGCTCAAGTCATGGATCTCTTTTTACTACACATATTGTAATCGGGATTCATACAAGAGACCCCTTCAAATTCAATAAACCCCATGTACATAAACTCCTTGGATTGTCCTATATATCCCTGGGAGTTAATATCGAGCACGATTTGAGAGCCCCTGAGGTAAAACATCGTGTCTATAATAACTTGGCCACTCCATCATGAACTCATGTAAATAATATTATTGCATTTTGCCCTCAAATCTTATGTAATCTCAAAGTGTCTCAAAATATGAAAGCCTTTTACGACCTACATATATATATATATAGTGGAATGAAAACAACAATGAAAGGTCCCTTTGCTAGGAACGTTTGTGGAAACGGTTTGATTAATCAATGACATGCATGGGATTCAATGCAGAATCCGGAAAATAACATGACTACAAACATATATGATACTCTTTATACTTAGAGTATACTTTTTAATGGACTCACTCCCCCTCGCCCTAAATTATTTATTTATGTCTTAGATATACATAATTTCCCAACTTTCCCTTCCAACCCCCACATAAATTTCTTCTTGGACTAAATTAAGAAAAAGGAGGAAAAGGTAGGGGGAGAGGGAAGGAAATAAACCAGGTGATCATTTGATAGGGTTGTCGTGAGGCACTATTGTTTTGCCCTTATTCTTGTTTTTGTTATTATTTTTATTCATTTTCTACATTTCCTGAATTCATTTCATAGTTGAGTCCTTCAAATAAAACCATTGTGTGTATACCGTGTCTTTGTTTCTCTTTGAGTGAATGAAGTGCTCTTTTTTTTAAGCTCAAGGTACATTTCTTTGTTTGTTCGTAGTTGAAAAATAAGGTAAGTGAATACATAATTTGCATGAAATAAGGGGTTGTGTGCCATAGGACCTCCTCATCAAGAGGAACATCCTTACTCCAGCCCTTGAATTATTTCTCTCTTAAAAATAAAACATGCCTCAAAGGGCTTTCTAGGGACATAATTTTACGGGCGCAATAATGTAATAATTTATGATGGGGCGTAGAAAGAGGTGGATTTGAGTCTTATATTTTAATTAATTCTGGACTTTGTCGCAGAGCGACGAGTACATTTTAATTTTGAACTGCTCTAGGGGTAGAATTTAGTAAGAACTATGGACATTAAAATCTTCAAACTTAAATAACTTTTTCTTTGCAAACATAGGAGATTTTGTAGAAACGAAAGTCTTTGGTTCATTTAGAAAATACGTTAGTCACTATCGAGTTTCTAAAATTTATATTTCTAAATTAGTCGTAATTTCCTTAAATTTTGTTCTTAATCCTTCTCATTCTTAAAAAGATGAATATTAAACGTTAAAAATCATAATAAGAAGGGTTCCTACAAAATTATGATCTTTAAATGGACCAAAAATTATATTTAGAGATATCAAAAAAATAGCCCTTTTCGATGAGTGTCGATCCCTTCATGTCCAGAGATGTGAAAATTGTCGTAATCTTAGGGAGCATACAAAAAAGTATAACTCGGGAAGCTACAAAATACATTATGTGTAGACATGGACATATGTTTAGATCGTGTTGAGTTTAAGAAAGGAAAGAAAAATATTAATTGGTACCAATTCCTTAATGATCAATTTGAATTCATTCTTATCTTCATCGTTGATGCGAGAGTTTGCTACAATTATAAGTAACTATTGAGTATTATTAAATATTGCCAAAGAACAATCAGCCGATCAAATGCAGAGGTAACAGATTGCAGGTATGCTCACTCACCTCAACAAAATGCATATCCTTAATTGTGTGTAGAGATGTGAAAAATGTCGAAATCCCGGCGAGCATGAATTTAAAAAAAAGAGTATATGTTGGTAACCAGCAAAATATATATGTACTTTTATTAATTAATTATTCCTCCGTATTTTGAAAATTCAAACGTCATCGTCAGCAAGGAGAACTACAGCGCTCCCTCTCCTTAGATATTCATTTTTTATGACCCTCTTCCCATCTCTAATATTATGTGCTTTTGTTTAATATTCTTTCTGCATTTGAAGATTCAAAGGTCATCAGCAGACAAGGAGGACTATAATAATCTCTGTCAGCAGATATGTGTTCTCTTAAAGTTAACTTTTGTACGTGGCTTGCAGGCTCACCGAGATTCCCACGTTATTTATATCTTTAATCTCGTCAGTTAGCAAATTGTAAAATGTATTCCTATTTTATTTTTAGTCATAATTATTGTTCATTCTCGTGGAGAGTACGTCTATTAAATGGATATGTTTTGACAATTACAAGTGAGCCTCAAAGATGCCTAAATCATAACTTTTTACAATAAAAATATCTCAAGCAAATTGATGGCTAATTATATTTTTCTTCGTTATCGTTAGCGATGTATTCAAAATTTTAGGTTGTAGCTTGTATTAGCCTTTCCGTATTTATGACTCGAGAACATATCAGTTGACATGACATCTCTCAGGGTTACCAAATTTGTATGACATCATATCAGTCAGTTTTTTTTTTTACACTAATCGAGAATGGATCTTTTATCATACATCTAATTATGACTAGGAGTGCAACTTTTAAAGAGGACTAGACGAAGCCGGCTGATAGATGTGATAGTATTGATTAAGGGCCCTTTACAATCATCAACCGTCATGTTGTTATCACTTTTGAGGGAATATTGTATTAGTACTCATGGGAGGAGACACTCTTACATTTATAATAACATTGGTACGAGGAGAATGTTACAACTCAGGTAGTATAAAATTTCACTGTGGTATACCTAAACCATAAACAGTTCCTATGTATTTTGTATGTCAACTGTCGATTTTTTTACTAAAGATCTCCCTTATTAGTATTCTAAACGTTGATTTGTTAAACTCAAATTATTTCTTGTTAAGCAGAGAAAATCTCCAATAATAAATAGAAAATAGCAAGATGACGTAAAATTGGTATACAACAAGTTAGTATTGATCATTTTTTTCTTCTCTATTTAGAGGAAAAATTAACAGAACGAGCTTTTTTGTATACTCGCAACCTCGACTCAAAAAAAGGGAAAGGAAAAATTGGGGGAAAACAACTGGTAGCTACAATCTTTCTGTATTTTCCTTGTTGTCAACTTTTGAATATTGGGCAGAGTTATTATTTAGATATACTACATATATATTGATAAATTCTATTAATATACAAATCAATCGTTAATATTTATTGACAATGTGTTCACAAATTCAAAAAAAGAGCGTGCAATCCTTGATTTAATATATTTTTTATACATAAAAATCATAAATAACAGTAATACCCTTTTTGAATTCATAATATCTACGTATTATTAAATCAAAAGAGTCAACTGATCAAAAACAGGTGAAGGGAGAATACAGTGTGTTTTTGCTTATCCTAAAAAGTTCGTCGTGTATGAGATTCAAAGAAGATTGTTACGTGATTTATCTATAAAAACAACTAACGTTTCAACTGTTAGTGCAGGGATAATATTATAACTATTTTTATGTAAGAAAAATGTACAAGAGTGGCTAAATGTCTTAACCCTCCAAGTTTTGGTGCATAATTCTTATAGAGTCAAATCTTCCAATCTACAATATGACAGTTTGTGAAGCAATCTAGATCTAATTTACCTCTTCTGATATGAAAAGAAGGTTACTCAAGTCAATTTCATCAGATGAGAGATACCGCTTAAGAAAATCCACTCTAGGTCCAGTACATTAAATATTAAAATATTCAGGATTCTAGGACCAAAAAATTAAAATTTACCAAAACCTTTATAGAGTGATGACAAAATGGCCTAGTAGATCGGTGCGTCAAGGACATCGATGAATCAAATGGTCCATAAGGACTATGGAACTATTCATTTCAAGTTAACTGACCTTTCAACAAGATGAGGGTCCGATACACACTAGTGTTCAATTCCGATTCCATTTTGTGACTTGTCAATGTCGTACACTAAGAGACAGAATACGAAACATCTCGAATGGTTAGTGTTGGGTTACTTCAAGTCAAAAAGGTCAAAAAACCCACGAATACTCAAATTTGGGAGATCTGCGTGAGGTGATTAAGATTGAATGGGTCAAACTTTCCAAAGGCGCCTATATTGAGTAAGTCATTAAACATGGCCATCCTTCTATATTATAGCTGTAAAATACATTGTTAATAAAATTTACAACAAATGTAGGAAAGATTTTTTTGTCTGTTCAAATGAACTACGTCATACACTTGATCGACACTTGTTTTAGTATCAATTTATATAGTACACACACACTGTAAAACAAAACAATGAAAGATAAAAGATCAAAAGGAATCTTCAAATTGACTAGATCTCTAAAGCGAGGGCTAACAAAGATTTAACATGCTCCAAGTTCTCCAGGATATATGTTCTCAAGACCCACTGAGAGGGGGCTGTTATTGATATTAAGAATTTATACTAAAAAACGCACTGGTGCAAAGAAGACGTTACTAATCGATGGGGCATAACCTCATTTCTCTGATACCACCCTTTTTGACTACTGAAAGTATTCGAGGACAAAAATAAAATAAAAAACAAAAACAAAAAAATCTCCCTTGCATCAAAAGCTTTGGTCTCACTCAAGATAAACTCATCAAAAGGTACAGGATATGGTAAAAGTAGTCTTAATTTCTATTCAACAATATGACTCAAAGTTTATCGATTATTTTTTTTGATCTGGTGTACGTTTATGCATAGTTTTAATTGAGATTGCTATGGTAGACATCTGATCTCACATTTTACTGGTTCTATCACACCACGTACCACCACCGACTCATTTAGTGGTACATACACAGTGCTAGATCGCTCCATCTTGCTTTCACCCCTGACTTTAACCGTGTTCGATGAATGCCCGTCAGAGTATTCCTCAATGTATACCAATGATTCCAAACTAGATAATAGATACTTCAATGTCCTATTCAAATCTCTGTAGTCTTCATGTCAGAGTAATTGATGAACCTCTTTCATCCAAATTTTCCAACAAGGCTCTTCAGACTTTCATCATTTAGAGATCCTACGGTGAAATATTTTGAATGTCTTAAATATTTAAAAACAATAACAAAAAAACTGATATACATATAATAACTAAAAGATAGACATATTTATGAGACATGGTACTATTGTGCTTATCAAAGGAGGCATTAGAAATTGCTTTAAATGGTATATACTTTTTTTTTTTTAAATATAAAAAAAAGAACTTGTTGACACCTGTCAATCTCTTGTAGAGAGGGCAATTCCAAATTCATGACAGATGATATTCTCTACTTCGTGTAGCAGAAAAACTTGAAAGGAGCACCAATGTAAAGGTTAGATTGACGTTTCTGTGGTCTTCTTACAAAACAAAGACATTTTTGTATCCTTTGGTGATTTATTAGTAGAGACCATAGAGAATTTCATGGGGTAGCTTACTCTATATCAGCAGGCCATTTTTCCGCCATCGTAGCCATACAACTATAACTTGAGATGTTTGTTTGTTTGAATGGTGTCGAGAGTATTATCTACTTTTGGAACTTTTAATCTGACACATCTTTTTTAAATTATTACAGTTGCTGATTTTGAGACTCACTAGTTTGTTTTCTGAGCACGTAAAAAGATTGATAGGAAGCGGTAATTGATGATCTTGGATTTGGAGCCAACAATTTTGTCACATATATGACGACATAATTTTTTATTGAAATAAATTTATGCAATTGATATGATGTGATATTCCTTAAGAAAGTATTCTGCTAACCGAATTGGCAGTTGTAACTGAGCTGTTTGTTCGAATCTAAGAGGGGGGAAGAAAAACTTATAAAGTCGATTTCAAACATTTCCACATTTGATGCGAATAATTCCCAAGTCTTTTTGATACCTGAATGAGTTCTAAGGGGCCAGAAAAAACTCCGTAACAAAGTTCTACTCCTCTGTATTGGGTAAAAGGATTCTAGGAATCACAATGTTTTTTCATCATAATTACGTTGTTACAGAGGCAATTAATATACTCATTAAATATAAATTTAAAGAGTGTGAGCTCATAAGATTATCCTCCCCCCCCTAAACAAATGTCAATATTTACAAAAATCGTACTGACTTTTAATTAAGTTTCTTAATGTATGTTATGTAATATTTTTTTTTTATGTAGTTACAAAAAACCGACTTCCCCATAGTCAGTAAACATGAATATTTCAACTATAAATTTTCATTTTTACAACAACATGCCAAACAATATCCGTATAGAGAAAGTTAAATTGAATCAACCATGACATATGATATTCCTACCATTTCAAATATAGTGATTGAATGAAAAATGAATTTATTTTTAAAATGTTATTATAAAAGATTATCTAATATGAATCAAAAAGTTGTGAGATATACATATAAGTATGAAAAAAGAATCCATCCCACTGTTTGAACCTTGCAACCACCTCTAAATAATATATATTATTCTTTAAGAGTAGCTCAAAAAAGCAAGCTAATGTCAACTTGACAGCGTCATCAAATCATATCAAAATCACCAATATTTATCATCCTAAAAAATTGCTCTTCAAAATAAAATACTATATTCAATCAACATTTATGAGTATCTATGTCATGAATAGAGATGTAAAAAAATGGCGATGTTTAAGCGTGCGTGTAATTTTCAAAATGTCTGTCAGTTGAAACCCTGCATAATATTCTTTCATCATTCATAAATCATCAAGCTGTTTTCCTTTTCCTTTTAACATAGTAATTCTATTATATCACACAACCTTTCCTTCAATTTTGATTGAAAACTTTCTTAATGTTAATACCTCTCGAACAAGTGACTTTATGAAAAAAAATTTACTTCAAGTAAAATATTTATACTTCTATTCTATAAAATGTTTCATTTGCTGACATTTTTAATATGTTTTCAGCCATTTTTTTGAGTTATAGAAAAAGTAGAATAATTAATTATTAATATCATTATTAAATCTTCAATCATTGTTTTTAAAATATACAAATATCTAAAAAATTAAAGCTTTATTTTATTAATGAATACATAACCATTATTATCAAATTAATTATATATTCAGAGCAGAGATTGCTTTTTTTTTGTACTTATTTTTCTTAAAAATTAATAGAAATAATGAAATTTTAACAAAAATAGCAATAAATCCAAAAATAACGTACCGATTTTGAAATTTGAAAAATTTCCTCTTTATTTAAAGTAGCATCTAAAACTTTGATTTGAATAATATCTTTCTAAAACATCAAATTAATTTAATTAATTACTATAAGTCTAAGAAGAGCTGTCTTGAGCCTGGAGCAAGGCTGTCACAGCTAGAGTCATAGTATTATATCCACAGCAAATAAGCTGGCTTCTATGCTTACCATATCATTTTTGACGTCATCAAGGGGAGGGGCTACTCGCACGCTTAAAAATCGCCATTTTTTACATCAGTGGTCTTGAATAAGTTGCATAAAAGTAAAGAAAAGTATCCATAGGTAATACTTTTAAACTCACTTTTTACCCATTTAGATATAATAAATACTACAAATGTTTATTAGTACTATAATTTAGTAAATTTATTTGATAAATTGTCAATTTACTGTCATTGTAAGAATATAAAAATTAGTTAATGACATTGAATTACTCTCTTCAAATATGATACTTTTTATTACAATAGAGGGCGCAATTGAGCCACTTCTCTTTCAAATAGTATTAGAATTGTTTATGCTGTGATTTATAGAGTTTAGCCAAAAAGTTGATACAAATATTGATGAATCTCACAACGTTTCTCCACTGACATGAAAAAAATGTTACACTCTAATTTTTTTAAAGCTGATGAAAGGTTGAGAGAGTTGTAATGAATAACTCCTCGTTATTATATTTATTCCTACTCATTTTAATTTCTTGTACGTAAAAAGAGATGTCTTTAGCTAGGGAAGAATCCTTTACAAAGTAACTGCTTTATTAAAAAAAGCGAATTAATGATAGATATACTCTCAAGGACGAATAACTTTTGCTTGGTGAAATTGATGGAAAAAATATGCCTGTATCGTGTTTTTGCTTTTGTTCTTTTATATATGTGTATATGAAAAGATATTTTATCTTGAGTCCAAAAGCCAGAATATTTTTTTTTCTCCTTTTGTGATCCAATTGAATAGCTTATAACAACATACTATAAAATAATATTGATCACACACAACCTCCACACACTTAAATCCTTGACTCCTCACAAACAATTAGAGAAAAGGGTGTCTTTTATTCATGACCCAGAAAATATATTTATGAAGTCATTACAAAAAAAAAAAAAATTAATTTGACATAATATGTATCTAAAAAGCAAAAGTTAAAAAAAAGACCTTGTAGAGTGTCAATTTGCGGTCATGTAAGTATATCAAGGACTACTTTTTTTGTAGTTTTATAATTAATATTGCTTCCTCCTCTGGGTGGTGATTTGTAGTTAGTTAGTTAGGTAGTTAGTCAAGCTTTTTATTACCTGCTTAATGATTATAATTAGTGTTACATATGTACTTATCAATTTTTTTGTTGTGTAAATCATTTGCTTTTTCATTCGTTCTTCATGTTTGACGTAATGAAAAATACAAAATGTATCTACATACATGAGTGGAATTCAAATAAGTACGCTCTCGTAGGAGCATATCTTATCGAGAAAGTTTACCATACTCTTACTACTTTTATTGATAAAACATAAAAGTCTAGGTCTTGAAGTAGGGCTGCACGATATATATATATATATAAATGGTTATGTAGTGAAATAAATAAACATATTATATTATTAAATAAATAAAAAACTTTTTAACATAATTTCACTAAATATTTGTATATTAAATAAATTGTATTTCGTTGGCTATTTGAATTTGTTTCAAATTGAAAGGGAGTTTCTATTTTGTTCGCGGAGTCATTTTTGTATAAAAAGTACTTACATTCATTTATTTTGATATAATATATATATATATATATATGTATATACTTTCATAATTTTGAAGTTACAGATATGATAATTGTTCAAAAGTATAATACAAAGTCTAACAAAGAAATTGTGAAAAAAACTTTTTTGTCGTCTTGTTTTCCTTGAATCTCATCAAAATACAAAAGTAGATTATTATAATTATTATTGTTTTGTTATTTATTTACACAAAGTCATGAGGAAAATTCATCGATATTTCTTCAAGTTTTTGTTTTGTTTTTGCACTTTTCATCATAAATCTTAATTAACATGCTTTTGCAAACATGACCATTGTCCTTAGAACCGTTAATGCAGAATAATAATGATTTATTATACAAATAGCAAATAAATAAATAAATAAATTTGTTTCATTTAATTTACTTGCCTTAAAACGATGGCCTCCTGCACAATCCTTTAAAGTTAATTTCAACAAATTTCCCATTATATTAGAGTTGATGAGTTGAAAATAAAGTATCAAGTTGTAAGTTTGTTTATTCACCTCGGATGGTCTCTCATGGAGGTTATTGGATCTCATTTAAATCCCTTAAATTGACTATTTCCTGAAGCTTTTGACTTCATAGATGACCTCAAATTCCGATTCCTAAGCCTTCAAATCGTATTTTGGTCTCAAAATCAGCCTCCAGTGACCTATGGTAACCTTGAAGGCCGTCAGAACATATATTGTGTCCTTTTCTTGATCCTGATGTTTGTTTCAACATACTAATAAACAAATCGACTCACGCCATATGAGTTTAGGTATTAGGGCTCGAACAAAATGGTTTTTTTTTTGGGTTAGGGGGAGAAATTCATTTCTTATAATTAATTATATTTATGGGTTAAAAAACGAATAACTGATTAACTGGGCGGTGTTTTCTTCTTCAAATAAACCTTTGAAATATATTTAAAAATAAATAGTTAATTAATCATAAAAAAGCCCAAACATGGAAGTTGTAATAAATAAATTTTTATCATTTCCATAGCAAAGCAAATGAATCATCTTCAAGTTTTTGAAAAATTACATGCTATATTTTTTTATCTGAGAATTTTATACACGTGAATTCAGATTATTTTTATTCATACCGAGTATGATCAGACACGTTATTTTATGGCAGTTTTTAGTTTTTTTAATACTAAATGACAGTTTAAAGTAGTGTCAAATTGGTTTTTTAAATTTTTTGTTGTTAAAAACATTGAATAAGTTTAAAAATGCTTGTATCGGCTGATTTTATTAGCTTATTTCCAGTTCTAATTTATACTATATTTTTCTGATCATGTGTTTTACATAAAGGTCAATAAAATATTCATATTCCTATGAAATCAAATCCATCAATGCTCCGAATCCTGCCTTCTGAAGCAATGATTTGTTATTGCATTCAACTCAACCTCTCTTGAATGAAATATTTTCCAATTTTTTTTCTTCTTAGAATAAAAGTCTTTGCATAATTATATACTTTTTTCACTTCCATTTTCGTACTTTTAAACAGTATTCCAATTGGTGGAGTTTACCAAGGTTGCCTGGCCACCTGATCATAAAGATTTTATGTATGATATACCTAGTTTGTATATATATTACATTATTTTAAAAATTGGGCCCCCAAATACAAATTTCCTCTGTACTCACATACCTCTAGATAATTTTTTTTTTTAGTTAACAGGAGCATGACAAACAGATTCTATTTGTGTTTCTTTTAAACGAGAGTTGAAAGCATCAAACAAGCTTCATCAGTTGTCGTTTTTTTCTATCAAAATTTTAATATGGATAATTAAAAAAATTACCTTAAATTTGCGGATTTTGTACAAAGCATTGACTACATCTTTGTAAAAAAAATCGGCAGATTAAGTCATAGTTTATACAAATGAGCTTTTTGGGATAAACGAAAATAGTGTGTATTCTTCCTTCAGCTGCACGTCGAGCTTTTTTGTCCACTCGCAACCTCGATTGACAAAAGGGAAAGGAAGAATTTGGAAAAACAACTGGTAGCTACTCTTCTGTATTTTCCTTGTTGCCAACTTGTTAATATTTGGCAGAATTCATTATTTAGATATACTATATATTTATAAATTCTACCAATCACGAACCAATCGTTACTACTTGTAATATATTCAAAATTCAAAAAAAGGGCGCGCAATTCATGATTTAATATATTGTTTATATAATATCAAAATCATAAATAATGATAATACCCTTTTTGAGCCAATAACACGTAGGGTCAGCTGCTTTAAATCAAAAGAGTCAATTGATGAAAATCAGCTAAAGGGATAATACAGTGTGTTTTTGTTTATCCCAAAAAGCTCGTCGTGCTGATTCTCATCAGCTAACTCTTCTAATTTAACAGAGCTGACTCTTGGGTGCTATGAACTCAAAAGGGTATTATTATTTATGATTTTGATGTATAAAAAATATATTAAATCAAGGATTGCGCGCCCTTTTTTTGAATTTTGAACATATTACAAGTATTAACAAGTATTATATACATATATGTATAATATTAAAATCAGTGATCTTTTGACCAACTATTGATTTATATATTGGTAAAATTGACATAGTACATATATCTAAATAACAACTGTGTCCAAAATTAAAATGTTGGTAGTTATAAAAATACGGTAGGCTAGCTACAACCCTATCTTTTTTCAAATTTTTCCTTTCCCTTTTGAGAGTCGAGGCTGTGAGTGTACAAAAAAGGCTCGAACCTTTAGCTCAAGGAGTCAAGTGGATATAAGCATAATTTTTTTTACCACACGTAAGTATTGTGACCTCCATACTCTGAATTAACATATATACAATATATATATATATATATATATATTTTGTCTAAAAAAATATTTACAGGTGTAAGTACTTGAATAAATAACGAATTTATCAACAGAAGATGAAAAAAAAGAAGCTAAGTACAAAATAAAGTCTTATTTTTGTGCTCTCATTCTTACCCATTGAAAAAACATAAAGTGATTTAGATATACAAAGAGATAAATAGCAACAACAACAACTAATTCACAGAGGAGATCTCTTACAGAAATAGTAGATTTAATTTATGGGCCATTTGTATTTATAAACATTTGTAATGTTTGTAACTATACTTGCTCTGTACAATACTCCAAAATAACATACTTTACTCGATTCATACAATAATATATAATTATTATTAGGGAAGAAAGAGTATGAAGCAAACATAGTTCACACATCAACTTCTTGCATTAGGCAACGTTTAGTACAATTTTGTTCAATTGTATCTATGTATAAATCTACAGATTTCGTTTTTTTTTAAATATTTGTAAAGAAGTAGAGAGTATCTGAAGAAAATCCACTCTAGTCTCCCCTAATCTATTATGAGGTTCTTACTTAACTTTAACAAATTTCTTTTCTATTTTAAGGATGAAAACCCAGAGGGTGGTAGACTCTAATGTATCTATTATTGAGCTAAAAAACGGTCAAGTATATTAGCGTGAAACGATGCTGTAGATCCCTATAGTAAAGGTTATAGATAGAACTGTTAGATTAGTAATGAAGTTGGTATACCCAGGTATAAAAAAACGCACTCTTTAAGAATTGTCAATTCAGCTATCGCTGGTTGATATAAACATGTAACAACAAGATATTTTAGTATTAATTAAATTTGTAAAAAAACTGATTTAGTTAGTGCTGTTTACTTCCAAAGCATTTTCAGTTATTTTTACGTTGGTAAAAATATTATTCTAGACATAGAGATCAACTATTATATAGTAAATTTATAGTAAAAATTGAATTAAAGAAGTAAGGTGTCTGTAAGAAATGCAATAATAACACTCGTCAACAAATTTGAACTTTCAAAAGCCCTAAGGGGTATAAGTATAATAAAAGTTATTCAGTTTTGCACGCTAATTTCATATCTGTAAAAAATATTGCTCGAGAGTCCGACGGTTTTTGGGATATAAAATCCTACTTTTTTAGCTTTTTTGGCCCATTTTCCAACTTCTTTCTCAATATAAGCCTAGAAGGATACTCATTTTGTGCATTACAAGTGATGATCCTTTAATGTGTCTTTAATGCAAATTAAGTTCAATTTCCTTTGTAATTTGAAATTTTATAATAAATATTGATGATAGAACTTATTACGATAGAGATTTAAAAAAAAAAAAATATACCATTTTTACTATTACAAAGATATTTTAAAACTAAATTAGTGTCAAATAACGAATATTAACTAATATTATTGTATGATTGACATAAAATTAGAGAATTTTATTGTATACTTATTTCGAAATTATATAAAAAAGTAGTCATATTTGCTAAATTTACATATAAGTTACATTTCAACTTTTCAATTAATTTTGATATAATTCAAGGGATACTTGAAGATACACTAACTTTCTTAATATGTGTGGTTTGATATCGGACAAGTAAGAGTAATCAATTACAAAGGATAAAACTGAATTAGAATTAGAATTTTCTAAAGTGTCATATAGAATGTTTATTAATAAAAAATTGTGGGAAAAGTCAAAAGCCTCTCCCTTAACTTCTATCAAACACCTAATTGACTTTTAATATTTGAATTATTCATATCATAAGAATAGTAAATTATTAAAGTTACAAGCGCTCAATCTAATTTTTACGTGCAATAAACTCATAACAAGTCACGATTTTTACATAACATATACATATATCTAAGTATAAATGCAATAACTATTATAAACTAGTATTTGATTTCGTGATCCTTTAATCTCTTGTTATAACTTTTTCTTTGAAAAGCTGGTTCGGAGAAATTAGCTTCTTCAAAGATTCTTTGGCCATGAAGCAACAATTTCTCAGATAATTCATACCTTTAGGATAAAAATAATTACATATATTCTATTGAATTTGAAGGAAGCTTATAAGAAGTGAACCTTTGATATAACTTGAAAAGAATTCTTCTTCACAGTCTGTTTCATTACTTCAAAGACTGACTTCTTTAATAAAAGTGATGTCGTCAAGTAGACAGTAGAAATATAGTTTGGCGAACTAATTTATCTACCTTTTGTAGTGGGTCCGATCAAAATACGCCATTTCTTTCTTTCCGTTTCTTCATATGAAGTTTATGAACTTTTGTAACACAAGTTTATTGACATGCATCAACAGATACTGTGTATTTTTTTTTGTCAGCTGCCGATTTTTATATTCCTTTTGCCCCTAATTACAAAGATCAACAAATTTGAAATGTCAAACTTCCTAAGGTGTATAAGTATGATAAAAGTCATTCATTTTGCACATTAATTTCAAATCAGTAATTTTTTTTCCGAGAGTCCGACGGTTTTTTGAGAAATCGAACCCTGTTTTATGAGCTAATTTGACCCATTTTCCAAATTCAACTTCAATTTAAGCCTAGAAAAATACTCATTTTGTGCATTAAAAAATGATGATTGGCTTGTATTTTTTATGTAAATTCCATTTGTAGTCTTTGTTTTGACCTAAAAGGACTCCTAGGGACGTAGGGTGCCGGAGTAGGCCCAAAAGTCGAAAAAAACGTTCGTACGTAAATAACTCCTTGAATATTATATGAAATGAATGAGTAAGGAATGTATTCAAAAGCTAAGACTCATAGCTTTCAAAGAAGATGTCAAGCGCCCGATAAGAATCCTTAATTAAAAAGAAATTGTTCATCTAAATGTGTAAATTTTCATCCAATTTCGAACAACAATCCACTAGAAATCAAAGACTCACGGTAGAGCTACTTATGTAGTAGCGTGCAGAAGGACTAAGAAATCCTTCGTTTGTCCAGTGTTATCATTGTCCTGAACGCGGATTGGTTAAATGAAAATTAACTTTTCTTAAGCTGTAAACAGTTTCAAATAGTGATGGGGCTCTAAAGTCCGACCCCTCAATGTCTTGATTGAGGTTGTCGCGACAACTATACCCCTTCAAATCTTAATATTGTATTGATCTTGTGAGAGAAATGTTGATCACAACAATTGTTGCATACTATGTATTAAATTGAGGAATAGTTCCACAGTGGGAAATCATTGGTTTACTGAGGCAAAGAAAATTAATAGAGTAACGTCAATTCTGTTTATAACGTGTATCTAAATATTTTAGTGTACATATTTCAAAAACGACGTCACGAAAAGTTTAGACAAGATGATCTTACCGAGATCATTGCTGCTGGGTTTTACTACTTTCTTTCATAACTTTTCCTTGATCATTCCTTCATTTCTATTTCAAAATGTCTTTCATTGTCAATCAAACATAGCCCCTGACAGAAAATCTTTTTATTTACTCATTTGTGTACAGCTATTATTATCTTGTTTTACTTCACAAAGAGAACATAATTTAATTTCAATCCCCCTTTAGCTAAAAAGAAAATATATGGAGAATATATATTTATATTTCAATGGGATTAATTCAAAATGAAAGTAAGTACATTTCATTGCTGCAAAAGAAATGGAATTAAGATATTTACAGAATTTTATTTACATACTTTAGATTTAGATACAAGGGGATATATTTTCGATTTTCGTTCAAAATTGTTAAGATGCAGACATAATATGAGTACATTTAGTTTCATTCATTTGGGTATTTAAATATATTGTATTATTCCGTTTATTATAACCTTTCATCATTAAAAACATTAAATGAATGGAATTTTACTAACCTAAAAATAATGATGCAATATTTTATTTATCGTTGTTATTTTCGAGATCATTCGAACTAACTACCTAATTAACGAGAACCTTGTTGTAATATTACAACAAATATTCATTACAAATAATTAATATAGTACGACTTAAAATTTATGAGCGAGTTCCGAGTCCAGAATTCCGATTACTAGAATTTCAAATTCAGTTTCTTAATTTGGTATAATTAATGGAGTTTTTCACCGGGGGGGGGGGAGGAGTACTAGCCCTTGTTTTCAGAAGGTAAAAAAAATAAAAAATAGACGTGTCCAATGGCTAAGAAATCATAACGAACCTAGAAGGTCAAGTCCACAACATTCAAAGTGGGAAAGTGGAAGTTCGGCAAATCACATCCTTGAATTGAGATTATCTATCTATCTAACTAATCTTATAGATCCTACGATGCCAAAATTAAAAACAACTCATACGCTATAGAATGTATACAAATGCTCCATGTCGAATGATTTATGGAAATGAGAACTTAAGTCATTTTGGATTGGATTTGTAGGAAAAACTTATGGAAATAATTATATTCAAAATTTTAAAAAATCCTTTTGATTTGGTATATCTTCAATTTATATATATATATATATGAAAAAAGGACAAATTTTTACATTTCTCAATGGGGGTCTTAAGAAAAGGATAGCATTGAGGGGATCTTCCTTCATTGATGCCCTCTGGTCCCTTCAAATAAATTTCATTCCAGAGAATAGCCTTTCAATGCCCACTTGTGAGAATGGCATTGCTATTAATATGTATGCAAGGGCAAGAACATCTGAAGGATAAATCGAAAGGCTTTTGTTGATGGAATCAAAAGCTATTTTCCCTCTTAATCGAGGTCCATCCTCAACTAAATTTATGCTAATTCCATGACAGCATCTCTGCCCAATATCTTATGATTTTCATCCAGTAAAAGACGATATCAGGGATTTAAATAAATCCTTGCTAGAAATAAATAATTTGACAAAAACCCATTTTTAGGTCTCATCATAGACTTTAAACTCTCTTTTGCACAAACCCTTTTTGTGGAGAATAGTTTTTTTTAAAGCCTCCAATTCCTTTAAGAAACATCCTGGATTCAAATTTGCATTTATGTCATTTTATTTTTGTTAAATAGGGCAGTTGAAGGACATATCAATTCAATTATGTAATGGAAGTCCATCTGAATTCTGAGTTGTATAAATCCTTGGACACTGCTGCTAAATTGACGAATAAAACAAAAACAGAATAAAGGACTCGGGACTCGTACTGAATTTTAACGAGTTCGAGTCCTAAAAAAACACAGCAAATCTACGAGTCTCGCGAATTCGAGTCCACAGACCTTGTGGTCGTGGGGATGTATTATTGTTAATTGGTGTTGTCGGCTGACATTGGAGTCATCAGTCTTACACTTCAACTGACCCAGATAGGTACAACAAAGTGATATACGATATCTGATAACAATGAATGACAACTGTGAGGGTGAGGGTACACCCAGTCCGAGTACGCTAATAGATAGAAATGTAAATAATATGCAAAATGCCGTGTTCGAGATTTTGTGGAGTTGGCTCTTCGAACAATAGTACTTTTTGTTTTCCAAAGCTGTTATCATTTTTCCTTTATTACTAAGAGGAGAACATCTACCTGATAGTACAGATCTTACCATTAAGGAATACATGCATTAAGGCTAATAAAGCAAATAAAACGTAAACAAAAAAAGGCTCAAGTCCTCGTATAATTATTATTAGTTAAAAATATATAATTTCCTAACATTAATTTCAGTTTATTTTCTGCCTCTCATCTATGTTATTATTTATTGTTGTATATATAAAGGAGAATAGTAGCTTGTAGCTCAGTAAAACGTCATGACAGCTCAAGCTGCTTCCCTCTCAACATTCATCAAATTGTCAGAGTATCCAGGTTGATTTTCTCTTTCTTTTTATTTTACACACCCCATTTGCATATTATTTACATTCCCACTAATAGACGTACTCATACTGCTCAATGATTTTAGCTATTTAAGCTCCTATAGGGAGTATAATAAAGTCAGATGTAAACCAACCTTACTTTCAACTGTCGTATCCGTATCCAACAGGTATTACTGCTCCAGGAAGGACCTTTTATACTTATAAATATCTCTAGGTGCAAAGATATCATAATTTCAAATGTATCATATTATTTTATTATGCATTTATCAAAATTTGGAACAAGTGTAGGAGCAAATTATTTATAAAATAGAGAAAATTAACATGGTACCCCTGACAATTTGACAAATGTTTGAGAGGAGAGAAACTTTAGCTTTATGAAAGCATAGACCATAGATAAGAAAATAAAATGATGTAAGAAAGAAAACTCAGCTTCATACGTAAGAAGGTTATAGATTTTTAGCCTTATAAGTAGTAAAGTATAATTAATTGCTATGGAGAATTGAACTTGAGCCCTTCATTGTTAAAATTGATTTGCTTTATTAATCAAAATAACGAATGTTTGATGGAAACAATCTCTCTCTCTCTATATATAAATAATATGCTTAAATTATATTTTAATACATATAGAAACTACAATTAGTAAAAAATAATTTCAACTCAAAATAAGATCCAGTCTCAAACACAAGTGTTGTGAATAATGCCATAACCTGTATGTGATGCTAATTATTTAATCAATGATTACTTCAAATTTAAAGAATATTGGAAAAAACATATCAATATGTTAATTCTATATTGAAGTCAAATTATAAAATTTATAAACGATTTACAATTTTAATAAATTTATACATACATATATAGTCAATAAATTATCTATTGGAGTGAACGTAAAGTCTTTAATCGCTGATAATGTAATTAAACATTTGTAAAGTATCAACGAGGATTCCAGTGAGTGAGCTGCTGTCTTAGTGATTTTGGAACTGAAGCCTTGAAAAGTAAAGCATTATACAATACTTCGTAATCATGAGATAAATATGGAGTAAACCTTTGTATGTGATTGTGTAAAACAAGGAATACATAAAACTGAGGGAATTATCAGCAGAATACATCATCAAGATAGCAAGTTAGTTAAAAACAGAAACAGTCCTATCATAAATTGTGACACTTTTGAGGATTTTTAATATGATTAACGATATAAACATCCTGAAAATATCTGAAGTCTCAATAACCAAAGTGAAATGATCTCATAAGTGGAGAACTCTTGTGAAATATCCCAAAAATCTTAAATCCTTGAACTAATACATATATTTAATAGCTATTTTGAAATTATCACATTAATTTCAAACAATTGATACTTGTTAAAATTATAATTATAGTTTAAGTTGAACATAAGAGCATTTGCCAACTCTTCATAGGACGATTGGTCTTGGGAAGTCCATAGAGCCAATGGCAACTTTGATGGATGGAAATTTTGTCCTTAGTGCCATTGTCTAATCCTCATGGAAACTAAGGGTTGAGAGTAATCCATAGAGACAATGTTGAACTCTTTTATGAACAGAGAAATATCTGGAATCCTTGTCGTAACTCAAAATATTTTCATATCCATTATCGACGATCAAGGATTTTTAGTTATCTTCATGAGTTGCTACTCAACAGATTATTACACAAGTTATATATAGACCTTACGTGATCTTTATTATCTCCTCAGGAATTAAGGAAAAATATATATCAGCATTGGGAAGAAAAAAACCCTGTTCAAATTGCCAACTATTAAAAATCTCGCACGCGAGAAATTACATAAGATTTACAACTCTATGTATATATATATATATTTAAATTTTTAAGCGTGCGAGCAGTACATACAATGCATGTCAGTTGTAACCCTGTACAATATTTATTAATCAGCCATCAAGCTGTTTTTTTATGCTTTAGATTGTTGAAACAAACTTTCCTTCAAGTTTGGTTTAAATTTAAAAAAAAATTATACATCCCTCAAAAAAGTCACTTTATGGGAAAAAACTATTTCTAAGTAAAATATTCATGTTTTGACCTTAACTTAAGGTATCATACAAATAATTTCGTCTATAAGTAAAAAAAAAAATTATAAATATAAAAAAAAGTTTCATTTTTAGACATTTTTTTATATATTTACAAACAATTTTTTGAGTTCTAGACAATGTAGAATTAATATATATATATATCATTTTAAAATTTTCGATTGCTGTTAAACATTTTAAAGCTATATAGTTTATACATTTTTCAATTTATTTTTTTCTCCCAGATGAAAATTACGACTAAATTAAGCATCATGGGTAAATTTACAATCTAAAAGCATGAAAATATCTAAAAGAGTAGAGTAAAAAAATGGCAAAATTCGAAATTAACAGTTAAAAATATATTAGAAACTGCTAAAAAAACTCCTGCAACACACAGTTTGAAAGACATTTTTTGGCAAGTATAGCTAATTTGTGCTGTTTTTGTAGAGTGATAATAAATTTATATCCTAGATGGACGTCCGTAGAGGTTAATTTTGATGCTGAAAGAGTGTTTAGCCATTTGAGGGACTTTCCTAATAGATATCAGTTGACATTTTCTCATATTAAATATGTTTTTGATATGAAATGGAATCATGAGCTAATATAAATTTCATTCTTTAAAGGTTATTATTTTGTTTATAAGACATTTATGTTAAATATATTTTTCCCCATTTTGCTTCTTTTCGTTTAGTTAAAGAACAAATAACAATTATTACTATCAAACCAAAGAGCTGAAGATATCTATATATTAATCGAACAAGGACAATTATTTATTTACTTTTATTGCTATAAGTCTTTAAAGAATTGTCAATAGCCTGGAGCAAGGCTATCACAGCCATATTCATATTCATCATGGTTACCATATTATTTCTGATGTCATCAAGAGAAGGGGCTTATTTCTACACACCAAATTCGTACATTTATACATCCCTGGCTATCACCAATATAAAGAGACTATTTTATGGCTCTAAACATAGGATACACTATTCTTGTGCATTTTGTCAGTCCCTATCATTTCACTCTTGACCGAAAATTGTAAAGTGTACATTACATTTTTGTAATGTACCGATTTTAGGGACAAGACAGAACGTTGAATGGGATTCATTTTAAATTCCATATCAATGACACATACAATCCTAACAAAAAGAGCATGACTATATATTTTCTTACTGATGAGAAATTGACAAATTTTTGAATTAAAAAAAGAAGAAGAAGAGCAACATTCAGCTCTTATGTATACAAAAAACAAGATAAATCAGTTATCATCTAAAGGCGGGAATATTTTTGTAAACCCTCCTATGAAAGTTGAACCAGAGCCACCACTATGACCATACATGCTATGACTCTTATTTAATGAGAACATTTGAGACTCCTTTGGTACTGGAGTCGCCTTCCTCCTTTCATGGATCCTATCCCCTCCTCCATAACCTTTCCTCCTTTTCCTCCTCTTCCTCTATTGTGTTCTTATACTACTAAGTATGCCTTATTCAAGGTCATCTATAGAAAGGATTATGTTGCTTTACTTACTTACTTACTTACTTGTACTTATTACATAGTCTCTTTCCGTTCATTTTGTTTAGTCTATTTTTGTTTTCAAATATACTAAGAGGGCTCCATAAAAGTAAAAGCTCTCATTCTGTTGGTACTTGTATATTTAGACCTTTCGTCAGTGTCATTATCGTTTTGTTATCCAAGTTACATATATATATATATATATACATAAGCATATATGACGTCGTAAATTGGATTGTCAAATTGTCCAAATCATTTATTTGAATTGCAAGTTATCATCAAAGCAACAAGGAAGAGGAGAAACAACAAGTTGCTCACGTCCTCTGAGTAGTTGAAGATTGAGGAAAGAAGAGGAAAGACTTTTGGGCTCATCAACTAGTATGATAAATTGTTGACGTTCTGTGAAGTTTTGTTTGAGGAACGGATCTCACCTTTTTACGCCCTTAAGAGATGGCTTTAGAGATGACTTTCATTTGACTTTAATTTAAAGAAATTATAATTATAAATTTTGACTTACATAGTATCACATTCATTCAAACGATTTTGATCGATCTACATATATTTGTAGCTTTCATTAACTAAAGCATGAAATCCCCTTATAATAACTCAATAGTATGCTTTTGATCGATTGATATCGAATTATCTATGGTATCAGTTGTATGTACTTACATAGGGGTATTTATAAAAGAATTAAAGCAGTTGTCTGTCAGGTAAGACTCTCAGTATGTATACATTTATTTATCATTTTCAAAAAAAGCTGTATACAAAATTTTGATGCCTACATAGAACCAACCAACAGCTGTGGTTAAATCTCTACTTGAAGAAGTAGTAAAATCGGAAAAGGCTTTTACCATGCAGTCATTTGCTATACTCTGTACTCAATTGTGGTTAATTTTTCATAAATAAAAAGTTTAACGTTTATATATATGTAATCAATTTTGATTTATGGACCAATATTTGAAGGTCTTGTGGATCTCTCTCTCTCTCTCTCCCTCTCATGACCAAGAGCAAAACAATCAAATTAAAAAAAAAATCATTATTTTTTTCCCTCTCTCTCTTGATTTCTATACCTCCAAGTCATGGTATCGGTTTCACAAGGTTCTTGATCATGTTAAGAAAAAGTAGTTATTTTTATCACAACAACACTGGGCTAGCTCTTAAAATGAAAATTCATCATGGAAACTCATTATTTCCTTCTAGTTGATGTTAATTACTTCCTTGTCAAAAGCACTTGAGTAAATTATTGGAACGATTCTCGTTACTTTTTGATTCAAAATCAATTTGAGTAGAAAATGAAATTTTTAATGAAATTTCCAAGAATATAGTTTGACTTATTAGCTAATAACTTAAAACAAATTAGTAGTTTATTAGAATCTATGACATTTGATATGAGTAACTTGCTTCCTTATAAATTTGTATATTCAAAAATTAACGAGATGTTTCATAACCGAAAGATTTTATATGAGTAAAAGCGACGTAGTTAGCTTCTCTGACCAGAGGTGATAATTACGCAGTCAGATCCTATAAATGCAAATTTTTTTTATGTTTTGAAGAGGCCATCAAATTCGTATAAGCCTTTAATATATGTACATACGTAAATACACAAAGGGTAAAAATGGAGTCGAAGCCTATGATTTTTTGAAAGGTTATAAATATATACTTATGTTTACATCTTGTGTTTACACAAAAAACTCAATGCCTGAAGCTCCACTTAGATACTCTGTCACTCTTTTGATATAACAACTCAATTATTTCTAAGTTTTGGTGGAAAATAAACAAAATTGACTTGAGCTTTGTGGCTCTTAGAACCACAACAACGAGCTTGCTGAAAAAATAATTCTTTTGTGAGCTACTATCTCTACGTACCTAAACAACATAGATGATCAATAAATTGCTAATATAGCCATTTATACACACTCTGTACGTCTTTACTCTGCACTTCTCAAAAATTCATGTCTAAGAAATCTGTACTTTTTGTAAGGATTGACATTAATTCATTAAATTTAAATACTCGAAATATACATATACAATATATATATATATATAGCAAAATAATAATAATAATAATAACAACAACAAAACAACGATACGAAGAACTGTTTCCTGATTGTTTAATCAATATTCACCTTGTTTTCCATTTCAACTTGTTCAAGGTGACAAATAAGAAGGGGGAGAGAGAGAGAGAGTTAAGGAGGTCGATATAAAGGATTGTAGGAAGTATTATGACTTTAAGTATATATATATATATATGCATGAAAATAAACAAACATTAAATAGAACATTTGTCATTATCTACCAACATAATACAGAATATATATTTATATATTAAATGTACATTGAATGGCAAACTTTTACTTTTACTTACATATATTTATCGAGCCCTTAGTTTGTATTGAAGTTCATTTCAAGTCTAATGCATGTAAAACCATTAATTTTAAATGAATGGTATGATCTAAAAAGGCAACCGCTCGTAATTCTATTAAATTGCATTTACCTGCAGTTGAATATAACCATAGCCAGAGACTGCTTTTATGTGCTGATTGGGGATAAATTAATATCGGTCATAAGAAACATGATCAAGTTAAGAAATAAAAAAATCATATTTCAATTGAGTTATGAGTTAGTATTTAAAAATAAACTTATTTTGAGAAAATTTGTTAGAAAAAAAAGGGACTTAAAACCCCAATAAAGTCTTAGCTTTCGAGTCAAAGTCTCCACCTTTATTGACATTTCTTGTTTTACGTATAAATTTAGTCATTTTCATAATAGAAGGCATGTGAAAAAGTTAAAAATATAATTCCTGGACTTAAACTAGTCTAAATAAAATTCTTTTCTCCACCAATAATTCCATTGTAACTGCAATTTTGAAGCAGTCAAATATATTTATCTTTTTATAAAAATGATTTATGTATTCAAAATTTAAAAAACCACAAGACAAAAATGCTTTTTATTCACTTGTAAAAAAAAAACAACCCAAAACTCTCCCTGTTGACAATTTAACATCGAGTTGTTCCTATATGTACTCTCCTAAAGTTTGAAACCAGAATGGGTTTAACAAACTACGTATCTACCTATCAGCATGATTTCTCTGGAAGGGATCAAGGCTTCCGCTCCAGGAGTCGGAGTATGTCTGCTGCTAATTTAGTCAATGCAACACAAATATCTCCGCCTGCCATTCTTAAAAATCGAAACTATACAACAAATAATGGTCACAGTAGAGGAATATCAGAGGTTTGAACAACTCTAAATGTGTAAAAAAACACATTATATTTTAGGCCTTATTTTAGGCAATATAAATATATTACATGTCAATTTAATTCATGTTTTGTAAAAAAAGCAAAACAAAACAAAGTGTACACAATTAAATGCAAATTACTTTGTTTGATTTGTTTGATAGATACTTTTTTCATAGATAGTTTTGTTTTTGCATTTGCAAATAAAGTAAACGTGATGTTATTTATCTAGCATAGGAACAACATCACAAAGTAAAATCAATAATTTGGTTTTTATATATGTATTAATATTCATGTAAGAGGATTTATTTTTGTGAATGATGTTTTCAAAACGTTTTCTTCATTGTAATCAACTCCACAAAACCTCTTCTTCTCCTATTTACTTATTCTTCGATATTATTATATTTTTCATTGTAATCTGAATGAATGAGCATCCATGGGTATCATTGATTAATAAACTTATTATTATTATTATTACAGAGCAAGGGAGTGACAATCGACGGACGTGAAGTTTCATCAAGACCAGTGTATCAGAGAGCTAGCAAAAGCTATACCGAGGTAATTTTACTAATTACATTTTGCACCTACACACATTTTGTCTTCTCTGAGCAAATCATTTGCTTTTATCTTCATAGCACTTTCTCAATAAAATATATTTTTTGTTCATTATATACACTCATAATTTAATATATTAACCGAAAGATAACCAGGGAGCACTGGGATGCCGTTCACTTAACCCATTTTCTTCTTCTAACTGAAAAAAAAAAAAAAAAAGTAACTTTTTCGTATCAATCATATAATCAACTTGATCCTTTAAATTACTTTGAACCAACACATGTTAGCAATCAAGCTCTTCACCTCCAAAAACCGGTGACGCCATCTGGACATTTCCTTCCTCCTTCTTTCAAGTTGTCAATCATGGACCTCGGGTAGGTGGCTTTATATTTTTGTATAGTAAATATTTTTTGATGTTAGTGTGGGAAATGGGGGGTCATTTGCTCTCCCCCACCCAAAAAAATGAAAAATAAAAAAAATATGAAAAATGATCCTTCCAACAACAACTCTGATTATGGACTATAACTAAATTATAAAAAGTTAGTTAGTGAAAAAAAATATTTATCGCCTGAATATTTTTTACGTATAGTCAAATAATGCCAAAGACATTATTGAGACACAAATAAATTAAAATAATCGATGATCCAGGACAGTGGCACTTAAAATTCCTGACCGGCCCTGAAAGTTAAAAGCTTAAGAGACTCTTAACTGATTGTCGGTAGCTTCATTTTCCATTTTTCTGTAAAGAAGCGGAAAAGAATCATTTTAAAGTTCTAGTAATTATTTGCTACGTGATGAACAAACCAAGTACTTGCAGTCCACAAGGGGATAGCAATTCACCAATTGAGAACTTTTGATCAAGTGTGATGTGCTTGACACGCTTATTCCCTGTGGGTTAGTGCACCCTACAGTTTTGAAGGTAGTTGTGATAGTATAACCTTGAAAAAGATGTCTGTAGTTGATTGGACCATTAACTGACTCAGCAACGGTCAATTCGTTAAATTGTTCTTACAATTGTTGTAACTTTTTATTCAAAATCTATTCTATTTAACATTTAGTCTATAAGAAAGTAATTGAAGTTAAGCTTCTGCGTTTGACTTTCGAAAGATGATTTTGATGTAGTTTGTTCCATTAAATCACTGACAAAATCTATAGAGGGAGATGTACAAACTAACAGAAAAAAGTTGTTCTTCTTAGAATAGTTTGATATACACTTAATTAATTCCACTCTGGAATTATTCTAAAAAACTTTTTTAACTCTTTATTTAGTCCTCACAAACAAATAAATAGAGAGGTGATCATAAATGTTTTATTTTTAGCGAATCACACCAACTTTGTAATGCTACGAGTCTCAGCCAATTTTTTATAAATGAACCAAATATATGTATTATTTAATCAATCTTAGAAAAGATTTGATTAATGTCATAAAGCAATTATAATGTTTAGTTTGCAAATATTTGGTTCCTCAACACTATTGGGCAAGTCTGGATTTAAATAAAATATTATTCATACTGTCCTTGGAAATTATGTGTTAAAACAGTTCATTATTGCTAATTTTATGGGTTGCCATTAATAAAAACCACTAATTTTGATTAGATAGACATTTATGTGATCTTCAAATCTGGGGAACTTTAAATGAATCCCAAAAATAAAATGCATCAAACTGATTCAATTGTATGTACAATATATTTGTATTCAAATACAAACTGTAATTTAAAGCTAATAAACTGACTCTACTTATGTTGTTTGATTAAAAAAAACCATTTGATTTTAGAAAATACCAGGAGTGACGATCGACGGTCGATCAACAAGCTACCATGAAGACCCCCATAGAATCAAAAGGATATCAAAATCTCAAAACAATCTTCATCGAGTAAGTTAAAAAGCTATTTATTCAAGTTTTGAGTATATTCAAATTTTGTATAGAATTCTTGTTTACCCATGTACTTCAACAATGTATTAGAAAGTTAGATTAGGTTTTTATACAAAATGTTTAGAGTACATGTGTACATACATAAAAAAATATAAAAATTGGTATTCGAAGAATGAGTGATGGCAAAATACTCAAAATATTTTTGTATTGCCATTGTAACATCTGTGATGTAGAAACTAAACGAAAAAAATATTTGTTATCTGGAGAATATGTATTATTAGAAATTTATCAGGTAGAAGGAAAGACGATGGATAAGTTATGGCAGCTAAAAAAAATAGACTGAAGAATAATTTTTGATGAATAAATAACTGTTCACTGCATTGAATTATTTGCTTTCAATTTATTCATATTTAACAAGATTCATATCACGGATCAATTATAGCCCAAGTAAATTCACTTCAATTCAGTGAGCTCGCAACTACACACTCATAATAATAGCCAAGGCTATTTATTTACCCCTCCTTATTTTTTATATTTAGACAAAGACAAAATGTTGAAATAGCGTTGAGTCTAAAAAAGGTAAGAAAAATATCAGTTGGTACGCCTACATTGATGATCAATTTGAATTCAGTCTTCTCAGTATTACTTCTAGTTACTGTGTATTATTTAATACTGTCAAATAATAATCAGCAGATAAAATACAGGGGCACCAGATAGTAATTGCAGGCATGCTTTCTCACCTCAACTTAATGCCCACCCCTATGGATATTATACATACATGTTTGTCCTAATATAAAGTAGTGACTTTAAACTGATCTTGTATTGAGACCCTCATTACTCCATGATCATTTGCTTCTGACACATTTTATTCTCCTTAATGCCAAGCAAAATTAAACTACATATTTCGAATGCCTTCATAAGAAAAAGTTAGTTTGGAAATTTGAGGACTTTTTTTTTAAAAAACAAAAAATAGTTTAAAAAACTTCTCACTTCTACAATATTTTTATATTTGATCCCTCTCTGCAACTCACTTATACTACGCCCTCAAACACAGTTGAGGAACACTGCTCGTTACAAAGCGTAAACACAAAATAATTTAAAAGAATAAAGAAATCGGAATCACGGATCCCTTTGGTCCGAACGGTACACTGCCTCAAATTTCCCCCAAAATAATGAGTTAGTTTGGAATTTTAATAAATTAATTTCAGTGACTGATAACAGAAGTATCAATGCAATTAAATGGGTTACAGCATAGGCAATGAAAAATTGAGTCCCTCATGACAGAATATTGCTCTGTTCAAAAAATCACTTTTACCATATTTAATATGAGTCTTTATTCAATATCTTTAATTATAGTGATGTAAATTTTGAAGCAATATCTATGGCTTTCCCAACATGATTATCCCAAGGGATTATGTTCTATGTATATAAACATAATATTATTTAAATCCAATTGAAAAGTAATGTAAAGAAATACAATTTTCCAAATAATTTCTCTCATCTCCAAGTACAAAAGAAGGGTATTGACCACTCTATTTCTTCGCAATTCAACGTAAAAGGAATCCAAATATATATATATAGTAGAATAAAATTAATTAATTTCTTCAATTGGGGAATAAAATGTTTCAATAAATCACAGTATATTATATGTAATGTCAGACTTTTCCCAGCCATAGTCATAAAACGAGCCCCTTAAATGAAAATAAAATATGACTTAGAAAAAGGGTTTCTACTCAATTTGAATATCCTACTAGACTCTCAACAACTTATTTTAAAGTCTAAAGAATAATTAATTATAAATAGTTATTTATGAATGTTTGCTATTATAAATTATTATCAAAGAATATATTATGTAGCAAATATAATTATGAACGAATAAGAATCTAAAGACTATTACATATTTTCACAAGATAAATTGTTAAAATATGTACTCATTGAATAAAATATTTCCACTGTCAAATAGTCTATTTATTAAGTATTTTAACATATAAATTGATATTTTTTTTCTACAGTCTCTCATTAAGTTATTTAATTTTTCTAGCATTTTTGAATTTTCTGTTGACTGCTTCTTATGATAAAAGAAATTATATATATATATATATATAAACCCTTGAAAAATACAAATATTTACTTTGGAATTTTTTGCATGAAGGGCTTATACAGAATTCAAAACTAAAATTTTAAGAATTGCTTTGAAGATGAAAAAAACAAACAAATATTGTTGAAAGGAGATGATAGGAAAATTCACAGCCAGAGGAAGTCACTCTAAGGGAAATTTGTCAATATTTTGAGCCTTAAGGAAATATATTCATTCAGGATAGCACAAGTAAAAAAAAAAAATACACCTTGACTTTTGTATAGGTTACTTTCAGATTTCTGAGTTAGATAAAATAAATGCGAGTAAGATTATATAATTTTTGTACTTGGGCAATAATTTGTTACAACTGTTTTTCTAATTCTAATTCTAAATAAATCGCTCAGATCCTAAATATTATCATATTAAAAAGATATTCTGAGGAGTGGGACATTTCCTCAGAAAAAAATACAGTTTTGTAATTAGAATAGGAAAAACACTTGGTGCTATTGCTTAAAAAAAAAGAAGAAGAAGAAGTTATGTTCATTCTTTGTTAGGTGTTGAAGGAGAACTTTTTCCAGAATAATTTAAAGATTCTCACCAAAATTAGTTGAAGATTGTATTAAAAATATATGATTATTTATGATATGAATTTAATAATTATGATGCTCTTTCCTTCAGTAGAATTGTTTCAAATGATGAACATTTCTCCTCATTATAGCAAATACAAGGAATACTAACTCACTTTCTAAAATTATACAAACAGACAGCTGATATTTACCGGGTTATTAATTCAATTGTACCAATAGTCTTACTCCTTCTCATCATGTTCACGCCAAAAGTTCCATCCCTATGAATAGAATTGTAAATCTTATGCATTTTTTCGCGTGCGATGTTTTTAGTGGTTGGCAATATCTACAGGATACACTACACGTCACACTAACCACATGAAATGAATAATTATTAGGAATGTAAATAATATGCAAATCGGGCTTGTAAGAAAAAAAGAAAGAGAAAATCAACTTGGTAACTCTGACAATTTGATGAATGTTGGGAGGGAATCAGCTTGAGCTGTCATGACGTTTTACTGAGCTACATGCTGCTATTCTCCTTTATATATACACCAATAAATAATAACATAGATGAGAGGCAGAAAATTATCTGAAATTAATGTCAGGAAAATATATATTTTTAACTAATAACAATTATACGAGGACTTGAGCCCTTTTTGTTTACATTTTATTTGCTTTATTAAACTTAATGCATGACTTCCTTCATGCGAGATCTTTACTATCAGGTAGATGTTCTCCTCTTAGTAATAAAGGAAAAATGATAACAGCTTTGGAAAACAAAAAGTACTGTTCGAAGAGCCAACTCCACAAAATCTCGAACGCGGCATTTTGTATATTATTTACATTCCTAATAATTATCTACTATTTAATATAATTAATCTATACAATTTCTATTCAAGTGAACATTGAAACCAAGATATATGTAATACAACCTTCTTTGATTTGTATATTTTCTTCCTCCCCTTCTGAAGAAACATCCGTTTTTTCCGCTGTAAAGGCTAAGAGAAAGCTTATATAGTAAAATACTGACGTTGCTCTAGTCCCAAACATGTAGGAAATTGTCAGGATTACCAAGTCTATTTTTGTTTCCTTTTTTATTTTTATATTACATATTCTCAGAGCTTCGGTTTTACAGCTCTACTTATGAATATCATGGGGCTTTTGAACCATTATAAGCTCAATGATAAGAATCTTAAAATACAATTTCTGTTTTGTAAAATACTTGCAGTGAATTTTCCTATGGCAATTTTTTTTTGACTCGTTGATTAGATTAAAGAATTCAAAGCTAAAAAAAAAACTTGATGTATTTTGGCTATTTTTTCATTTATTTCCGTCTACCACCAAAAGGAGGATTTTGTCCTCATCATAATCATAATTTGTTTCTACACATCTAAATATTTATTCTTCTAAACAACTCATTTATTTTGGATTTCCATTATAGTACGACTATGGAGATGATGTATATGATGAACAGGATCCAGAGGTACGTTGTTGAGTCTTATTCATTCTCCTTCAATATTATATCTCCTTATTATGAATCCTAGGAGAATGGCGTAACCATTGATGGAAGATCCGCACCCTATCCCGACTACCCTAAAAAAGTTGAAAAGGTATAATTAATTATTATTTACCATCTTTCATTAACAATTTCCTTTTAATCATTTATTTTGATATTTATATTTTCTTACTCAATATTATTGAGCATAATTTTCTTTACACGGGTGGAGAGTAATTACTAATTACATAGACATTAATTAGAGAGCCCTTGACAGGTCTGTCATTCAAACATCAAACAAAAAATGTCAATTGACTCTTTTGGGCTTGATATTATTATCATTCCCTTATGGAAAATATTTTTTTGAACCAAGTTTTGTATAGGAAAAATGTTGTGATTCAGAAAAATACTTAATAATCGACAATTATTTTTACAATTATCTACGTACTACTAAGATAAAAAAATAAGGTGACATTTGGATTCAAATATCACATGCAAAATCTATTAGTTAAATTCTTCTTATTACATGTCAACATATTCATTAGATATTGAGTTACGCTTGATTTTGACACTTGATAGAAAGAAAATACATTCAGCTATTTTTACATTATGTTCAAATTTTTGAGCAAACAAATTCTATTATCAAATTACTTAATTCGTTAAAAATAGTGGAGAAGGCTTTTGGTAATGAGACCTTGTCGAAAAAGTATGATAACAAGAAATAAAAATAATTTGATAAGGCCGATAATTTTTTTTCTTATATTTCCAATCGAGATTTGATGCGTTTGAGGATCTAAAAAACATCTTTTAAAATGATTTTGACCAAACTTTTTGACATATATCTGTCCAATCAACAAGATCTTTATGAGTTAATCAATAATTATTGAGTATAACTGGAAGACCTTAATTTTTGTCACAATCTTTGTCTTCGACACACTCTTGGCTTTTTTGAAACTCTTTGTACTAGATAAATATACTTTTATTTTTTTTGGCTTAGCCTCGTCACCAAAATCCATTTGTACCATTTTCAATGAATCGGCATTGAAAAATTCATTCTGCAAATAAAAAAATTTAATCAAAAGTCTTTGTGCAATAAATCCCCGAATGCACTATTTTATTACGTGTAAAGACAAGTATAACTCAAACACGATTGAATACTTTGGCATGAAAATTTAAGGATGTTTTCTAGGACAGTTGTATCAACTTAAATGTGCCAACCCTTCCTTACTTTATAAATAATAACTTTGAAATAATGTATAAATAATGTAAAATCAATCCAACATCTATACGTTTGAGCGTTTTATTCTAACTTATACTGTTTGTGTTAACGTCTATCAAAAACCATATTAAGAATGTTAATGACTAGATACATACAAAAATTTAATAAGTAGTTATCCACATAGAATATTTATGTTCGTTGAGTAAACATCAGTCAAAGTATTAAACAAATTTGTCAGGTTTTTATTTTCAAACATATTCATTGTTTTTTGGTTTTTTTTTAATTACTAAGTTTCGATAAGGAAATATAAAAATATATAATTATTTGATTATCTAGATCCTTTGAAGCTTTATTTTTTTCGACAAACGTCACAAATCGCAATGTAAATCCAAAGGGATGCCATGTTTTGGGCATATGCCCATGTACCTAGTATATATATTTATTAAATAAAATGAACAAATGTTATGAAAATGCATTACAAAAATGAAAAGCAAGCTAAACACTTGTATGCACAAGCAGAATACAACTTGATGTCTAAAAGAAACGAGGGTATTTAAATAAAATAGACGGTAAAAGTACCTATTAAATGGCTAGACTTTTACAATATATTTTATGCTGGATGGATGAGGAATCAGGGAAGTAGGATAATTGGAGACAAATATTCCGTCCTCGCAAAAGTAATAACGAACTTATTGGCCAAACTGTTTAAACACAAATAGATAATGATGTATTAACGTACTTTTAATACAAATTAGGGTTTTAAATATATTAATGAGTGATATGTTTTTGACAGACGGTAAATAGTTTTTATTCTCATAAATTTTGATTGTTTAAGCCTCCTTCAAGATGACCGACTTTTACAATAATGACATCACGTGAAGCCACTCTTTACAGCCCCTATAATAGTGATGTTGTTTTGAAAGGCTTTTTTTTTGTCTGATAGCACTGGTCAAGAGTTGAAAATCCTACAGGGTATAAGTATAATAAAAATTATTCAGTTTTGCAGCCTAACTTCAAATCTGTATTTTTTCCCCCCGAGATTCCGATGATTTTCGAGAAATTGGACCTTACTTTTTTTAGCTTATTTTGGCCCATTTTCCTACCTCAGCATCAATGACTCATGGTAGTGCGACTACAAAGGATTTGGCCAACTTTTGAGCCTACTCCCACCCCATACGCCCCTAAGATCCCCTTTAGGTCAAAACAAAGACTGAAAATGAAATTTGCATTAAATACACAAGTGGGTTATTATTTTTTAATGCACAAAGTGAGTATCCTTCTAGCCTTAAATTGAAGTTGACGTTGGAAAATGGGCCAAATTAGCTCAAAGGTAGGATCCAATTTCTCGAACACCATCAGACTCTTGAAAAAAAAAAATTACAGATATGAAATTAGTTTGCATTATTGAATAACTTTTATTATACTTATACCCCTTAGAATTCTTGAAAGTTCAAATTTGTTGACCAGTGTAATTAATTATATTTCACAAAATATTTTGATGTGGTAACTAATAAAGCATATCTTTTATAATTTCAGTTTCATTACGGAGAAACCTTTGATGGTGCACCCGTAGCCATTCCGTACACACCAAAAGGAGCTCATGAGGAGAATTAAAACTATTTCATAATAATACCTTGATTTGAAATAATTTACATATTAGCTTAGATATTTATTGATTTGAAATATATTCAATTCATATTTCTTATATACATAACATAGTTTAAACTGAAATAAAGCGTTTACACTTTTTTTTTATTTAAAAAAAAAATGGATCATTAAGTGAACGACATCCCAGCACAGGTATTTTTTATTTTATTTTGTACATAAATACATACTTTGATACCTAAGTATATAGATAATTATTATCAAAGTGTGAGTTTTTGTTTTTGTTTTTGGATTCTATAAATGGTAATAAAGGACTTTACCCTTGATTATTTTGTGTTTCCAGATTTTATACCGGATCTCAGCGATTATTATTATTATTTTTTTTTTTTGACAAAAGTCGTTGAATTATAATTACACTGTGTGTAAAAATAAGCACACAATTGAATTGATAATTTTAAGAACAGTGCATATCCATCTAGTACGTTCATAAATAATTAATTAATTAATTTGTCATGGAAAAAAAAAAAAACTACAATGAAATTGGTCTTAAAACTATAGCAAAAAACATGGCTTAAAAGATTAGTTGCTACATGTAGCGCTCTACACAGTGCAGGACCCTCTGCAAGCAGGAGCATATTCAAATTAAATTCTACTCATGATATAAATAATTAAAATTAATATAACTTTTTGTGAGAATTAGAGCAGTTTTACTCCTATTAATTTGAGAGGTCGATCACCACGATCTAAAGCCACCTGGACAAACCTTTACGTAACAATATAGAGTATTGTGTATGCCTTTAATAATTTGCAATAATTTTTTTGTTGTGGCTGTTTTCGACCAAAATTACTCACCAATATCAAATATTGAACAATTTACGACCTTTCTCGAATATATTCGACATTTTTTAATCTCATGGCTTAATTTGATTGGATCTACGGTTTCAGAGTCTATAAACATCATTTGATTTAAGTATATTTAAGTTGATATTTTTAAAGTACTGATGATGATGTTTTAGAATGAAACTAATTAACCCCCACCTTCCCCCCTTTCAAACAAAAACTCTATACATGGTCCTTGTAATATATTATCTATATTTGCATATCATGGCTATTCATGGGCAAAATGTTGAGATAGCTTTGAGTTTAAGGAACTAATTCTCTTTTCACAAAGGCTGTCAATATTGGCCAAATATGATCAATTGGATTGAGCATAGGACTGTAAGGCCCAAGTCTTAAAATTTATTGAATTGAAAACTCTTCATCGTTCAAAAGATCTTCAATCTTCCTGGAGTGTGCCGGAGCATACTCAATTAGAAGTACTACTGGCCCTCCATATGTATCCTTTGATTTTCTTCAGCATTCACGCACCCACTCCATTGCTGTATCCACTTTGAAACTTCCTCGACTCACCTTATTTTTTTATTTTCATTAATTTTAAAATTTATTATTATGTTAAATTCCCTGAATATTGTTTTTTATTATTTATTCCCATATTGAACTAGCTTATTCCCATATTGCCATTTGACCAATATAAAAAACAATAATTAGTACAAACATAATATTCGAATGTTCAAAAAAGGACGCGCAATCCTTAATGTAGTATATGAACCTTAATAAATTATATATATATATATATATATAATAACAGTCTTTTTGGGTGTATAATTCGTAGAGTCAGCTACTTTAAATCAGGAGAATCAACAATTGAAAGCAACTGAAGGGAGAATATATGATTTTGTTCACTTAGCTCAAGAAGAAAAATGAACTAAAACATAGTTTTAGACTCACGTAAATGAGTCTGAAGAAACTTTGTGACGCAATGCGTCTCCCTATGTTGTACATTAAACCCAAATTTAATCTCTAAAAGTTTGATGAAAATTAAAACATCATTTTTTAATTTGAAGAAAATACTATTTGAATTTTACAAAAATATTTTTTGTTTGGGAAAAATGCGATTTGACTTCTAAAAAAAAGTAATTTAGTAGAAATATTTACGTGAATCAAATTGGGCTTGTCTCCTTAAAATATGGTTTACTCCCAATTGTGAGTACTGCAAATTCGACAAATTTTCTATATTGCAACAAGTTTTTTGATCATGAATCAAAAAACTAGAGCAAAATTTAAGATCATAGCTTGAAAACGAATGAAGAAAACTTGATATTTGAAATTATTTTATTCATCATTTGATTCTTTCAATGATACTTTATTTGCTCTTATTGGAGCAAAAAAAAAAAAAAAATACATGCATATTTGCTAATATTTATATATAATTTTTTGAAAAAAGTGCGTTTTAGAAAAAAAATTATTCATATTTGTATAATGTCTGCTGGAAAAATATGATTATGAGTGTCAGACAGAGTTCATTTTATCATAGTGTATAATAAACTCTAGACGTGTATATTGCATATAATATTGGGCACTTAGTGTAGAATTACCACACCAAAAAAAAAAGTACTTCTTTGATTGAACATTGAAATAAATCATCAAATGAATCTTTTGTACAGGTTATGGGCTTTTAATAAAATGAGCCCTATTACTACATATATGAAGTAATACTAAAATATTATAAAAGACAATTGAAAATAATGAATGTTATTATTATATAATTACACAAATGAATCTCCTCTCAATTGATAATAGCCATTAAATGGGATTTTTTTTTTAAATGTAGAGTTTTTTTTTTATGTAGTAAACATTGCCAATTATTAATTATTGTCTATGCAAAAAAATTTTGGTTTATACAAAAAAATCATTAGACTACTTACATATAAATATATTCATTACATCGTTATTCAACTATTACCCATTTCATAGTTAGAGACCTAATTAGTTGAATAACTTTTGTTATAAAGTTTGTTTAGTCATATCTAACTTAAAAAAAAAAATATATTCATTTCATGTATCCATGTTTAAAACTAATTAGTTATATATAATCATCATTTTCCAATCCTTAACCCTTTCAAACCCGTAAAGTATCAGGTAGTGTTTTTAACTGGAAGTTAGGTTTTTTGAGGTCAAATTTGATTTTATAAAAAGTTGTAAATCAACCCGTTTTATTTAAAATTATGGGACACTGGTGTCCCTCTGGATGTGAAGGGAATTTTTCATTCTTAAAAATACACGGTTTATGAGTACTTTTTTCGTATTTATTATATCTTTAAATACATTTATTCTACTTGACAAATAAACATGAAAAATCTTAAATAAAAAATATATATCACATGTTATGTACATTCTACAGGTGATATTTTATGAAGCAATTTCTATTGATATATTAGTAAAAAACTCCCTTTACATCCAAAAGGACACTTGTGACCCAAAGAGCTTAGACTTGAATAATTGCTAATGCACGCGTTAGAACTAAAAAATATTTTAAACTTATAATTCTTTAAGAATATATATTAACAAATAATTTCCTTGACAAACAAAAAAGTTATTTTGGTTTAAACATGATTTTTTTTGTGCATGTGTAAAAATCTAGACTTTCAGTCCCTTGAAAAATATTCAAATCATATTTTGTTATGAGAAACTATGAAATATGAATAATTGCTTGATATCTGAGCTATCGAACAAAAAAAAAAGAAAACAAAAGTTGGTTGATAATGGAGTGCATTAGCGCATTTTGAATTTATGGAACACCGGTGTCCTCTGAGTTCAAAAGGGCTAAAGTTCAGTGGCTTTTTAATTAGTCTTGGGTTTCTTAAATAACCTAAAGGGGTAGACAAAGACATAATTGGCTAGATGGCCATGATATTTGGTAAATATCAATTCTTTTAAATCACAAAATTAATAAGTGGGCTTTGAAAAAGTTACAACAATTGATAGGCGTACATCTTCTTCGATAAGAAGCTAGTGCTCGAATGACATATGAACGAGCCAATGAAATTGGCCGATTAAGATAGACCATTTGAGAATAATTAATTGCACGTCAATGTCTGTCGATTATTGTTATTAAAAAGAATGAAACAAGATCAAAATGTGTCCAAGTGTTGTTCATTCTTGAAAGTTTCCTTCACCTTAAATTAAATTTTTCGATTTTGACAACCAATGCTTGGGGCTTGGACAACAGCAGGTGGCGGCGAGAGGGGGTGGTGCAATAGATGTTCCCCCAAGTTTCAGAATTAAAAAGAGCAAAGTAATTGGAATATATGTTCATTATTATTTATATTCATTTAACTATGATTTCATAATTGCTGTATGACGTACAAATGATTATTAATAAAAAAAAATACTCAGATACGAATTCAATTTCTATAACGTAAAGTTCTGCATTTTCCTTCATTATGAATCATTTTTTGAGCAAACTTATCATGGGAAAAGACAAAGCACAAAGTCCAAAGCAGTTTTGTTTATTTTGGACAATAGCTTAACAATATTTTAGTTATGCTACTGAAAGAGGCACGGAGTGTCTAAGTAGAGCTGTCAGCTTTGATTTTTTAAGTGTAAGCATATGTATAAATATACCGTTAAGGCCATTAACTTATAAAAAGTCATGGTTATTAATCTTAACCAGTATACTTTTAGTATATACTTATATATTTGAAAGGAAAAACTTGGAACTAGGAGCTTGAGGTCTTACAGCCTCAGAAAACAGTCGAAAAACTGCTGACTACGCTATTGACTTAAAGGCATCTGTCATTACTTTTATATCTAATAATTTTCATGATTATTTGTGACAAAAAATGATGATTGAATGTCAAAAAAACCCCCCAAAAAACAAGAACTTCTAAAGAATCTATGACATGATCACATCCGCATTCAACAAAATAAAATTCCTTTGTGCTCATTACAATATGAATCAATATTATAGAAATTTATTAAAAAAAACTCTTGGAGCTGCTAAAATCTTGGCAGGTAAGCTACTACAGTGATTAGGAAGGTTATGCAGTGATCAGACTGTCCATTTAAGACCTTTAGTGAGAGTTTTTTTTACGGAGTTTTCAGGAGTTAACTAGTATATATATATATATAGATATTGACTGATTCATTGCTACTTTCTCTACAAAAGTTATTGATATTTATTTAAAGAGTTCCTTCAATTAACTCTAGAACTGTAGAGTACATCAAAATGAATACCAAATAAATAAATAAACTATTTTTTTCGATGGAGTTGTAATTTTTTTGACTTTTCCTGTTTGACCCATTATTTTAATTTACTGTAGTATAAAATATGTAAATACAATATGGGACAACTATGGGAAAATACTGTTCACCACCCAGAACGGCCAGGGATGTCATTTTGATATCATCTAATATGCTATTGATTTTTTTAGAAATGAAGTCAAAATGACACATCATGTATCACCAAAGTGGTGCAATGCCTCCGTCGCTGTTAGGGGTGTTAAGAACCCAAGCGTATTTACTATACATATATGATTGAACGTTTTTGTTTGTTTGTTTGTAACACAAATATTGTCACATTTTCTACTTGAGACAATAAAAAAATTATATAATCATTTATATAAAAAGACTCTGAAACCCTTTTTGACAAGATAACGTTCTACTTAAAATAAAAAAAAAGGTGTTTCTTTTGAGTCCATATGTACCGTTATTAAAAAAAATTATACGGTCTCTTAGTTTACAAATGTTGCTAAATTAAAGTATTAAGAGAACCTTATCAAATGATTGTTTCATAAAAACGCAAATGTTCTGATTGATAAACGAATACATTTGATATTCTTCATGAAAATAAATTTACTTTTCTAGTTTTTTCTTTCAGAATTGACTCAATTTTAATTCAATTTTATTCAGTATGAATGTAAATTACACAAAAATTATTTTATGACTTATTTGTTTACAATTGATAGATAACATATTTGCTATATATTCTAAAAACTACGTGAATGTCTAATTATTTTATTAATTAATTTAGTCACAAATACATTTGACGCACAGCATCAAAAACCAATATTTTTCCTTGGTTTTTTTTTTTTTTTGAAAATATCATAAAGTAGTGTATACAAATTTTGTTGAGACATTAAAGTTATTGGGATTTGTCGACCCTCCATAATTTAAATTGTCAACTCACTTAAAAAAAAAAAATAGTATCAACCATAAATTTTAGTATTCTAAAAGCCCTGATACGTTTATTTTTTATTTTTTTGAATATCTACTTTAATGTCAATGTCTCAGCTATCACAAATATATATTTTTAATGGCTTTATAACAGAACATATATATATATATATATATATACATTGTTTAATTTATAGAAACAACAAAATCCTAGATCCAAACATATACTTTTTTACTGACACTCCAAAAAAAAATATTTACAAATAACAATGTCAACATTTACTTAGGAACTCCTTGTTTCCACTTGCCTCATTTTGATAGTGGATTGACTCGTTTTTTTTTTTAAACCTTATAGTGTCATTTCATAGTAAAAACAATCTAAAAAATATGGTATAAAAATCGCTTAACAACTGTAAGTAAAAAAATCAATAAATATATAAAAAAACACTCAAAAGATTTTTACAAAAACGTAAAAGGAATAATTTCCCACAAGAAAAAATCTTTTTAAGATGGACTTTTGATGTTTTTTAAATTTTTCAAAATGTTTACATAGATGGAATGAACCTCACTATGTCTATTCCATGGAATTTAGAAACTTAAGAGTTTTAACTACCGTAAATACCCACGTATAGGTTGATACAATGTATAGGACGCAGTGGATATTTGACCCTAAAAACGATGAAAAAACTTATAATAAAAATATCCATGGATAAGACGCACCTGGGTTTTTAGGACAACTTCTTAAGAAAAAAATGCGCCCTATACACTGGTATATTTACGGTAGCTTGGATTAGTGTCAGTAGAGCCAGGTGGAGCAAGGGGTCCTTCGATCTCCCACTTTTTTTTTTAAAAAAAAGAAACTCATACTTTTTTTAAGATTATGAATTATCAGTTTATTTCTATGCTAAATTCCATTGGATATCTCAATTCTTCCTTGATTTTTTTTTTGATTCACTAGAAAGAACAAATACTAATTGGCTGTAAAATTTGACCCACACATTGTTTGGAATACATACCACGCTACTATATTATTTATCACTATGTTTAAATAGCTCACGTGGTCATCGTTTCGCCACTGTGATTCACATAGCTTTGTCCTCGACAACTAGAAAGGTTGAGATTGGATTTGACAGTATCTAACCAAATGCAAAACTTTGTGAAAAAACTACTGACTCATATAACTTTCTAAGATCTAATGGATAGAATATATGTACATATATTTTGAAAGAATCAGAGGTGTTTGGTGTTACTACCAAATAAATAAATAAGAATGTTTTAATCATATTACCCCGTCTCCCCTACACCATGATATTTGGGGGAATCATTATTTTCAAAAGTTTACTCTAGAGATTTTTGTTACTATAGTCACAGTATTCTATTTAATTTGAGTATTAAACAAATGGACAAAATAATATTGTAGTGTATGTTTAAATGATTAAATCAAGGGTTTTTTTAATGTAAGTAGATAGTTTATTAAATTACGTAATTCTCAATATACATTTAATTCAAATAGGAAATGAATCCACGTGCCAGAGTGAACCAAATTACACAGCAACAGTTCATAGATTCAAATATATATAATGTATATTCCTCTATTTACCTTGCTAATAGTTCTGAATATGGTGTAATGGCCTACATCAATGACCTCTCAAAATCAGATACTGAGGAACTGGAAAATGAAATAACAGAGGTGTCAAAGTTTTTTATTTATTCATATGTACATACATTGACTTGAGTGATGTAATAATAGGTATCAACAGCTGCTATTCAATAGGTCAAAGAAGGAAAATTATGAAGTTCAATAGTTGAATACATATATTTCAGTATGTTAGTATTAAAAAATAAAATTATGCGATCTCATGTTGATCTGTATCCTTTTTTCCCACTAAAATCTTCAATCTAACATCCCTGACCTGTGACAATATATAAGATCCTTTTTCATGTTGCTAAGCATGTCTTAATATTGTATTTTTAATCTAAAATGTTGTTTCACCTTGTTTATATGCACAGCAAAAGGTTTTAACAGTTGTTTTTGTTATGGAATTGCGTCGCAGATATTAGCAACATACAACATTTAATATGTTTTTGAATATGAGAGCAGATTATGAAAATTGAGATTTTTTTTATCAACTACAAGGATATGACACACTTTGTACATGGTTGTAGATATTACGTTATTGCAAAAAAGGGGGTGTAATTTGTGGATTTTATCATTTATTGTCTTAGATAAAGTAAGTAATATTGCAACAAATTTGCTTTTAGTATTTAGGGCTCCCTCTATAGTGCTTCCACAGCAATGCAAGTTCTAGAATATAGATAATTTCTACAGAAACAAGGAAACCCTGTCTTTGAAGTAAAATTTAGGAAATTTTAATACGGTAATTATTGTTAATGTAAATGTTTTTGTTTTTTTTCAAGTGCGTCTTCACAACGATGATTTAATTCAGTTTTGTCATAACAGACCTTAATGACTTCATCAGAGTTCTCAAAATACCCGAGCAAATAAAAGAAATCTCCTGAGATTTTCTGGATAAAAAACCTACAAAAAAAAAACAACATGTTGCTCAAAACAAAACTTATTTTCAGGGATTTAGACTTACAAATACCTTAAATCTAGTTGAGCTTTGTTATAACTACCCTGGATTAAACAAAAATAAAAAATTTCTTTTTTCATAAGCATTTCAGTATACATACAAATTGGAGAAGACACATTTTTCATTCTGTTATGACATGTATACAGTAGAACTCTGGGAGTCGACCTCACCAAAGTGCATATTTGACATAATCATAGCTTGGCACAAACTGTCCTAAAAATATTTGCCTTTGAATTTGAATCTTTTTTGTTTTGGAATCTGACAAACAAAAAAACCCTTAAAAACGGACTGAACTAGTTTGTACTCTCAAAATATACATGAGGACGTTCGAAAAATGAATAGTAATATACAAAAGTAGCAGCAAAAGATCAAAAACATGTTTGTATGTAGGTTATTTACCTACCTACCTCCCTCCACTACCCTTTTCTTTGATTCCCCATTGGACATATTCAGTCATAATATGAATTCTTTAAGCATCTCATTCACACCTTCAATACAAAAACCAGATATAGTTTTTAACAGGCCAATGATCAACGTTTTCTTCTTGGTGTACATTTTTTGGTCTAGTAAGTAGAAATAATATAATGATTTCATTCCATTTCTTGAGGCCCAGATGGGTTGAAAGATATGGACTAATTGTCCCTCCCAAATACATTTTCAAGTTAAGGCATTTTCATAACTTGTGTTAAAAAAATAAAGATGAATAATTGCTTAAATAGTTTTTTTTTTTTTCAAGACATCTGTATAAATTGAATTACTACTACATATGTTATATCTTACTAAAGATAGGATTGTTGTCTGGCACTAGACCACATGTGAACTGGCTAGCATGTGGTTCGAAATAAAATAATACATTTCAGTCTAAATTAGGATACTTTAGAACCTGGCTATGTATCATTATTATATTTTTCGGCCATACATAAAAGTTTATGCTATGTTTTTATTGTATCTTTTTCAATTTTGTAAATAGTTATTTTATAAAATAACCCCACATTGACACTAAATCAGATTTAACATCACCAAAGTCGATCACTTTAAATGATTTAATTATATATGTATGAATCTAGATGATATTTTATTCATATACCAATAGGAAAATGTGACTACAAGCAGAGATGAAATTAAAGGCGTAACTAAATACGTTAAATCAGCTACAGGATAGCTTATGGGTAGTGATTTGACTCTTGTTGAGCACAAGGAGAAGGTGGGAACAAGACATAGGGTACTATTGAATGAGGCCCCTCATTTCAACATCAGCTTCCTTGTATTACTTAGAAGGAAGGAAAATGAATTACTGCTCTAGGGAGAAGACATTTCACTAATTAAAAAGCATTAGTGAAGGAAGAATATACAAATAATATTTAAACTACAAATAATTTTGTTATTCATTTTTAACAAGATCCACGACGTGAATTCTTCAATTTTTCATTAGAGGGAAATTTTTCCTTCTCAAAGATCTTATAAAAAATGAATTTTGTCTTATTTGATTACTTTTCTCTTCCATTTTTCTGTTCCTAACCCGTGGGTTGCAATTCCAAAGGGGGTAGTGTTTTACTTAATTTGGGGTAGCGAATAATTACTGAGGGTGTTTCCTTCCCTGTCTTTCACAGAAAATAAAAGGAAAAGGAAACTGCTGATCATAATAGTTCTATATTGTGAGGGGCCCCTTGGGTTTCAAACTTTAAAGAAAGGGATATTGTGCGACAAAAGGTTGAGAGCCCCTGTATTAGAATGTCGGATTGGAAAATAAAAATGACCGTCACCTCGTAACGAAAAAACAACAAAACCTCTTTATAATAACTCCATTTTTTATCTCTGATTGTCCTGTTCATGTCATGAACTCACTACCTTATTTTTCTATGCCAATCATAAAACTTTCAGACTCAAATTTATTTTTCTACTATCGATGTTTGTTTTTTACGCAACAGAAAAAATATATAACTTTCAGTTTTAAAAATAATAGATCTTTACGAACGAGTAACATATTACTTTTATAAAAGTGGTGTTACTTTTTAGTTAAGCAACTACTTTCTAGTAATACATTACTTTTTCCAAGTTACGTCTAACACTGTACATATATATATAAGCAAGCAGATACACATATGGGTGTAACTAAAATAACCAAACTTTGTATTTCTTGGTCAAAGCAAGACTTTTATTTTCCTTGTTGCTTCCGTAAGTGAGGAAAATAATGTTTAATGCCTAAAAGAATGACTTTGATTTTTTCAAATAATTGTTAATTGAAAGTCCTACAAAACCACTAAAAATAAATTATTCCTTAAACATCTGTCAGTGATCTTTCTACGTTTAATGTGGCCAGTGATAAAAAGTTACTTAAAAAAAATTAAAGGAATTTAATTACATAATATACTAAAGTTGAAAGATTCTAACAATTAATTACACCATTTAAATTTAGTAATTTGTTTTAAAATATTTGCTTCAATTTTGCACTCCTAAATAACAAATAAAATGTTAAAAATATTTTTTTAAATTAATATTAACAACATTAGTTTGTGGTCTCAATAAAATATGTTAGTAGAGTTAAATAGTATTTTTTTCCCCATAAAATTTCTATATAACATCTATTACTATTTTGGTTATTAAATAGGTGTAATTTACTTTTGATGAGGTTGCATGATATGTAAGTATTACATTCCTTAGGTGTAATTAAAAAAATTGGAGGAATAATTCGACAAGTCGTGATAAGAACAAAATAAAATAATAAAAGGAACAAATAAATTACATTTATAAACCTCAATAAAATTTTTTTTGTCGAAGCTTCTGGGTCAAAAACACTTTAGAATTAAATATACATGCTGATCAAACTAGCTGTAGGAAGCAGGGGTGTATATAGGGGGAGTGCTTAGTCGTCCCCTTAACTCTTTTTCATGATTAAAAAAAAATTCAATTGTCAATTGAGGTTTTTTTATGAGACTCCAACAATCCAGTTTAAAACGGCTCCCCACGATCCTGAGATCCAATATATTTACTATTCTTATTTTATTTCAAACTTTAATTTAATTTACTTTTTATTTACAGAGCTATCATCCAGTTTCAGTTGACGGAAGAACCGTAGAACGCTCTTCAAGTATAAATAACGTTCCTAGACTACGACATACCAGCTACAACAGTCGTAATAGAAACATGTATAATTCTCACAATGCACCCCGATCCTGGAATGGTATTGGATCAACAGCTCCACCCATTGTCAATAATTACTTGGATAGCCATGGTCTCAATCCTGGACTAGGAACCTCTGGCTCCACTAATTTTCCTTCCATCTATGATTCCAAACCCACGGCTGTGAGCTTTTTTAAAATATATCCCCTCTTTGTAGTTGATTTTTATCTTTGAGTAGAGTGCACGTATGGCCAACTATACTAGATATAGCCCTGGGGATTGGGCCTCCTCCAACATGAGCCACTATAACGCTGCTGATAATTCTCGAAACAATTCTGAAAGAATACGTAATGAAGCCATACGGCTCATTAGAGACAGGGATGAAAAAACAGTATTGACACAAAGGGATGCAGATAGGCGGATCGGCGAAAGAATTCATGATATCTCATTTTGGAGATCTGAGATTCAAGCTGAATTAGAGCGCAATATGAACGAGGCGCATCAACTAATGGATGCCCGGAAGAATTTGGAGAGAGCCTTAGCGGAAACAGAGGGACCATTACGGATTACCAGTGAAAATATTTACAATAGAGAGGGTCGAAAAGGAATCGATCTCGTGAATGACAATGTTGAGAATTCCCTCATGTCGGAAGTAGATTCCATTAAATCATCCCAAACAAGGCTTAAAAAGCAATTGGAATCCGTGTGATAATTTATATACGTACATATTTAAGATTATTTAAGATATTTGGTTATAATTTTTTTAGGTGAATCATCAACTTGGTGTCGTGAGAAACACAAGACATCAGCTTGAGCGAGACTTGGCCAACAAAGATAATGCATTATCCATTGGTAAATGAACTTGAGCTCGAAAAGTTTAAAAAGACAGGAAGGTATCAATTTGTATGACTAATTCACATTTTGTATATTTCGTAGATCATACTTGCCATCAAATGAAAAATACGTCAAGGATGATTAATCTCCATGGAGGCATAGATAAGATTGATCCAAATGTTAGCATTCCGGAAACATGGACGGATAACTCCAATAGAAATATTCAAGAATCTCAATGTATGTAATATCCTCAGATGTTCATTTCACACTTAGATCATTTCCCTTATTTTCTTTAGCTGCTCGATCCCATTCTCAAAGAATGCGCTCAGACGTGGATAACATACTCACCAACTGTGCGAATGACATGTGGTCTGCATGGAATAATACAAACACCAACTTTCAACAAAGGATTTCGGAGACACATGACGCCCATCATAAGCTTCAAAATCACTTATCAAAAACAATGCAGGAAATATATGATCAAGAAAAGTACATTGAGCACCTCAAAAAGGCCATAAGAGACAAGGCTGCTCCACTGAAGGTAACGCTCTCGTCCTTAATTGTATGTAGAGAAAGAAATATATCCAAAGAGGGGAGAGGGAGTATAAAAAGCCATTGATTGACTTCAGCTGTTGTTCATGGGATATTTGCAAATATTTGCATTTGAATTTATGTTGTGTTTTCAGTAATATACAATCGTATATGTAAATCCTTTTGGCCTTTTGGTATTTGATTAATTCAGCTGATGAAAAACAAAACAACAAATATGGGTAAACGTAGATAAAACAAAGATTTTATTGTTTTAACGTAGAAGTACTTAAAATTGCTCTTCATAACCAAGGACATCCTTATCCCAAACCCATTTATATGAGATCTATTTGAAATTAAGCTTTATTTTCAAAACTAACTCGTTCTCCCAATACCAAAAGTTACGAACTGTATCTACATATTTCTTTCTCTAAGTTTCTCTTTGATGGAATGCCAACTACTGTTATTATTATTATAATTTTTTTAAAAGGTATCACAAAGCCGTTTGGAAGCAAGAACTCATCGTCCAGACATTGAACTTTGCCGAGATCCTCCTCATCATCGACTTGTAGAAGAAGTGTCTCAAATCCAAGAGTCGATTGATCTACTCAATAGAAAATTGAATGAAGCAGAGAATTCACATCAGGATCTTCTCATCAATAAAAATAGACTTGAACATGATTTGAAGGTCAAGTCAAATTCTCTATTTATTGATCGAGAGAAATGTCTCTCATCTCGAAAGAGCTTCCCTGTTGTCTCTTTAGCTACAAAGCTGTAATCATGAAATCATTTTAGAAAAAAAAAATTCTCTTTATTTATTAACATAAAGACTTTTGTGTCTTGAATTATTTGATTCTTGATGTATATTCAATGAATTAATTAATTGCTCATTAATTAACACATACTGCATACTGCCATTTGTAAATATTATTTGCTTGCTTTATTCCTAGATATTATTAGAACATATAGAATAATTCACATTTGAATATAATTAATATTAAAGTTAAGAGTTACACATTCATAGCCCAATAAAAAAATAATTTCATAATGTACATACCTTGATTCATCACTTTGTTATCTTTATTTATTGGGGGCTCGTGGATGAAACCGTTAAACTGCATTTGCATTCCCAAATATTTATCGGATGTCTAATTTGAAATTAAGAATATAATAAATAGTTAATCGATCAATTTAGTAACTATTATTATATACTGTGTGTAAAAACTAAATTGAATATACATATTATATATCAAATCGTTCACAATGATTTAATCAGGTCTGAGAAAAAATGTGAAAAGTAAGAAATCATGCAACGAAGTATGATAATAATACAACAACAATACAAACAGTAGGACCCTTTACCTGTCAGGAGTGGATCTCGAATTGGAATTAGAAATAATATCAACAATTTAGAAATTGTTGAGTTGTATTTAGCTTAACTAAACAGTTGAACCAAAATTCAAAACTGGGGCGTGCGTGTAGTGTAAAATCGATCCGTATAAAGTCTTTGGATCCGTGAATATTTGAAGCTCTAATTTTTCAAAAGTTTCCCCTCTCAAAATCGACATTGTATATTGACTCACTCTGAGACTATGTTTAAAAATGGAACGATATATATCTTCTTATTATGTGGAACGCCAAATTTCAGAGTGATTCTTCTAGGTATAACACTTGTACTTTTATGAATTTAAATCCATTTGTCCCTCACAAGGGCAGGCTTTTTGACTTACTGATCATGTACCGTCAGAAGGGAAAAAATTACTCAACAAATATGTTAATGGTGAATATTTACTAAATAATCAATGATTAGGGATGCAAAGGGGTAGATACTTCCTGGTTAATCTACGGACACTTTCAAAGGTAACCTCAGCCTTAGAATTTAAAAAAAAAAGGAGTGACAAACATTTGCTGGCTAAGAGAGAGAGAGAGAGTTCCTTGGCCAGACGACAACTTCTTCCCTCCTACAAGACGTTTCTTTTGATGTACATAAATATATTTATACATTTATCTTTCCTTCATAAAATTAATCTGGTTTTTATAAAAGGTACAAAATAATAGTCGGTTATATATTAATCATATTCTTGTTTGCATTTACTAAAAATGTTTGATTGATAAATCCCTTAAGAACTGAGGATATGACTATGTTTAGGAATGTAAATAATATGCAAATCGGGCTTGTAATAAAAAAGTGGAGTTGGTTCTTCGAACAGGTATTTTTGTTTTCCAAAGCTGTTATCATTTTTCCTTTATTACTACTGAGGACAGAACATCTACCTGATAGTAAAGATCTCGTATGAAGGAAGAATACATGCATTTAGGTTAATAAAGCAAATAAAATGTAAACAAAAAGGGCTCAAGTCCTCGTATAATTATTATTAGTTAAAAATATATAATTTCCTGACATTAATTTCAGTTAATTTTCTGCCTCTCATCTATGTTATTATTTGTTGTTGTATATATAATGGAGAATAGCAGCTTGTAGCTCAGCAAAACGTCATGACAGCTCAAGTTGCTTCACTCTCAACATTCATCAAATTGTCAGAGAGGTCAAGTTGATGATTTTCTCTTTTTTTTTTATTTTGCACACTCCATTTGCATATTATTTACATTCCTAGTTATATATTAATTTTTGGTATTCTCAGCGTCCTTTAGTAGATGAAAAAGTCGTTCCATAGCCACGTAAATTTAGACACAAAATTGATCATGTGGTCGTTGTTTTGTCATTTTGTTTCATGACTTTAGCCAAAAATAAAACACCCCTCCATCAAATATTATAGATGAAGAAAGTCTTCCTTCACTTTTTTTATTAATTACTAAATCATAAATTTACAATTATACTATTTGATGTGTAAAATATACATGGGCTTCGGAAGGGATTTTATAAATGAAGAGAGCAAACTTAGATTTTTTTCTCCACCTTAGAAGATTTGACAAAAAAATAGTCCAAAATCCGTCAAACCTTGCAATGATTCTCTGAAGGTTAAAAATAGCTATTTTAAATTATAAATCAAGGACATTTTATCCATATTATTTGTTGTTTATGTTCTTCAAAATTACCCAAGAAATTGCAATTATGATACCTCTATTTTGCTGATTATAAAAATTACATTTAGATGATGAATGAGTAGGATAACTTTGCATTCGGTTTTGATTAAATTAAATATAAAATACTAGCTCTTCCTAAATTAAAAATGTAAAAATTAAAAAGAAATATTCATTTTAAAATAGCACTCATTATCAATGAGAGTAGATACTTGAGCTCCAAGCAGCATTTAAATTGGAACATTTTACATCAATATTGATTATTTCAAGTATTTGCCTATAGATTAGGAGCAAAGAAATTAATTAATTATAATCAATCAAATAGGACTTGATACTTTGATAGTGCATATACAAATACTAAAAATTATCGATTTTGAAGTGGAGTGTTCGAAATTAAATGCAGTTATAAATTCAAGTATTTGCCCTATTTTTAGAATATTTATTTATATACACATGGCAGACATACTAAGCAAATATATTAAAGGAACATAAAATTTGTAAAAAGGTGTTGTAATAAAAAAAAAAAAATTACAACAAATGACTTTTGTAGCCTTGGGATTTTTTTACAATACTGGAATACTTTTAAATGTGTCAGTCAATGTATGAAATCATGTTGTAGTCAGACCAGTGACGACGACATGGGGGGGGGGGGAGAGAGAAAGGAGTTAATTTAATAATAATTAAGGATTAAAAAAAAAGTGAACAAACTCTGCTACACCCCCCTCACCCAATGAAAAATTATGGGTACAACCCTGCAATTCAGCTAAGGTATAACAAAATTACAGGAACGTAATTGAAATGCAAAAATAAGTTTTCCTTAAGTTTTGATTTATTAAAATATATTCTGGACGCCAAAGTATGGTGACGTTTCCACCCAATTGACCCAATTGTGGTAGTATTAAATAAATACATTCGGTTGATTGGACGTGCACAAAAAAAACAAACACATTTTTTTTTTCTGATTGCTATCTTTATAACACTTTTTCACATGTTATTGTAAATATATATGTATATATAATATGTATTTATAAAAGGGTTTAAATTTAATTTTAATATACAAATAATTTTTAATGACATAATAAGGTAATAAATTATCAATAATACTAAAGTCCAAACTCCTTCAAAAGTTATACCAAAGGAAAGGCTCATTCAATTCACGTGGCACAACAATTGTCCTTTTTTAAACATATCCTTCATTTGATTCTGCTTTAAAGTTAATTTTTTCCCCAATAAATATAAATAGCTAATTTATTTAAATTTGTTATTTATGAATAGAATAAAAATAGTTTTCACTACCTTTGACAACAATAGTGTTATTTTCTTATTGTGTATTTGAATATATGTATGATATTTATAGAAAACAGATATTGACAAGGAAATACAACTCTAAATACTATTTGATTATAATAATATCCATTGCTTTGTTCAAAATATTTTTCTTGAGACTATCAAAGCATGGTCGTCTACAGATCGAATGTAAAAAATATACAAATAAAAGAAAGAGAAAATCATCAACCTGGTTGTAACTCTGACAGTTTGATGAATGTTGAGAGGGAAGCAGCTTGAGCTGTCATGACGTTTTACTGAGCTACAAGCTGCTATTCTCCTTTATACATACAAATGAAGACATCATTTATAAATAATAACATTACGTTTACCATAGATGAGAGGCAGAAAATTAACTCAAATTAATGTGGGGAAATTATATTATTAATATTCAGAGTTACCAGGTTGATTTTCTCCTTCTTTTTATTTTACACACCCCATTTGCATATTATTTACAATCCTACCTATCAATACCCTTTCTTCCTTACACCAGTGATAAAATAAATAATTTAGTTTAATAGCGTAGAACTACTAGCATATCTCTAAAGAGTCTTATTTCTTTTGCTAAGAAAAATTACCTGCCTCTGTTGTGTCAACTGTCTCATCTAGACACTATCTAAAGTAACACACATTTATTTGTTATTTCTTGGGAAGGACTTCCCAGTTTTCCATTTTAAAATGTGAAATGTGGATTTGTGCTAGGAGGGCCTGCCGATTGAAATTTTGAATCGTTCTATAGACGATACATAAATATTAGTTAATTTATACTCTAAACAAAATTCATCTGTAATAACGTCATAAAATTGTTACTAAATATTCTTAAACATGAAATTTGAATGAATATTTCTAAATAATATTAAAAATCTTTACTTGAGCCTCAACATAGGAAATAATCTTAATATATTTTGAAAAATATGTAGATGCAGAATTTCAACATGCATCTCTTCCTAATTATCCCTAATAAACATACAAGTTTTTAAGAACAAAAGTTGAAAATAAATGATAAAAGATAAATACAACTTTATGAGGCAAATCATATGATATCTTCATATGCACAAATTACTAATAAATGAACGGTTTTGTGTCTACATTTTCAGTGCTAATAAATCAATTTTTAAATAAACAAATTCTGAGTATTAAAAAACTATTATTTTTGTTTGTTGAAATATCTACCTATGATATTTTAGCATTAAGTATGCATCTTTGTTTGAAAGACCCAAAGATTCCATACCTAAATGAAAACTTCTCGCATGGAGAGGTGATTTTTCTTTTTCTTTTTCTAAATCTTTTTTTTTTTGACATAAATAAAGTTGACATAATTTTAAACACTTATTTAAAAAAATGTGTGCATTTAAGTATGAGTTAGGTATTAAAGTGCCCATGTATATAATAGACTTTATTTGAAAGGAAATGATTCATTAAATTAATAAGAGAGGATGAGATGATAACTGATAAATAAGAAAGAAGACAAGAAGAACCAAGAAGTATTGTGTCGATTTGTGTTCATGGAATCAAGGCAAACCAGATTCAGTTGATAAAAAAATTAAAAAGCATTCTCCCCTAGAATGTATTAAGAAGACTGGTTTTGTAGATTCTGATCAAGCAAAAAAAAGTGTATTAATATATTCTTGAGGACACTACTGATGATCACGAGGATAATGACACTCCAGGCATTGGAGAAGATTCATTCTGGAGTACATTCTGCAATATGTCAAAGCATATTAAAAAAAATTCGCTAGAAATTGAAGACTCACGGTAGAGCTACTAAAAAACAAGTACAATAAACAAAAGCAGTAGCGTACAGAAGGATTTCAGCTGATTTTGTAATCCTTCTGTGCGCCTCTACTTTTGTAGCTCGACCCTGAGTCTTTAATGCATTAATTCATTTCAAGTAATATTCAAGGAATTATTAAATACAAAAGATTTGGCCGACTTTTTGGACTTTTTTTTGTCAAAGAGCACACTCACCTTGTACATATATCATTTAAATAAGTATTGAAACAAGATTGAAAGTTTCAATCTATACGCGCGAGCCAATTTTCACCAAACAATTTTTACAAAGGTTTGAAAGAGCAAATAATTTAGATACATAGAGCTTTAGTCAATAATAATATGTGTGTACATAAAATATAAAAATAAATATAAAATCTGTCAGTTCTTTTATATATATATATATATAAAAGAACTGTATATATATATATGCATAGACACGCAACCTCTCTCTTTCTCCCTTTTTTTTAAAAAAAAAGAAAGAAAAATTACAAAGGTTTGAAAGATTAAATAATTCAGATATATAGAGCGCGATGCAAATGCTCGCGCTAAAAATTCATAAGTTTGTATTTCATGAATGAATTAGTTATTAAAAGCTAAAAGTGGGTTTTTTTTTGTTCATTGTGTTCCCAGTAACAAAAATATTAAATAATTATTTTTGTGTGTGCTCAAAAAACAAAAGTTGTTTAAAAATAGCTTAGAATTACATACTTTAATGGTTAAATAACCATAAAATGAGCGGTTATTATTTAAACCATAAAATATATCTATTTATAACAATACTTATAGAGCATTGTTAATAATAAATACTTATATAATGGATTGAAATGGGGGAATCCCCTCATATTACTTGTAACATAGAAAACCTACATATGTTTATTTTGTAGTTTGCTTTCAACAGAGAGAAAGAAACTTTTGTCAACTCAACAAGAAACCAAGTTTATCTGAAATATTTCAAAAATAAGTGTGAGCTGCTATCATATTCTTAAATTTAAAAAAATGCCGGCCACAATCAAGAATAAAAAACACCTGGTATTTATGACTATGTTGTTACTATTACTAGGAGTAGGAATGTAAATAATATGCAAATCGTGCTTGTAATAAAAAAAGAAAGAGAAAATCAACCTGGTTGTAACTCTGACAATTTGATGAATGTTGAGAGGAAAGCAGCTTGAGCTGTCATGACGTTTTACTGAGCTACAAGCTGCTATTCTCCATTACATATACAACAATAAATAATAACATAGATGAAAGGAAGAAAATTAACTGAAATTAATGTCAGGAAATTATATATTTTTAACTAATAATAATTATACGAGGACTTGAGCCCTTTTTGCTTACATTTTATTTGCTTTATTAAACTTAATGCATGTATTCCTTCATGAAAGATCTGCACTATCAGGTAAATGTTCTTCCCTCAGTAGTAATAAAGGAAAAATGATAACAGCTTTGGAAAACAAAAAGACCTGTTTGAAGAGCCAACTCCACAAAGTCTCGTATGCGGCATTTTGCATAGTATTTACATTCCTAGCTATGATCATTTATAGGTAGAATATTAAAAGTTACAAATGCCTAAAATTATATTAAATAAGGAGGAGTAATTGGAAGGGGATCGATTTGATAGTCATGGTGTCAGTATCCAAACAATGTATTGAAATGTAAATATTGTTTGCTCCTACTCTACTAAATATACACAAACAATAACTTTCCTTACAATAAGCCTGAGTAAGGGGTTTAAAAAAAAAAAAAAACCCCAAAAAAAAACTGATCAAAAGATTTTCCCTTTCAACCCAACCACAATTTTCAAATCTTAGATCATCAAAAAGAATTTAATATACAACTAAAGTACCTTTATATGCACTGTTATATATCTTTAGCATATATATATATATATAAATAAATATTCTTTTGAAATACTTTATTCAACTCAAAAGAGATACAAAAAAATATACATACATAAATAAAATAGATTTTTATATAAGCTCTCAATAGAATGATTATAAAAAGTTTAAAAACTCTTGACTATAAATGAAAAGATTTGTATTGTGATACATTTAATTTAAGTTCTTGAGTACTTTTATGCCACTGATTCAAAAGGGATATAAAGTGTTTGTTAAGGTTTGTGTCAAACAGATAAGATCCTTCACTTTTAAATTATTTATCTTTTTAATACATTGAAACTGAAACTAAATTTCTTTTTTTAATATAAAAGTACACAAAACCCTGGGTAATGTTATTGAAAAAATATTCATCTAAAATTAAATATTTGATTTATATTTTTGAAGGGATGAATCTATGAGGAAAATGAGTATTTTTATGAGCCAATGAGGTTTTTTAGAGACTGACTTTTGATGTGAAGATGCTTCTATTTATCACTAATTTCATAAAAGGCACTTATAATATGTTTCATTGCAAACAAAAAAAAAAATATCATTCATAATAGTCAATTCTAAAGCCATTTTATATTTTATTGATAAAGTTAATTATAAAAATATTTTTCATTGACGTCATTACATCAATTTTAAACTAAGCTTGTCTATAATAAGATAGATCAATATTCTTACTTTTAATGAACTTAATATAATTATGTATATATATTTTTAATTAAATTAAAATCAATATATTTTTTAAAAAAATATAAAAATTCGAAGTCAGCACCATCATCTGCTGTTGTCTCTGAGGCAAAAAAGAACACAGATGAACATATTTCTCGTTCAGGTACTTCAAGGGCAGAGGAAACCGGCTCAAACGACATGAATGCCGCTCATTCTTTGACCAGGGAAACACAGGAGTCCAGCAGCGGAATTGATAGTATCCTTAGTAGTAACTCCAAGGAGGATTACGAAGTTCAGAAAGTATCCAAGGAAAAAGAAACCCAGGGACCTGTGGCGGGAGCAGAATCATCTTCAACAAGGTCTATCCAGATTGAAAGTAATTCATCCTCAGTCGAAAATCTTGGATCTCCAATAATTATTGAAGCCAGGTCTATAGGAAAGAATAAGGAGAATACGAATAAAATGCAACAACAATATTTGAATGCAAAGGCCATTTTGCCAGACAGAACTCGATCTCTTTCCTCCAAAAGAGGAAGGCAAGACATGGGAATATCCCCAGAAAAAGGGAAAACCCCTTCAAAAGTTCAAAAAGCTAAAACCTCTAAATAGAATAATCTCAACATGAGCCTTTCTTCCAGAATTTTTTCACAGTCGAAAATCACTGACTTTTACTCAAATAAGATATCAGATGACATAAAATTTAATATGGGTTTGCAGAGAATTATTTCTCTCAATACCCGTGGAGGAAAAGAAAAAAAAAGACGACATGCTCTTTTGAATTCATTGTTTTCATCCAATCCAGATATTATCTGTCTTCAGGACGTTAAAACTGATGTTTCATCTTCTTGTGTATCGAACTGTTCCCTATGTAAACCGGAGTGTTACCATTATTTCTTCACCGGATCAGGCTCTGAAAGAGGAGTTCTCACCTTCATTTCAAAGAGAATCAAAACTGTAAGTTTAAGGGAGGAATATTCTTTCAAAAGCGAATGGCACAAATTATATATATCAACAAACGGAGGTAGCTTTTTCCTCATTAACGCCTATGGTCCGAATGAAAGGTCGCCTTCTTTTTTTGAAGCCTTAATGGACTCCGAAAGGGAGAACAAGCTTCCACTGATTCTTATCGGGGATCTAAACGTGGATCTGAGAAAGGAAGGTTCTGCTTATCCAAATAGAGCTTTTCTTGATATGGTTAGTTCCTACTTTAACTTAAAAAATGTGTCTGAAAAAATTAATTCATCTCGTGAGGTTTCATGGAGAAGAGGTTCTCAATCATCACTAATAGATCTTGCATTAGTTTCTCCCATAATCTTTGGCCAGGTTAAAAATGCTTCCTATAGACCGGAACCTTTTTCTGATCACTATATTTTGGATCTCGAAATGGATTTTACACAACGATCGAAAAGGTCAAAAATCCCCAAATGGATTTTGGATGAGCCCAAGTTTAAAGATATTCTAAGGAAACACCTAACGCAGGGTTTTGATTTTTCAATGTCTGCTGAGGTTGGGGCTTTTCGGTTTCCTCGATTAATCCATATGTCTGCATATAAGTTCCTATCTGCTCACAGGAAAAATGCGAAGGACTTCCAATTGAAGTTGGACGGTTTACTTAGTGATCAATCCCCATTTATTCGGACCATCACTGCTGAAGCTGTTAATAACTTTAGAATGGCTGAAGTCGCTGAAGTGGAGATGTCTGAAAGAGTGGAATTGGAATTTAACCCAAATAGAAGGTTAAAATCACTTCTTCAAAAAGATTATTACTCCGCTGGATCCATTTCGCAAATTGTGGACAATGGCCATAAGTTAACAAAAGCAAAGGATATTTTGCATTATTTCTACTCCAAATTTCAGAGCTTGGTTGGAACAGATAGAATAAATTTTCCTAGGAGAAAGAGCCACTCACAAATCAAATTATTTACCATGGATGATATCACCACCTACATAAAGAAAAAGTTTAAAGATAAGAAGGCTTCTGGGGTAGATGGTATTTCCGGGGATATCTACTCATTACTTCCCGAAGAAACTGCGCCCTTTCTTCAAAGGTTTGGTGAATCAATGGAAAAGAGAGGTCGGCTCCCGAGGAACCTCACGAAGGGCAGAGTGGTACTCATTCCTAAAAAGGGAAATGGCACCGATTTTAATCATTGGCGACCTATCACCGTTTTAAATCACTCCTATAGGATTCTTTCTGGAATTTTGGCCCAAAAAATGGAACCGGAGCTTAATAAAAGAATAAGTACCCCTCAAAAGGGTTTTCTTAAAAATAGAAAGATTTCTGATGTATCGCGTAATATTCAATCAGCTATTGAATCGGTGAGAGAGAGAGGAAAATATGGGGCTGTGATTGGTATAGACTTTAGTAAAGCATTTGACTCCATAAAACATGACCAAATCCTTCGAGCGGTAAAAAAGATGCTCCCAAAATACTTTTTTAACCCTGTTAGAGCTCTTTTATTTAATGGGTCATCTGTCATTTCGATGGGTGGTCAGGAGAGCAAGCCTATAATTCTCAAAAAGGGTTGTAGACAAGGTTGTCCTACATCGCCTCTACTTTTTATAGCCGCTGTAGAGGAACTAGTGTGCTTTATTACTAGAAAGTATGGTGGTTTTGGTGTCCTGTTCCAAGGACATCGGCATTTGGTGGACTTATACGCAGACGACGTGACGCTAACGGTTGAGGCGAACTCAGAACCTCAGTTGATCAAAAGAATAGGAATTCTTCTTAAAGCCTTTGAAAAATTCAAGGTTCGTTCTGGATTGGAATTGAATAGAGAAAAGACTTTCATTTTGCCATTAGGTGCCTGGAACTCAGGGGAGGGTTCAGTGGTGGAGAACTGTGTCGTAAAGAGAAAGGTGTCAATTCTGGGTATCGATTGGAGTCCGGAAGGAATTCATTCTTCAAACTGGGAAAATATCTCAGTAAATACCAATAGGCGCTTATCCTCTTGGAGGGGATTTAATCTTCAGAGGAGAATTGATTTGTACAATACTCAGATCGTGCCAGTAGTCCTTTATAAGGCGACAGCCTCACCGGTGATTGCTGAGAGGGCGATAATTGAAGAAGAAAAGTGGCTCCTCAAATTGTTCCACAAAAGATATCTACCAGCGATCAAAAGAACCAGAAAACTTATGGGTGGTGGAATAACTCTTCTCTCGAAGGTAATTCCTAAAATATACACAAAGGTCCTAAATGATGTAATGGAGTTTCCAGACAAAGAATGGAGGACAAGGGTCGCGAGTGGGGAGCTATTGTGGAGGCTCTTATTTGGAACGATAAACACCAATAAACAAACTGAGGCGGTATCGGGTGTTTGGGCTGCGGTACAACGAATTATATGGAGGGGAGTTCCAATTTTTTCAGGAGACTCTATAGTGGACATTATAGGTCAAAATTTATCAAAGAGATTCTTCTTTAGAAATCTGGAAGACCCGTCAACAATAGAAGAAATAGCTATTTTTAAAAGAGCTTTATCTATCCACAACACCATCGGAGTATATCCTCTAAATGATGGACGGTTTAGATATCCTCTCATAAAGGCAGCAAATCTTCATCTGATGCCCTGCCCTTGGCACCTAAAAATGGGTTGTCCGAATGGTCAGGAAGAGGTCACTATTTTGGCTGATTTTTATTTGAACCACCTCAAGCTACCGGAGAACTGGAGAATAAGGATCGAGCGTTCTTTGGTAGGGATACACGATGGGAAAAAATTTACAGCGCAACTACAGATCTCCTCAAATTGTATACAGTTTACGAGGCACTGCCTTAATTGTGGTAAATTGTACAACTCAACGCTTCACGCATTTGTGGACTGCCCAAAAGTGGGAATACTGAAAAGACTGGTCATGCTGAATATTAAGGGGACTGATCAGGGAGAGGAGAAATACGTAAAAGCCCTAGTTCTATTTGGGTTTTCTAATAGAAACAAAGTCCGGGACCCTAATATGAAAGCTATTGACGCAGCCCTTTTGAACGCCAAGGCCCGGATAGCTCAATGCTTGACAAGTGCGGAACCTCTACGTCCTGGGGACCTATATGGAGTAATTTTACACGCAGCAGCTAGATATACAGCTCTAACGCTGAAAATACCAACGGCTTCAGATGACTCATGGACACAGGCCAGTAAAATCATTAAATATTATCCGACTAGTTCAGTTAATTATTTTAATTTGACTAAGAGAATAGTTAAGTTTTTAAAATAGTCTATGCATTTATAATTATATGTTTAATGTTGTAATATTTAATGTGTTATTAATTTGTTAAAAATGTTTTAGATCGATTTATAATTGCTTTTAATTTGTAATAGTTCCTCAGCCAAAGTTAAAATTTTAGACTAAAATGTCTATTTATGTATTTTTATACGTATTTACTTTGTGCGTTATTTTATGTAGTTGGAACTGAAATGAATAAAAAAAAAAAAAAAAAAAATATAAAAATACTCTCTCTCCATATTTAAATATCTTGTAAGTGACAATTTCAGGACTAAATTTTTCTATCCCAACTGATCAAAATACAATTTGATTGACGATATCAAATTTAAAGTCAAAAGTCATTGCACAAAAAAAGAGTTCCTATGAGAAATACTTTATTTACCGAAATTGAAACACAGGCTCAAAAGACATATTTATTTGACAATTTAGTTACTTAAATAGCAGACATAAGGGATTTCATATCTCAGGAACCATGAATTTGATTTTGAGTTTGTAGACAAAAGTATAAATGTATTCTAAATTGAATTAAACTATATGTTTTTGAAGAAACAATATTTGGGGGATTTGATATGAATTGATCTAATGTTTTAATTATGATAAATAAATAGCAATGAATCATTTCCACACCTATCTTATAATTTCATCATTAAAATTCCTTGTATTCTCAAACTATTTCAACATTTTGAAATTACAAAACTCTGAGACATTCTTAATGATGTAAAAAAATAAAATTTTGAAAATGAAATTTTAACTCTATACCTTTTCAATATGAGAATGAGCAAGTTCAATATGGGAATAAATAATAAAAAACAATATTCAGAGAACTTAACATAATAATAAGTTTTATAATTAATGAAATTAAAAAAATTGGATTGAGCATAGGACTGTAAGGCCCAAATCTTAAAATTTTGTGAACTGAAAACTCTTATTCATTTAGAAGATCTTCAATCTTCCTGGAGTGGGCCGGAGCATTATCAATTACAAGTACTACTGACCCTCCATATATGTGCATCCTTTGCTTGTCTTAAGCATTCACGACCCACTCCATTGATGTATCCTTTTTAAAACTTCTTCGTTTCACCTCGTGATGAACAAGCTCCAAGGGACCAGTACATCCAATAACAACAACATTTGCCCCTTTAGAGGCTGTTGCTAGTGTAGAAAATCTGCTTCCACGTAGTGAACGACCCATTGATCTTGAAATATGAGGTTTAAAGTTAGTCTCGTCCATAAACGAGATTGGTAAATTTTGAGACAACTGATAGGAAAGTAAGCTTTCAACAAAACCTCCACGTTTATTCCCATATTGAACTAACTTAAATGGCCAAGATGGCTATTTTGACCATTTTGAGACTTGGAAACTCATACTCGGCCTTTTGGACTATTACTTAAAGCTTATTAAAATTATAAAAGGATACACTGAGTGTTTTTCATACTTAGTTTCATTTTGTTTTATTCTTGAAGATTAATTCATTATGTATGTGAATATTTTGATAAAATGATGTGAAAGCATTGAATTAACTTGTCCTTTGATAATAAAGCAAGGCACTCAGATAAAAACCATGTTCATAAGAATGAGGATCAAAGTAGCAAGGAAATAAGTTTCTGGTACTTTTATGCTAAAAAAGTTAAATTGAGATAAAGAGATCAAAATGGCTTTTCATGTCTGATGAAAAATCTGGCTCTCCTAACCTTAATAATTTAAAAAAATAAAGTTTTTGAAGTGCTTTTTTTTGAAATGCTGTCTATTTCTTATTAAATGTCTTTAATGTTTATAAAAGTTTCATGAAACAAAAACTGACTGAAAATTGACTTTTAAAATCTAGGTTTAAAAAGTTGTATATATATATATATATATATATATATATATACACTAATAGACTTGATAAAATATTAAATGAAAATTACTTCGACTCAATATAGCTACGTTTAATTTAATTAAAACACAAACGTACATAAATGAATATGATTGAGTAGAATAACTCAATTTGTTTTTTGTTTTTGTATACATTTGCGAATCTTATCATTTCTTAATGAATGTCCCAAAGGCTTATATATTTATTAGAAAATTCTTAATTCAATTGACTTTTCTTTAAATTTAATTTGCCATCTTGGAATAAAAAAAAAACAAAAAAAAACACTAGGTATACGACATTATCCTACTATCATAAAAATATTTTTATTTTTTTAGTCAGCTGTCGATTAGTCTACTTCTCTTCTTTTTGTAGACTTTGATGGGCTTAACTCAAATTATTTGCTCTTGTTAATCAATCAAAAATGTCCTACCATTATATTATGAAAAAAAATATTTTAAAGTTGGAAAACTTGCCGATAATCGTCAATTGATTTATAGGACTTTTTTCATTATATTTTTGAAGGAAAGGTTGCGAGATGCATACAGTGTGAAAAAAATAAAATAATTATAAATAAATGCTACATTACGTAGAATTACTATATATAAGCCTGCGCGTTTTTTTAATTATTTTTTAATGATGACCCTTTGTTACTTGTTCTCAAATCTTAACGTGAATACTTGAATAGGAGTGTCTAGCCACCCCAAATCTAAAATGGATAGTTTAACAATATCTGTTTGACTATGGTTTGATTGCCAAAAAAAAGAGGACATTTCGAAAAAAAAAAGAAAAGAGTGTGTCGCCCTTGTAATATAAAACTTTATAATAATCGAAATTTTTTTTTTCTTCCAAAAATCCACCCTCAAAGATGTAAAGATAACTACCATTTAATTTGATACTATTGTAACGTAAGGTGTCTCAATAATAATAATAAAAAGTAGTGAGAAATGAAAGTCAGCCATTCAAAACCCTATCTATGTAAAAATGGTAATAAAAAAATTATAAATTTTTTACGGAATTTTGTCACCCTGTGAAAAAATCTTTTCATAATGTTATTTTGTACTTTGCTTAAAGATGTTGGATATTTAATTTTTTTGAAGTGTGTTCTCTACATGTTGCAATTGTAAGCAAAAGTTAAATGAAGTGTTTTAAATCAAGAGTTTAACAGTTCTATGATGAGAATAGTAGAATGATTTAAAACTCCATCAAATGCTTGATAGGGAAATGAAATCATTTTTGACTTCTTTTGAATTATTGGACATCTGAAAATTGTGAATACACGTAAATACTCTGTTTAAATGTCAGAATAGTATGTGTTGACCAGACATTCTATGTACTTACCAATCTCCCCTTCTAAAGATCCACATATATTTAAGATCACCACAATGTGGCATTGACAAATGATAATGTGACAAACGACTATATTCAAGGACACACTCAAGTACACGGTCTCGTAACCATTTATAACCATGTACGGCTAAGATACTGTAACTATATAAAGTCCAAGAGGGATAATGATAATAATGTCAGATGTAAATCAACCCTACTTCTCTCATTTACTGTCGTATCCGTATCCAACATTGGTGCCAGCGGTGGACCAACAGTATATATGTATAAAAAGGCAAAATCAAGTACCTAAGGTAGACCAGATGAATTGTGTATTAAAGGATCAGATCTGGCCTGTAGTTTAGTGACCCCTCCCCCTCCCTTACTTTAGAGTTTATGGGTTTTCAATTTATGGTTTCTTTGGTTGGTTATCAATTGATTTAGCTTACTAATCATTTGTTTTGTTTTTTGAATTGAAAGAACTCTGAAAAACAGTGTTTGAGTAATGTTGCTTTATCTATATAGATACTATGAATTTAGTGATCGGTTGACAAAAACTAACATTTTATATTTATATTTAACTTTGATAGCAAGAATTTGTATTCAAATGCTTTTACATATTCAAAGGTCTTTGGACAAAAGGAAGTAACGAAACAAACATGTATAGAATTTATTAAGATAAGGAGATAATATTAAACCCTATAGATTAATATATATATTACTTCTAAATATATAAGTTATTGTCATGAGAGAGACATCCTTTGTTCAGCATAAGATATATTACCAAAAATATCCCCTTTTTCGTTCATGGTTATGGTAGATAGTAATAATAAAAAAAAAGCGTCAAAAGGATTCTTTAAAACCAAAATAATTAATTAATTAACACATGAAATAATGAAGATATGGATTGGATATGGGAAGTACAAGATAAATTAAGAATTTACCTTCACAATGAAGCAAAAATATGATACTTACAAGTTATATAAGTTGGATATTTCAGTCTCTGTGGTGGGTAAACACAGCAAAAAAATTTCACAAAGGACTAAACGTCCATTATTTTCGTTATGAAACGTGATTTATCTCGTAGAGTCGGGATTTGTGTGTTTTTTTTTTAATTTTTAATTTATGTTTTTGCTTTTTTTTAAAATCGTGACTCGTGTTTGTTTTTCTTTAAATTAGTGATTCAAGTTTTTTTTTCTCGTTTTTCGTAATTTCTTTATAGTCAATTTTTTTCCTAAAAAAAAAACCTTTCAACGATATATAAAAAATCCAAAGTAAAAATGTAATGTATCTAATTGCCAACAAAAAAAAAGTAATGACTTTACAAATTTTTATAGAACTTATTAACCACAACTAAGGCATTTAAAAGGTCAATTCCCATAGATTGTTTTCTATCTGGTGAATCCAGTCAGCTCCACTCAATGTACTTTCGACCTCTGTCGATGTGGGTTTGATGATAGAATTCAACGATTTGACAAAGACTCTCATCATTGAAACGTATTCACCAGTTGTATCAAATGTTTGTAAAGATGAATCAAAGGTTGAAGAATCTATGTATTTTGAGCAATTTGGTTGGAAGTTCATCAATGTCGACTTTTATTGACAGCTGAATTGGATTAAGATGAGATGAGTGAGAGACTCGGACTTCTTCAAGCCACAAAGATTCGTTAAAATATTTAAAATCATTTTCTGCCGTTTTAATTGATATCTTCTTGAAAAAAATATTTGTATCCTGAGGGACTTTATGCTGAAGTAAGTTAAAAAGTTATCGAGCTTTCAAATGATTAGCTTTAAAATTGAAGGATAGAAATCAGGAAATTACGAGCCGCGATAAGGATCCCAATTAAGTGACACACTGATTTTACCACACGATCTAATAAAAAACTCCATAAATTTAAAAAAAAATAATAATAACAACATTTTAAGTATCCACTGTTTTTTCTTATCCAATCATACAACCTTCATTTTTCTACACAAAAGCCAATTATCTAACAGATCTTATTACGAATATATGTACCTACAAAACAATGAGTTCAAAAAACAAACAAAAGTCTTGGTAAATTTTAGATTTGCTATAATAGCAAAACATTCAATAATTAGTAAACTATTTTGCATTAGGAGTTCATTGATGTCAATTTCGAGTATGACTCAGGCCACTCAGATAATATTATTGAGATTGTTGCTTCAATTGATGATCGAATATAATCACCCCTTTAATTTTCTTTAGGTTACAGGCTCAAACGTTAACTTGATGATTTTGGATTTTATAAAATAGTATCATCAAAGTACATTTCAATTTCTGATGCCAAGAGGAGGCCAAATGACGAAAGGTCAAAAGTTGTATCATTCGTTTCTCTATATATTTTGATGATATTATCGAATTCAAGTATAATAATCGTATTTATCCATATAACATAAGTTTTGAGTGTCCCTTAGGGATGTGGTTCTCAAGACCAGGTTTGGAAGATCCCTCAAAGTCATGTTCTTTACGTGAGATTGTTTCCTTCAAAATCTTTGTTTCAAAAATGATCTCCATATCAATTCGTAAGGTTTTTATTTTGTTTCACCCCTCAACATCTTGGTTTTGATGCCTTCAAAGTTTTGATCTCAGATTCAAGATCAAAGCCAATGAAAATAGATTAAAAATTTCACTTTACAGTGATCCCTCGCTATATCACACTGCACCTATCGTGGCTTCGCTGCTTCACATAATTATTTACTGTGCTTTTACAGAAAGAGTGCCAACAACTACCCATAACGATGTTCTTATCTCGGATAAAGACCCCTGCACAGCCTTCAGTAGAAAAAATGCTACAGCGTAGCGGAGTCAGGACGAAGAGGTGCAGGCCTGAAAAGAGGTTTTGTTTTTTGTTGCATTCTGCAGTACAGTATTGTTGCATTGTAAAATAACAATAAAAAATAAAGCTGATTACTTTCACCTATCGTGGGTATTCTTTAGAACATATCCACCGCGATAAACGAGGGTTCACTGTATATTAAAAAAAGAAAAAAAACACGAATATTTTTTTTCTTCTTTTGGTGCATCAAAGTCTTGGTATCGTTAGGAATGTAAATAATATGAAAATTGGGCTTATAAGAATCAAAGAAAGAGAAAATCAACCTGGTAACTCTGACAATTTGATGAAGGTTGAGAGGGAAGCAGCTTGAGGTGTCATGACGTTTTACTGAGCTACAAGCTGCTATTCTCCATTATATATACAACAATAAATAATACCATAGATGAGGGGCAGGAAATTAACTGAAATTAATGTCAGGAAATTATATATTTTTAACTAATAATAATTATACAAGGACTTGAGCCCTTTTTTGTTTACAATTTATTTGCTTTATTAACCTTAATGCATGTATTCTTCCTTCATGCAAGATCTTCACTATCAGGTAGATGTTCTCCCCTAATACAGTAATAAAGGAAAAATGATAACAGCTTTGAAAAACAAAAAGTACTGTTCGAAGAGCCAACTCCACAAAGTCTCGCACTCGGCATTTTGCATATTATTTACATTCCTAGGTATCGTCTTGTTCTCAGGGAAAGGGGGTCTCGACCACAGCACTAATATCAACTAAGCCAACTTAACCTATACATTTTAAAATAAGTTGCAAACAATAAAAGTATATATAAATTAGTTACTATATTTATTCTTTATTTTTTTAATTTTTACTTTTTGTAATATCAGGATGAAAGCAAAATATTAAATTCCTTCAAAATTGAGTGCAAAACAAATTTTAAAGGGAGAATATATATTAATTTATTCTCTATAGATTTCGTCTATGAAATACTTTTGTTAGTATAAGCATGTAAGTTATGCAAATAAAATAAAAAAACAACATTCAGTAGTCATACCTAGATAGCTATTATTCGATTGCATATTTTACTTTAAATCATATTAACTATTAAAATAGTACATATGTAAATACCTATTATTTGTAGGATTAAAAATGACTACTGTTAACACGTTGCTAAAAAAATATTATATTTACCTTAATCTGGTTTGTTAATAATTTTTATTATTAATCTCTGATTATTATTATTGAGTAACAATAAAAATAGCAATTATTTAAGTAACAGATTCCTTACTTTTACAAATAATATTTTACTTTTGTTCCTTAGCAACTTTTTTGGCTAAATAACTAAATTAACGAGTTTTCAAGAATCGTTTTCAACACTCCAAAAGTATCTTTACCCTTCGAGTACTTTTATACATATTTATACCCAAAAAAAGCTCTTAATTATACAAATACACATGAAGGAGGTTATTTGAAGAAGTCCTTTTAGGGCAAATTAATCACACAAAGTACAATATATTATCTGTGCAAATATCTAAATATATATATATATATATTTTTCTGTGGAAACACAAATATAATTTATCCACAATGAACCAATGCATATTTTTTTTATAATGCCCAAGGACTTCTTGGAAGTCAATAACCAACAAAAAAAAAGAAAGCAAAATGAGAGTTGGGTTTTATTATGAAGGGAAGAGATTGCATCATCCAGAGACGTGAATGTGATAACGAGACTCTATGAGTATGTCATTTCTATCTCATTTATTAAACCTGATATCATGGCGATCCGAGTTAATAAGGTTCTGGTTCTCGACCCTACTTTTATACCCTACTTAGGACAACTCTCAGACGCAAATGAATCTAAACTTACAAAATACAATAATCAAACTGCAAAAATTCAATCCTTACCTCCCTTAACCTGAATGAGCAAGTGAATATTGATTATGATGTGATTTCATAAGCCTCTGATTGGCGTGGAGTTATAGCTACCTCCTCCGCGTACTTCCTGCAGAAGGTCTATGGTATGTCATTGCTATATATAGCTAGGAATGTAAATAATATGCAAATCGGGCTTGTAATAAAAAAGTGGAGTTGGCTCTTCAAACAGGTCTTTTTGTTTTCCAAAGCTGTTATTATTTTTCCTTTATTACTGAGGGGAGAACATCTACCTGATCGTAAAGATCTCGCATGAAGGAAATCATGCTTTAAGGTTAATAAAGCAAATAAAATGTAAACAAAAAGGACTCAAGTCCTCGCATAATTATTATTAGTTAAAAATATTTAATTTTCGAACATTAATTTCAGTTAATTTTCTTCCTCTCATCTATGTTATTATTTATTGTTGTATATATAATGGAGAATAGCAGCTTGTGGCTTTGTAAAACGCCATGACAGCTCAAGCTGCTGCTTCCCTCTCAACATTCATCAAATTGTCAGAGTGGCCAGGTTGATGATTTTCTCTTTCTCTGATTCTTACGAGCCCAATTTACATATTATTTACATTCCTATATATAGCATTCACCCAGTTGCGTGTCCTTATCACCTCGCACTGGGTGTACCGACGTTATAGGGAAACCCTTGACCACAAAGAGACGAACCCTTTCACTTCTGAAATATCACATATGCTTCAAAATTTTTTGCTTTACTAATATTCCTTTGCATATACTCCTTTGTGAATTTTTACATATATATTTATTCTTTTTGTGTTGTATCTTTTTCATTGTTCTTAACTCTCTTAGTGTAATCTCCATGTCCTGGCCAAATAATGTTTGACTGGGGACCCATGGAACTACACTGCCGAAAGAATGCTTTTTCAAGCTTATTAAAGACCTATAGCGTGCCTTGGAACCGGGCCCATGCGTTTGTCTGCTGTCCCGCTTGTAGCAGTTGTTTTCTCATAGGTTTCACGCAGTCTACTATGTACATAATACTTACTTCACTCATTGATAATGTTTTTTTTTTCTTTTCATGATTTAAAGGCTTTCAATATTTTCCTACAAAACAATTACTACCAATACTGCTGATCCGCGTTTTGAAAATGCAAAAATTATAATTGGATATGTGATTTCTAGAGTGAATAAATCACGTAGATATATTCACGTCCTATCTATTTGAAACACATAAATATATTCAGTATATGAATACACTATACTTAATATAGCTTTATATTGACTTTAGTACATGTATGTGCGGCGTGCATGTCGAATATACAGGGCATTAGTCGTCAACTTTTTACAATAAAACATCTTTATTTGGATATATGTACAGGGTAGGAAGGCAAAACGTGGACTTCCTCACCAGATTTGAACCCTTCACTGGGTTTTTCTACATATATGGCGGAGAGGGAAACTAAGAGGATCTCACAGCCTAATGGGAACTCACTCAAGCCCTCACTAGTGGCTGCATGGGACGACAATTTGTCAGAGGAGTTTGTCATCAACTCCTGCATGGCCTTCAGGCGATGTGTAAAGGCCGTAATTGATATTGAAGGGTGTCCTTTTAAGTGAAAAAGTTTTGCGAGACCTTGTCACCATGTTTTGTCAACATTACTTTTTTTGCCTATTATTCAATATATAAAATTATTGATGTACTTCTAAATCCATTTCTCGAGTCCACGTTTTGCCGCCCTATTCTGTATATATATATACATATATATGTTTTGGTTATATACCAGTGTAAAATCAAAAGGCGCCATTTTGTTACTTGTACTTGGAGGAAGCAGACGGCATGATAATGGTAATACATCCGTTTCTTCCTTTGAGCCAAAGAGTATTCCTTGCACGTTGCTCTGACATACCCATTTTCCCTTGATACATTTGAATTAATTGTAATTAACAATACCTTTAAATACTAAATGGACACCAACAAGAATTTCTATGCGACCCCAGAGTAGGTAGCTACTCTTATTTATTAATCCATGTCATAGTTAACTAACCACCAATAACGATAAATATAGTAATTCTTAATAGAGCATTTTCACTGACGTTACAGATTGTTTTATAAAGCAAAAACGACGCCATGTTGGAGACATATGCATAGTTGTTATATTGAATAAAATAAAGAAATTTAAAAAAAACCTTGAGGAAACATCATCAAATGGCCTTAAAAATTAAAAAAAGACTAAATATAAAATTAATAAAATTTGATGCCAAAGAGTGAATAAAATAAAATCATATCATACTTTGTAAAAATCCCTATGAAAAGGCTAGATTTGTACAATTAATTTTATATATTGGATTGATTAAGAAGGAGCAATGTGTGATAATCGTAGACAAATATCTGATCCTATAAAACTAATGGTCAACTTATTGGCTACATAGTGTCAATGTGAATGATGTAAATGCTTTCTTAACTTTTAATAGACTCTAAAGGTTCAAATCCTTGTGTTTGTTGATCCCATTCTGACATCCAAATGCATGGAAGATATACACCCTTTTCTCTACTTTGAAACGAGGGCTTGTATTCTTAATAAATTTGATTGCTTATGTCTCCAAGATCGTGAACAAACAATACTCAAAAGGACATTTCGTTAAAAGTTATATTCATAAATGGATGCATATTTTATGCAAATTAAAATAATATTCTGTTAAAGATTCTTTCTTATATTAAGTCAAGATATAATATTTTCATATATGTAGGTAATTTATTGAGTCCTCATTTGACTATTTCCTATTTTAATTATATTCACTAGATCGCAGTCACATGCAGTTTAAATCGTATTGCTAGAAAAAGGATTGTTTAGGGCAAGGAATTATTAACTTTCGTTGAATCATTTACTTTTTAGACTAGTAAATGAACTGCAACTATGATCAAAATACAGTTGTCAATATTTAAAGGCTCAAAATGTATATGTTTACATACATTTTTGAGTGATTCTTGAAGAAATTTTTCAAAAAAAAAAAAAAAAAATGGTGCTCTCAAGGTCTCAAAATGTTTTTTTTTGAGCATGATCAAATAAAAGTTTAAGGATGTTTCTGAGCACGTGTACATTTTTGAAAATTTACTATCAAAGAATATTTTATGCATGTTATAAATTATTTTATGTGAAGAACTAACTTTTTTTTGAAATATAAGTCTCATAATATTGAAGTATTTTTTTAAAAAAAACCTCACAAATATTGTGAAAAATACTTAGTTAACAGGAGTTATAAAAAAGACTTTTCACTTAACATTTTCTTTTGATGAATTTAAAAGTCGACTATTGTTTTTTTTTTAAAATGATAATCACAACATTGTTTCTATGAGTTTTTGTGTGGCGTGTGGAGTAGCCCAAATGACCGTATCAAAAGCAAAAAAAAAATGTCAAAGACATTAAAATGATCAATTTGAACGTGATGTATTACAACAACTTTCTGATCAAAGACAAAAAAAGTAACTGCAATTTCTTTTGTCAATTCAGAAATTCGAATTTTCATTCTAGATTTCCCCCTAAAAGTACATTTTTCAAATCAGTGTCTATTCAAAATTAAGGACAATGGTCCTTAATTTTAATATTAATAGTCTAAAGTTTTTTGTATAAAGTATTCTTTTATCAAAAAAAACAAAACAAAAATAACACACATTTTGAAACCTTGGGAGCTCTACTTTTCCATAAAAAGTTTTATAAGGAATACTTGAGCAGAAAGCTGCGTAATAATTAACTTTTTTTAAAACTTTTTTTCTTGTATCTCCAAGGCATGAACTTGAATGATCTTATTGTTAGTTTATTGAATGGTTAAAAAGTTGATTTTAATATATCAATAACGAGGAAGCCAATTAGGTATACATACAATAGTATTTTTTATCATCTAAAATTCGACTCTGTCAGCTTTCTGTAAAATAAATGATATACATTTTATGTAAGTACTGTTACTTTCTTAGAACTAAAATCTATTTAAACATTTTTGACTCAAAATCTTTTTTATACAAGAGTCAAATAACACATTTACCAAAGTCATTTGTTATAGCAATTGAACGTATTTTACATCCCATTTATTTTTTGTAATGGCGGATTCATTAAAAGTTATAAAACATATAATACTCTTGTTTCAGTAGAAATGATGATTGTGAAAATCGATTTTTTTTGCTTTTTTAAAATGTCTGAAAGATGATGACTCAAATGGAATTTAGAGAAATGTTGGTTGAATCAAAAATATTTGAAATGAATATTACAGATTCTATACTTTTGATATTTTGAGAAAAAGTTGTTAAGAAGCCAAGGCAATATCCCTGAGCCAGTAGTTTCATAGCTATGATGTAGTACCAAATTTGTCCCAAGTTGACAATTACAGTCTTGATTGTATTTCATAACCTTTCTTCCAAAAAGAAACAAAATAGAAGGCCCAAAATCATTTCATAGTAGTTGGCCAATTCCTTCCAACTGAGGGATTATTACTTTTTTATTTAGTCATAGATAATTATTCACAGCTTAATAACTGTAAACTTCATTTCAAATCATCAAGGCTTAGAACACTAATAGCTAGGAATGTAAATAATATGCAAATGGGGTGTGTAAAATATAAAGAAAATCAATTTGGTAACTCTGACAATTTGATGAATGTTGAGAGGGAAGCAGCTTGAGCTGTCATGACGTTCTACTGAGCTACAAGCTGCTATTCTCCATTATATATGTATACAAATGAAGACATCAATAATAAATAATAACATTTTTATGTATACCATAGATGAGAGGCAGAAAATTAACTGAAATTGATATCCGGAAATTTTATATTTTTAACTAATAATAATTATACGAGGACTTGAGCCCTTATTTTATTTACAATTTATTTGCTTTATTAACCTTAATGCATGTATTACTTCATGTGAGATCTTTACTATCAGGTAGATGTTTTCCCCTCAGTAATAAAGGAAAAATGATAACAGCTTTGGAAAACAAAAAGACCTGTTAAAAGTGCCAATTCCACAAAATCTCACACGCGGCGTTTTGCATAATTTTTACTTTCCTACTAATAGCTAAGTGGAAACGAAGGATAAAGAACAACAGCCAACAACAAAATAAAATATAATTTTTTAAAAACGTAGCCTTGCAACATTCTTCAAGAATACTCATGGTTTGACACAGAGTATGAATGATGGCGTGTTAGTCCAGATCACATCACACAGATTTTTAATACATCGAGAGACCAAGACTCTCAAAGAGTAGATACAAAGACAATACCTTTAATGGAAACCGAGACTTTCAAAGCCCCATCACTCATCAATGACTTTGATATCTCTGTCGTTGGTAAATAAATGAGATTTGGTTAACATGTGGCAACATTTATTTTGACTTCTCAACATACAATAACAAAAATAAAACCCAATATCTATTAACTACGTAATTACTTATAGCTATAGACTAATGGATATAGCTATTAAATAAACATCCATAATGGGAAAATAATAATTTAATCGAAAAATAACTCTCTCCATGCCTGAACTTGACGACCTCTGCCATTTTCCGACTAAATATTCGTCATCTTCACGTTTGAATCACATTCTACATTTTGATAAATATTATTAGGAAGTATTTTCATAGTTTTTTTACCATTCACTGTGATAAATTCTGTTTCATCATAGAGTTCAGGCTTTTGAGAGACGTGATGATCCTTGCCTATTCGTGAGGGATGATGTTGTCTATGACGATTTGGAGCGTTGGAATATAGCTGACATGTGAGAAATCCAAGGATTCGTGGGTATTTCTTCTTTAAACTATTGTAGATGGAGCGTTTACAGATGAATATCACAAAGAATCCAAAGCCACGAAGTACATTAAGACCTCCAATTATTCGGAGGAATACCTAAAAATGAATAAAGAAATAGTTAATTTATTTGTTTGATAAGTTCTTTTTTTTTATTTTTTTTTTCAAAAACTAATTAGCAAATAAATTTGTTTGACTGCAAAAACAAAATAATTTCATTTACAAATCTATAAATAAATAACATAAAATAAAGTTATCGAGGTTGGATAGAATTGTGATCTCTTATCATTTTCATTCGTTTTTCCTCCTGTTACCAAAGTTTCTTCTACCCTATGTACATTGTATTATCCAAGCAACATAAAAATGTAATATTTTGTCTAGTTTGAATTAAAGTTTTTACAAATGATTGAGGACACATTAGTATTTTGTTCCAGATAACTCTATCATAGGAATACAATGCTTAGAGAGAAATTGTATAAAACGATTAATGAAGTACTTAATCTGCATAAAGTAAATTTTAATACTTTAAATAAATTAGAGTTTCAAAAGTAAATTAAAGAGTTAGTTATTTTCTTTCAAATTAAAGGGGACAAGGGTTAATAACATGCTAAATTATTTAAGTTAATCTTAAGTTAATATATATATATTTAAAGCAATTATGCTTTCCATAGAACATTTAACAAAGATATTTCGACACTCTTTTAATTTAAGGGGTCTCATATTTTTGAATGAGAAAAGGTAAGGCCCCTCATAGAAAGAGAAAGAGAAAGGTACAATTACACAGTTAATACGATAGAACGAGGAACATCTCGTAGGGAGAAAAAGGAAGCACCAATCCGGGGATTTATCCGAGCTTCCGAAGTCGTCTGAGGACGAAATGGAATGTAACTGGTGCTATCAATCCCGTATCTTCCTCCAATATCCCATCATTCACTAGGCTAAATTCCTTTTCTTTTTGGATTCGAACCCTAGCCAAGGGATCATGTTTAGCAGGATCAAAGTCCGAGAGCTCCAACTCATTTTGTCAAAGAGTCATCAACTATTCAAAGATGTGTATTTATTATCTGGTGTTCTACTGAACATATGTCATTTTCGTTGTATTCAAATTTGACTCAGAGACTATAATCTCAGACTTCTACTCCCTTGGGCTCAGACTCGTCTTCAAATATCATACCATTAGGGTACATACATAATCGCATGAATAACTCTTTAACTTTGTATTTTTATACGTTAAGTAATGAGATAAAATCATAAATTTTAAACTCCTTAAATCTGGAGAGATGTTTTGGAATAATTTAAGAGATTAGTTCAAAATTGCTTGAACTTATCTTGAATTTCAACATAGAAATAAATTAATGTATGTACATATTTTGGAAATAAAAGATAATAAATGGAATTTGTCTAGATTTAAATCATATATTGTTCTATTGGAGTTTATGTTCTCATAGATGTGTATTTAAATGATGGTTTTTAGAAAATTAAATTAATTATTCATGGCTATTTAATTGTCTGTTCCTTTAATTCAATGATTGATGTCAATCAATCATGCTTATAATATGTAGATTTTTATGTTATATACATGTACTTTCTTTTTTTCTTCTTCAAGTTTGATAGTCATGCTACTTCATCAACTTGTGAAAATAAATTATATGAAGGTTTTACTGTGGAAGTTACAAAAAAACACATAACCTCGTAAACAATCAAGGAGACACAAAATCAGTCCTTCTTCTCGAATATGGTACTTTTAGTCAATAATAATTGCTCTGGTGTAGAAAATTAAACATTTTTTATGTCAAATTAAGCTCACATTAGTAGTTTTTGATCCCTTTATTTCAAATATGTCCTTAATTGAGTTGTGATACCCTTGTTAGGGATTTTAATCCACATACGGCGACTCCTCAATTGATAAAACTGAGCCTAGAGATTCCACCTTCAAGAGCCAAAAGGGATTTACTTTGAAACCTAAATTCATGTCTTCTGATATCTATATAGTCTCTCTTCTTTCTCTTTAATTATCTCTTTCTGTCTCTATGTTCTTTTGTCTCTGTCTGTCCGTCCCCCTTTTTCTTTGCATGTTAAATGATATAAGTCCTTTAACATATGGACTTTTGATATAATATGTCTCCAAAAAGGAATTTTAGCCTTAAACTATTCCCATGCCGTCCTCTCAAATGGAGGATCATGATACAAATACTCCTGGTAAGAGAACTTTACATTAAATTAAGATTCAAACTCTCAGCTATGAAACAAATATACTTACAATTTCATTAATTAATTATTTTGCTAGAAGCTTTGAGCCTCAGAAACACACAAAAAAACATTCATTTTCATACTCAAATTAAGATATATTCAAATATGGCTTTAGCCTTCACAAATCCCTTTCTATCACTCCGAAATCCCTTTTTTTCTTTTCTAAGCAGGCAATAAACTTACTATCTATGCCCAACATTAGGAAATGTATACAAATGTATTAACATTTAAGTAGAAGATAACAAAATAATTATAAAAAGCTAAGTTACATAAATATGAAAGTGGGGAGATTTATTTTTGTCAAGATCAATTAAATCATACATTAAACCTAACATCATTTCAAATATGTGGCTATTTAACGCAATCATAATTCAATGTCAAAGCTTTTTGTAAGAAAATGTTTTTGTGGTATGTTTTTAATCATTAAAAAGTTGATTAACTGTACATGCATTTTCCTTCTTCCTCTGCTTTAAAGTCATGGGGATATACTAACATATAGTTAGTATTGTTCAATAATATGGGATTTTAGACCCGCTCCATCTTACGTTCATTCCCTACTTTGAATGATAGTCAAACGTTTTCAAATATTAAGGTGCACTTTTCATGGCATTATTTTTACTTAGATTGAAAGAGAATGAATAGGAATGTAAAAAATATGCAAAGAGGGTGTGTAAAATAAAAAGAAAGAGAAAATCAATCTGGCCACTCTGACAATTTGATGAATGTTGAGAAGGAAGCAGCTTCAGCTGTCATGACGTTTTACTCAGCTACAAGCTGCTATTCTCCTTTATATACATTTACAAATGAATACATCAATAATAAATACTAACATTATTTTTACCATAGATGAGAGGTAGAAAATTAACTGAAATCAATGTGAGGAAATTATATATTTTTAGCCAATAATAATTATACGAGGACTTGAGCCCATTTTTGTTTACATCTTATTTGCTTTATTAACCTCAATGCGTGTATTCCTTCATGCAAGATCTCTCCTATCAGATAGATGTTTTCCCCTCAGTATTTTTATATTCCTAAGAATGGAGTATTTCAAGTGTTTTGTCTTTTTAGTTACATTTGAAACAGCCCGATAATTGATTGCTGTTTTTTGTTAATTAAAATATCTACTATAGTTATTATAAACACTCGAGGTTACTACATTGCAAATAACGAAATAAATTTATTGGCCAATATCTAGATTGATGTTCTTAAGGATCGTTCAAGGGCTTTTGCATACAATTAATGAGTGTTTTTAAGATTTAAAACAGGATCAGAGGTGATGTCAAAATGTTAGGATAGATAAAACCCTACTAAAAGGACCCATGAATACAATATTTAGTGTAACAGAGTGGTGAATGATGGATATAGTTACTTTTTTAGTCCTCATCTGGTTACGTAACAAGTGATCAAGGATATTTAATTTGCTTCGTAATTTAATTTTACTTCATCTAAAATCTTCGAATGAGTTCCTTATAGTCAAATGACTTTTTCATTTAAAATCTTATAATTGAAGAATACTCTTGCTATTAGATCATGAATTGAATCATTGAATAGATAAAAAAGTCAATAGACAACCAGAGGCTTTTAGAAGAAAAATGACATAAATTTCAACGTTTAAATTTATGTGTATCTTGAAATAGCAAACTTAATATGAAAAAAAAATAATATTTTTACAACAACAGGTTAGTATTTACCTCGAGATAAAAGTTACAGTCCTCTAATTCCTGATGATCTCCATGTATTTCCACATGTATACACTCACTGATCCATGTAAGACCCATAATTAGAAAAAGCTTTGTAAAGAGAATTAATTGCTCGCGTATTTCCACGTTAATATGGCTGAAACTTCCTCCGCTCCCCCGATCCATTTCGTGTCTTTGATAGGACTATCATAATAAAAAGAAAAAGCATTCACTATATTCATCCAGGATCACATTACAAAGATGAGGACCTACCTTGGTTTTGGATGAATAGTGCAAACCCTCATTGGTCCCTTTTCGTCCATGACCCGAGGATTTTGTGAGTCCAATCTTTTTGGAGTATCTTTGCGACTTCCAAAGTGTGACAATGGTTATAAGATACATCATTGCATTGAAGCAAAGGAGAATGAAAATAGGGAAGTAGAAGAAGAGTCGAGCTCCCTTCATGCTCAAGAAGCAATTGTACTTTCCCACATGAGGAGCCAGCTCTGTTGACCATGAATCCAGGACCCCTATAAAACCACAAAAACAACCGGGTACAGTCCACGCTATGAGTGAGTAAATTGCAAATTTGAGTCGATCTGATCCTTTCCTAGGTATTCTTGCTCGAACAAAGGTCCAGCATAGATCAAAACACATGACAGACATCCAACAAAACATGGCTAGTCCTGAGTAGTAGAGAGAATAGCCCGTCCAAATACACCAGAGTTTATCCGAGCGATTTGAATTGTAGGCAATGATGAGGAACAGAGTTGTTAGGAAAATAGCACTGATATTGGACATGACTATTTTTCCGTGTAGGTTTCGAAAATTTGGCAGAACAGAGTAGAGTAGAAATGTGATGATGAGAAAGAGAAGACTAAAAGCTCCACATGCGGTATAGACAATACGTAGATTGGCATTAAAGTCAGCCATTTTTGACTCACAGATTGAAATGGAGGTGTTAAAGGACTCGGAGGCAGAGCTTGAGGAGTTGAATTTTCCAGAGTCAAGCTCTACACATTTCACAGCTGAAAATCTTGGAGGGCTCTGAGAATCAATACTTTGAATGAAATTATCAACACAAAACCCTGTTGACGAAGTTCCATAGCCCTCATGGTACAAACTTCCATCCTCCAAAAGATGTATATTTTCATTATCATTCACCTTGTATAAATTACCACCGCACTCCCATTTAATAAGTGTCTCCATGTGGAACTCTTTAAAATGGATTTTGTGTGGCGGAGGCTCAACTCTAGCCCCTCTTTCACCCCCAATTTCTGTAGCCTTATAAAATTCCGGTTTGTAGAGAAGAGAATTGTTTCTTATTTTCATACAACGGGAATTTGAGGAGTAGAATACTTCATCCAGCTCACAGCATTTTGGAATACAAATGTGGCCCTTGCCTGAGCAGTCAGGCAAGGGCTTCAGAGTACAAATAAGTACATTGAGCTCACTGTTAGGATCATAATCAATGCAGGAGTATCCAAGGACTTCACCTCCTTCAAAGGCAACCCGTCCATCGAGATAAATCTCTTTGATCGAGGATTTAAATCGACATCTCCCTCTACTTTTTGACTCAAGTACGTTGATGGAATAACTTCGAGTGGAGCTTCCAGCTCCTACATGTTTTACAAAGCGATTTGGTAGACGGAAATGGTTCAGGCTTTGACCCTTGACACATGTTCCGTACTTTGTATCTACGACGTAGCCTGTTGGGCAACATTTTTGAATACTTCCTTGATATTCAACTCCTATATTTGAGCATGAATAGAGAAAGGGTCCTGAAAATATATTGTGAAATGAGGCATTAGATTAATTGGTGTACGAAAAAAAAAAAAAGAATGTGGAAATTAAGAGATCACTCAAACAGAATTCTTCCCTTGGGCTATGTTCTCTATTAAGGGAGAAGGGAGAAGTTTAATTTGTATGAACTCTAGTTTTTTTTAATTGTCTTTTTTATTTTATTTGAAAGCCCCTTGAGGGCTTTAATGTCATATGTCTTTTTTTTTAATGTCCATATATATATTTAAGTACATATTTTTGTACGGCAAATTACCACATATTTTTATCAAAATTGATATATAATTATGTATGAATATATGTATAAGTCTACATTTGGTTCAGATTCATGGAACAGTACTTTAAATTAGACACAAAGATCATCCTTCATAATAAAACGCAATGATTAACCATCATTATTTTCTAATTAATCACCTCATAAATCATTTATTTGATTGACGTCAAATCTTTAAAAAAAGCTAAATTATGAATGAATCATTTTATGTATGTATGTATATTATATAGTTTTTAAACTGTTAATTCAATGGTTTTATTCACAAATTATAAACTTTACTAAATGAAAAAAAAAAAAAAAAAAAAAGGAATGATAGTGTGACTAAGAAAAGCCATGAATAAAATACATCAAGGTTTTTACAATTAAATGTCCGTTTATTTTTCATATTATAGAAGGAAGTATCCTCATCAGGAAATGAATCAACAACAGTTTCAATCCTTGCTAAATAACAAAACATTCAGTGAAATGTCCCTTAGCAAAACTTCTTTTAGCTACGAATTAAATTAGATCCACATTTTGTTCTTCGGTAATTAGGTACTAGAGGGGTATTGGGTCTTTAAAACGGTACTGCCATCATAAATTGGCTTTGTGGTGGCACTTGCAACATCATTACAATATAAGCCACCAATTAAGTAACCAAGAGAAATTAGAGTTAAAAGTGTCTTTTAATTATATAAAGTATGTATAGAAAGTGATCAAATGTCTGAGCCTTCCCCTATAATAAGTGCATTTGAATTGACCATCAAATTGGGGTTTTTTTTTCTTCGGCATGCTTTTTTTGAGTGACACTTTTTATAGATACAATAAACCCTACGCGTGGTGTTTCAAAATCAAATATAAGATAAGTCTAGAAGGAGCAACCAAGGATTTTAAAGGATTGTATCTCAACTCTGTAAGCTTCTTTGAAGGGAAGAATAATACACGTAACTCTCTGAGTGCGATGGTATTCAAAAACACTTTGACACATGGGTCCTCGTGGAGTAGGATATTTCCTTTTTCTAAAAAATTTACCTGTACAAATGGTACAGAGGAAGAATACAGCAGTATTGTAGAGTATCCTTCCTCGAATGAATATTGCTAAGAGATGAGACACAATACACAAAATATGCTCACTCAAATATATCCATACCCAATTTTGGATCTGGAATCAATACGTAGATATTACGTAGTATTCTAATAAGACATTGCTTTAAAAAACTATTTAAAATTAGAAACGAAAGATCAAAGTGGGAGTCAATTGATATCGTATTTTAAATCCACTCTCACATTTGAACAACTTTGTTTCATAGCCTTTTAAGCCTATTTTGATGATTAACTTATTTTCATATTTGCAGCTGATAATTGCTACAAGCAATGTAGTTATCTTGGTTTTGCTAAGTTTATAAGTTTAGAATCGTAATCACTTTTAGAGGTCCTCCTTCATATCCTCATCAAATCTACTTTCGGATCAAGTACCTTTTGTTTCACAGTTTTAGACATATAATTTATATTGATAAGTTCTTTTATTTTGAGCTTTATTTTGAGCAATAAATAAACTCATGTTCATTTATTTATCATTTCAAAAACCCTGAGAAAAGCTACATATATGTATTTGTCATGGAGTTCACATAGTGAACAAATATTTAGAATATAAAATCATTCACTCAAATATGCATTCTATTAAACAAATAAATAAAGAATCAATATTTTGATATTTTGATTTGAGCATCAAACTACTTGAGATACAGCATTTCAATCATGAGTCATACAAGTTAATTGAATAATAAACATTAATAGAAGTCTATTTTCATGTTTACGAACATAATATAAGTACAACTATACATATATTATATTTTGAAGTAGCGTTATCAAAGCAACAACAATACAGAGTTGATTCTGTTTTGTTCCTTCCATTGATTCCTTCAAAAAGTTTTAACTACATGCAAAACACAAATTTCATATTGGAGAGATTTCTTAGTCCTTGCCATAACTATATGTATTTATATATATATATATTTGTCAAAATTTACTTTCTTTTAATTTTAAATTGAAGGAGGTTGCGTGGTTTGTTATGGAGTAATTCAGTTATCCTAGTAGTGAGGAAAAAAAGTCAATTCTCGGATTACAAAGTGATTTTGTATACAAACTCCTCACGTTATTATCGTTTCATCACTCAGCTTCTAGCTATTGGGCTTGAATGTTTTTTACATTCAAGGTTGTTTACAACTAAGACTCAGGATTTATGCACCATTTTGCAATGTTGAATGTCGTACAAAGTTTGCTCATGTTCTATTGGTTATAAGGGTATGACGTCATGAATATTGTTTACTTTGTAGTTTGTTTACAACTCAGACTCAGGATTCCTCTACCATTAATTCGTAACGATGAATGTTGTCTAAGTTTGCTCATGTTCTATTGGCTATAAGGGTATGACGTCATGACTAATCTTTACTTTTTAGTTTGTTTACAACTCAGACTCAGAACTGCTGTACCATTTTGATACTTATAATTTTCTTTAAGCTTGCCTTCGCTTAATTACTTTGAAATTTGTGGGAGGAATGTGTTATAGCTGAGCTAATTTTGAAAACTATCATATACATGTACCATAATATTTTGAAATATTATGATTATACTTAAAATATACCTTTTTACCATGTGTGAAAAATGTATAACTTTGAACGTTAGAGGGTTGCTTTCATTTATACATAAAAAAGAATAAGTTAAAACGAAATGTTCCTTAAATTGTCTTACACTTTTGCTATCTCCAAATGGTAAATTCTTGATTATTATTAATAATAAAATTATTTTCAACGTACAATGAATCCTTCATAATTTATTATTAGTCAATAAAAAAAATATTTGAGTAATTGACATGTACGGTTTTTTTGTGTGTGTGTTTTTTAATGAGCAGATCCATTATTTTATTTTCAAACGCTCTGTTTTTTTTTTTAATGATAAAAAAGGGTTATAGGTAGGAATGTAAATAATATGCAAAATGCCGCATACGAGACTTTGTGAAGTTGGCTCTTATAACAGTCCTTTTTGTTTTCCAAAGCTGTTATCATTTTTCTTTTATTACTGATGGGAGAACTTCTACCTGATAGTAAAGATCTCGCATGAAGGAATACAGGCATTAAGGTTAATAAAGTAAATAAAATGTAAACAAAAAGGGCTCAAGTCCTCGTATACAAATTATTATTAGATAAAAATATATAATTTCCTGACATTAATTTCAGTTAATTTTCTGCCTCTCATCTATGGCATACATACATAATGTTATTATTTATTATTGATGTCTTCATTTGTATATGTATATAATGGAGAATAGCAGCTTGTAGCTCAGTAAAACGTAATGACAGCTCAGTCTGCTTACCTCTCAATATTCATCAAATTGTCAGAGTTACCAGATTTTCTATTTCTTTGATTCTTACAAGCCCGATTTGCATATTATTTACATTCCTACTTATAGGTGGTGCTAGTAGACAAATTGAGCCTTTGAGTTGTGAAATAGGGGATACCAAAGGCCGACTTTTTTTTGTTTTTTGTAATAGGAAAACGATTTCCTTCATAATTTCAATTCTATTTGTTCGATATGAATTTAAGGCAACTTCTTAGATTTCTCTTATTAAATTGGATCAAATTACATCATTTTGTCAAGTTTTTATCTTATAATTATTGAGAAAAAAGTCAATCAAATTAAAGAAAAGAAAATGGCATGTTTATGCACTAAAATCCTAATTGTTGACAACATTCATGTCCAAAAAGAAATTAGTTTAATTTTATTTTAGTTACTTTATAGTGTACAAATTATTTGAAGATGATGTCACCTTCATTTTATTTCTCTTAATAAATCTACTTGAGAAGTTTTCACTGCTTTTAAAAGGGGGTGCACTTATTTATTTATTTATTTTGTTTTCATGTTTCAAGTAGTCTTGTTATGGCATTGTTTGTTACATCCACGTATTTCTTGAGTGCAGTGTCCCCTACTGTTAAGCATAAATATTTACAAAACAGATTCATTTGTAAATATATGCTTGCTCATATGAATAATCTCATTTTCTTATAAGGGAGTAACTCCTCTTGATTAAAAGGAAAATTTAGATTTTTTTTAGAATAGTTGCAGCTAATCAGTTAATTGATAAGAAAGGACCATTGATTGAGAAGTAACTCAATTACATCCCATTCCCTAGTAACAGGAATAAATACTACAAAATCATGTCTTAAAAAATAGTAATGTACCTATAGTGTAATCACCAATTAGAACGCGAGCTTCTTGAATATCTTATAGAATTGTAAATAATTCATTTAAGACTTTAATGTGGAGTCCGATCAATATCGATGTTTTTTTTGCTTTTAAAAACTCAATTATTTGACGGGTATCTTTCTCAAATTAACTTTTGAGGATTTTTTGAGTAAAAACACACACACACAAAAAAAAAAGTCCAATTTTTTTGTACGAAATTGGTACTCGTATTTATTTTTATTCCTGTTATTTTTTTAATCGTTACTAACATATCAAATATATTTTTACTTGGAAATTATGCTACTAGAACCAGTCTATCAAACAACATTCAACGGATTTTTAGGATACAAAAAACGGTCAATTAAAGGTGAAAAAAATGTACTATGCTTTTTACAATGAGTGTTATAAAAATAAGACATGAATAGTAATGGGACACTTGATTGGACAATTCATTACACACTGATTTAAAATTGTCTATAATCAGCGAATGTTCTCATCTGACAAATTGATAGAGACTCTAATTTACAACATAGCTTTTATTATATGGAATTCGAAGATATTGATCAATGATGATCACTGTTTTCTCAAAATTAAATTGAACATATTTTGAGTCAGTGGTTTCTTGTTTCCTATTGCTCTATTCATTTTTTGTAAGACACTCCCTCTCATAATATGATGACTTATAAATATTAAAATAATACGTTTGTTTTTGTTATAGGCATAAACAAATTCCTTTTAATTCATATGTTACACCCATTCTGTATTGTTATTATTAATATTATTTTGGAAACAGGAAGAAAATTTTGACAAAAGAAAATGTTGAATGGTAAGAAATAACAAAAGTATAATTTGTATATCAAGAAAGTAAAAAAAAAAAGTTTTCTTTTTCAGCAGCGAAAATATTGTAAAAGAAAAAAAAATATATTAATATTCTCAATATATGTATATGAGGAACGAACAACGTACAATAATTTTATAATTGTTTTTACTCCTCAAAATATTGTAGCTTTTATTAGATACCTTTTTCGATTAACCTATTTTTGGCTCTGATGATTAGATATATGAATATTTACAAATAAAAAAAAGACCTAGTAAATAGTAAATTAAGAAATAGATTCATTGTCATATTTCAAGGCAAATTACGCATTTGGCAGTGTATCAAATTAGTAAATAAGGGCTTTGAAATAAAGTGGCATTCCTTATTCTCTATAGCCTTTGTGCTTTTAAGAAATAAAAAAGATCCAATGAAACTGGATTTTTATAACTTCAATTATGAATTTTTTAGGGACAAATAAAGTTATAAATTATTTGGCAATCCAACAAAAATTTATATGATAATTCAGCCGATTCTTTTTATTCAAAATAACTTACGAAATTAGAGTGAAAATAAGTACAAAGAAGCCGGGAAATTAAGAATAATTTGATAATAGTTTGATTTATCATATCTCATTTTGTTTGAACGATAAATAATTTATTTATTTGTTTGTCCCTTTAAATTTAGTTAAATCCAATTCACTTTGATCTTCATAATTACCAAAGCAAAATAAAAGTATCCTCAACCAAAATTTTGTAAAATTACGTCTAACTAAATTCAAATAATAATTATCATGACCAAATTATTTAACAATGTTTTAACCATATCTTTTAACCATAATTCATTGACTGAATTATGTTTAGATAATAATACCAATCAATTTATTCATTTTGCCTTCGGATATTTTTATTCTATGAAACCTTTTTGTATTTTGTTCTTCAAAATTATAAACAGTTTTGACATAATATGTGTGTAGAAAAAATACAAAATTATCACAATACAATATGTTATGAAAACACCCAAGGATCTTGAAGGCTGTCAACCAATAGTTGTGAAATGTTGAATAAAAGAAATTAAAGTGTCTTATGCAAACGAAATTATTTTATGTCAAAGGACATCTTTTTTTCTTCAAAAAGATACAAAAAACAAAACAAAGCATGATTCTAAATCATTTAGTGACATGTTCATTGACAAAAAAAAATATGTTTATTAAAAAAAAGGACCAAAACGTTTATTATTATTTATTTTTAAGTTACATCTTTCCTTTTTGCATGTATTTGGAACTTCATTTAGGTTTCTAGATCAGTTTAAAATCTTTTCTATATTATACAATATATTTTGAGTTGCTATACCTTTCTATATGAGTCTTACGTATTACTTACATTTATATATGCATGGATTACTGATTCAAAATTAGTATTTGAGAAGAAATGTAATGAAAAAGATAAGGGTTTTTTTTATACCTATTTAAGATAATTTAAGATTGTACATATGTGAATTTCAAAAATTTAAATTTACCTTCCAATGTATTCATATGACTCTGCACTGCATCCACACAGACACTCCCCTCACTCCCCTTCATCTCGATCTCTTTAAATCCTTCAAATCCATTCGGTTCCTTGAGAACAATGACGTCACCTAGATGATCATAGCGAAGAATATCATACTCGAAGCGTTTTTTAATGGGACAACGACTCAAAAGGGGCAAGAGTCTTGGACTAAAAGAGTCTTCATATTGAAGAAGAAGTCCATGGAACTTTAGAGACTCTATTGCAGAGATATTTGAGTAGGGGACACAGTCACTTAGATCAGAGTTGAGTACGTGGCTCTCTGGACAGCACTTGTTTGTGGAGAGGACTTGTTCTGAGGAGATGATAAGAAGGGAAAATAGGAGTTCAATCCACCAAATAAGGGATGAAACACTATTCTTCTTCATTTTGACTTATAGAATGGGACTGTAAAGAAAAAAATATATATGATATTAATAGAATATATGAGTCAATTGTAGGAATGAGAAGAAATTACATGGGAATAAAAAAAAAAAAAAATATTCAACTTCTTCCGAACAAGTTTTGTCATTAACGCCTTTTTCTAAACTCTATTCTCATAGTCATAATATATATATATATATATATATATATGTAATAAAAAGTGTCTATATGAAGTTATTCTTACATTGAATGTAAAAAAAATAAAATAAAATAACATTATGAATTTGATATAATGAGACTATGGAAATTAAACGTTCTGAAGAACAAACAATATAAAAAGAAATTATCATTTGTAATCCTCAAAATGGAGTTCCCAATCCTGGAATTCTTACTCCTCAACTTTTAAAAGAGATGCTTTTTGATGAACATACTCTTGGCTCCAATGATTGGCCGTTAAAATATCTGGCTACATTTATAGAAATGTATTTATTCATTCAGCTTCCCATTTAAACTCTATTTGCAGTAAGTAAGTGATTTATAATAAAGAATAAGACCATTTTTTGACATATATTCTTTGATCTATTTCTTACAATTAGATTCAAATTAAATGGAAATAATTTAGAATATTGTCAAAAAAATTCGAGATGAATAATTTATTGATTTAGGAAGTCGACGAACAATTTCCAGAGTTGCAAATGCCTGCATGATTCACATATCTATAAAATCAAATTTAATAACATTATGGACAAAAAGTACCTGGAAAATTAGAGTTTAATTTTTGAGGAGATTCCGATAAATGTTTTTGGTTTTAAGTTGGAACAGCTGTTACTCATATCTGTGTCAAATTACCCCTTAAAAGATTTATTCGTGTTTGATATCTGCGTTCTTTTGCTAACGGCTAAAATTGAATTTTTCGTCTTTAAAATGTCTGAAAATGGTGTTTACTCAAATGCAATTTAGAGTAATGTTGCTCAAATCAAAAAAGTTGAAATGAATATTCCAGACTGTATTTTTTTTGAAACTTTGAGAATTTCTGGTTTATTTCTATAGATACATAACCTATTATCACTAATTGTTATTATTGACTTAATATAATTTTTATAACTATTTTGAATGTTAGAAAGAAATGTTGGTACATATGCATGGCATACGGGGGGGGGGGGGTGCTACTCCTTTTGAGGGGCAAGAAATGAATTTTGATAATTAAAGAAAGATTTGTTGATTCCTAATGTTTTTTGCCTATAGCTGTACAACAAATAATTTCTTTTATTTTCCTTAATAAGAGGCTGTCATTTGCAGACATACGAATGAAGATCATCTATTTTTATTTTCATATTAATCTTGATTAAATCTCTAAATGGATCAATTACCAATAATGTGTAATTTGACAATTACTATTGCAAATTTCTTCTGTTCAATGCTATACATGTATACACTAAGTTATGAGCAATAAATTTGCTACAAATTAAATTATTTATATCATTCAATCAGTCACTTTCGTCACAGTTTAAAAATTTGATGTATATGGCCAATTAAATAAGGATTTTGATAATATATAATCAATTTGTTACATTTTATAAGACTGAAAAAAAACAAAATAGAATACAACTGATAGCGATACAATGAATTGTAAATGACCAGATATTTGAGTTTTTTTGAGCATCAAGTGCCGATTTTCATGGTTTAAATAATTTTTTTAGAGATTGATTAATTACAAACATGATTCATCTTTTATGTTTATACCATATATATATATATATATTTTGATTCTTTTTCTGATCATACTTGTAAGACAATTTGATAAAGTTTTTTTCTATTCTAAAAGCTGATGAAAAATCAAATGCAAGCTTCACTGTTTGCTCAGGAGGGTCATTGTCTATATTGATATTATGTACAAATAACTTTGTATACCATAAAATGTTCAATTTTTCACCCATCTTTTAAAAATGTCATATTTAGAATCCAGAGGTTCATTGTAGGCCACGAATCCTCATTCATTATGTTTGCTAGCATTGTATTCTCTCTGTACATTTATTGGAATATTTATTATACACTGGTATGTCGATCTTGGAGATATTATTTCATTTTGTATTAGATATATATATATATATATATAATTTTCAATTCTTGATAAATCATTTGAACAAAGAGACTTTAAGAGACTTTGATTGTTTTATTTTGAATGTTTTTAATACATCATTCAAAATTATCTCACTAACATGGCTAAAAGCAACTTTAAGCAACCCATAAAAGAGTACTTTTTTGGAATAAATTGTGATACAAGTAGCTGTAATTGAGGCTTTAGTGTTGAAAAACGTATTTACAATAGACTGCTTGCATTTTTATTTATTTAAAACTTCAAGCGTTTGTTCAGATATGGTTGTATCTAATGAGCGACTACTACTTCCAGGATTATATCCTACAAACCAAAGTAGGTTTTTCTAAGCTATTATGTTGTTTTTTTATATTCTAAATTTTATTTTTCCATATTATGTATGCTTTTGTATACATTCATGTCAAAAACGTTATAATATGATATCAAACATGACTCGTTTGGAGTAAAAAACACCAAGAGAGTCGATATTTTTTATGAATTCAATGGCTTAATAAAATATATATAGATACTTGGTGGCCCTATAGACCACCACCGATTTGGTTCATTTTTTTTGACACAAACATAAGTTTCACATTTGATAGAATGGGTGACAAAATCCACAAAGAGTTTTGCGAATCAATGGGTACTTCATTAACTTTATCAGTTCACACCCTCGTAATTTTTTTAAAAAAAAGGAGAATAAGTTGAAAAATTATTATATTTTTCTTAAAAAAATAGGCTCAAAGTTCAATTCAAAGTTAAAAAATATATAAAAAAGGCCTTAGATATGTATCTATCTTTGTCTTAGACCCCAGACACACAGTAGGACTGTATGTGAATATCCTAAATAGTATTGAGTATCTTTTGATTGTGAACTTTATAACTTTATAAGAAATAGTAATACAACAATACTTACTATCTACAATGACTCATGACAACAAATCACTTCGTGCAGCCTTGTAAAATAATTAATTTCTTAACACAAAATACAAAATAGACTAATGAATATTTATATAAAAAAACATAAATCCCCCATGTGTCTTGTATTATTTTCAAGAGGAAACTTTCAAGATAAGAAAATATTGATATGAAACAATAAAATTTGAAACTATTTAATTTATTCTATTCCTATTTTCCTGGAAGTCATGGAGGAACAACAAAAAAATTCTCTGAAAAAAAAGGGAAATTATCTCTATAAAAGACACGCATATTTGAACGACACAATTTAATTATTTTCTACATTCAAAATTATGTAGCATATTTAAATGCAATATAAAGAACTTTTTTGTCCGCTCGCAACCTCGACTCTCAAAAGGGAAAAAAAAATCTGGAACAACAACTGGTAGCAGACTTTTGTATTTTCCTTGTTGCCAACTTTTTAATACTGAGCAGAGTTATTATTTAGATATACTATATATAAATTGATAAATTCTACCAATATACAAATCAATCGTTACTACTTGCATAATATTCACAAATTCAAAAAAGGGCGCGCAATCCTTGATTTAATATTTATATATATATATATATATATATATCAATATCATTAGTAATAATACCCTTTTTGAGTTCATACATAACACGTAGAGTCAGCTGTTTTAAATCAAAAGAGTCAACTGATAAAAAAACAGCTGAAGGGAGAACACAGAGTGTTTTTGATTATCCGAAAAAAACTCGTTGTGATACCCATTGCGTTATAAATAAATAAATACAATTAAATGGATGTAAGAAATGAATTCTTATTCATATTTATGTATCTCTTTCCATCTGTCAGCCTGCTATGTATGAACTACTAAACTCCTCAAACGAATTCAGCTGATTTATAATATGTACACTCCTTAGATGAAAGTTTCCTGGTCTGTGATAACATGGGGGGAAGTGCTCATATTTTAAAGTTTTCATTTTTTATATAAATATTTTTAATACATAAAAAATTCATATAATTTCATGAATGTGACATAATTTTACTTTTTCCCTTATTTTTTATCGTTGATTTTATTTAGAAATTATAACTTTTATACATTTTTTTGACAAGTTCACATCATTTTCTGTCAGATAAAATAAATATATGAGTACTCAATAGAACTCATATTTAAAAATCCATTGAGAGAAATAATATGGAAAGTCTGAAATTGACAAATTTTCTGCTTTTTTAAAAATATGTTAATCAAAAAATAAAATCAAAATTTTGTTTTAATGAACAACCAGGAATTATTCGAAATTATTTCCTTAAAAAAGTTAATTTAATAAACAATAGATAAACATGGGCATTTTGTAAGTCTACTGTCTAGGAGCACTAATACACTTTGCCTCTGTGAAAGTTGAACCCCTGGTCCAAATAATCCCACTACATAAATGAACTGGTTGTACTTTAATTTGATCGTTTTAAGGTATAGTTTAAAATATAGTTTTATAAATATACAATTTTTCTTTCTTTTACCCAACAATCAGTCTCAAGGAAATTCAATATCGATTAAGTATTCGAAATTACAAATAATTTCCCTATGAATAAAAGCTTAGAAGTACGTAATGTTTATATAAACTACATATGTCTTTACAAGGATTAACAGATGTTTCTTACGTCAAGAGTAATCTTATCTAGAGAGACATCTTAAATATTTCTACTCACAACTGTGTAAAACCTTAAGTCGTATGCAATACGACCCTTAAGTATAATTAATTTTCATTCTAGTAGAATAAGGATCTGTAATGTGGTCATGAAAGCTAAGTTTGTACAAAGGAGAGCAGATTCATTCTAAAATGAAAAGGATATCATTGTGCAAAAGCATCGTATTGGTCACATAATTTGTAATTTTCAAATGAAAGGTCAATGTTGTTATTTATGAGAAGGACTTTTTATCTAATTTGTTTTTCAAATGATACAATGTTTCGACCTATGAAATTAAGGAACATAATCTATTTAATATCAAACTTTTCACATTTGATTTATGATACACAAATAACTCCTATATTTCAACTGATTATGGGCATGCCCTGAATGAGTTTGCCGAAAAAAGAGCTGGGCAAACGACCAGCACTCCAACATCTTGTCAGCTAAAAATTCGACCTTACATTTATTATTAGACATGGGTAAAGTGTTGAAGTAAAGTTGAGTTTGAGGAAGAAAAGTAAAATGGCAGTTGAATTCAGATTCATTATGAAGGCAGTGGTACTAACTGATATTTTTATTATTTATTTCCTTATACTCAACACATTTTGTCCATGTCTAGTTATATGACGATATGGGAAAAATGTTGAAATAAAGTTGAGTTAAAGGAAATAAATAAATTATCAGTGAGTACCACTTACTACTATTTTAAGTAGTTACAATGTATTATTTAATATTGTCAAATGGAAATCAGCAGATACATGCTCCCACAGGAAAAAGACAAAGGTTTATAGATAATGGAGGCTGGATCTATTGTAGCCAGAATTGTTTTGACCTCCTAATAGAGGAGATTCAGTTCTGTTCGACGTTACTTGTGTGCGTATAAGTTTTGTCTTCTGTATATTTTTTTTCTTCAATCGTCTAGAAACAGTAAAAGATTAATAAAGTGATCCACTTTTTTAAGGCACACTCGGTAATTATAATTAAAAAGGCTTTGTTTATAGTGAGTATGAGTAATTGGTAAGAAAAATGAGTTTAACACAATTTGACATACCTAAATTTTGGTAGATCATTGAATACAACATTTGTTGGATAAAAGATAGAGTACATATGTTTATTCATATATGAAATAAAATAGGAGATGTCACTTTTAATAAATTTCATAATATAACATAACATAAAAAATAAAATTGCACCTATTATTAAATATGAAAGTGCCCATAATAGGTAAAAAAAAAGAAAACAGCTTGATAAAAAAAATATTGTACATGTTTTTCCAATTGACATTTTTTAATTTTAAATTTACGCTCACCGGGATTTCATCCTTTTTCACATCTTCACTTATGTACATATATATATATATATATATATATATATAGAGAGAGAGAGAGAGAGAGAGAGATGTAAAAAATTTCAAAGAATCCTGGTGAGCAATATTTGAATCTATATAAATAATGATCCTTTTCTGTTTGGAAGATACAAATGTCATCAAAGGATAAGTTGACTCTCAGAGCTACCAAATGCATCCTGACATTATCTAGCATGGAGTTTACTCTCAACAGGGTTTTTAGAAATCGTTACATTTGCACTTTTGAATAGTCACCCCCTGATGTTAAGGCCACGATAAATAAAACAGAAATAAATAAAATAGAGAACGATGAATTAATTATGAATTAACAAAAATTAAATGAGAGAATATAAGTATTTAATGAAGAGATATACATCATCATTAGAGCTGTATACTTATAGAAAAAGAGCTTAAAATTCAAGAATGAGGTAGTAAATAATAAATAATTTCAAATTGAATTAATTTATTATGTATTTAAAAAAGGAAGCATAAGAATTAGAAAACTAATTTTACCTTCTTAAGCACATTCGAAAAAGATTCCTGAATGTTTTTTCCCTTTGAAAAATATTTCTAGGCTCAAAGGATTACTAATTCCTTAATTAGTAATTAAATATTTATTTGCTCAAATAAGTATATCATGAATATGTAAAGCATCTAGGTAATAAGTAAGGTCCTTATTCCTAGGAAAGGAAACTTCTATTATAAAAATATTAGATCCAGAAACTGTATCATGGTGTAGAACATTCACGAATCTTAAACCCTTTCCATTTATTAGGTTATTTGTAGTAATGTAAATCACATGCAAATCGGGCTTGTAATAAAAAAGAAAGAGAAAATCAACCTGTCAATCCTGACAATTTAATGAATGCTGGGGTGGGAAGCAGCTTGAGCTGTCATGACATTTTACTGAGCATCAAGCTGCTATTTTCCTTTATATTTGTATACAAATGAAAACATCAAACCACAAACATTACAATACGTTACTCCAGATTCATTATTATATTCACAAATATCATTAACTCCATTTTCCTCAATGAATGATATCCATTTTTTAATTTTTCCTTTGTTCCTCTCCATGATATAATCTTCGCAGACTGTTCTTTTCTTGTAAAACATTATGTTGAGGTAAAGTTGATGTTACCTTCTTAAGGGAAAAAAAATGATAACAGCTTCAGAAAACAAAAAGACCTGTTTGAAGAGCCAACTCCACTTTTTTATCACACGCCCGATTTGCATATGATTTACATTCCTAGTTATTTGAGTATGAAACCTAACGGTGGTGTACGAATAGAAAAGTGCACATACCCTAAATTATTCATCATTTAGATTTGACACACAACGAAATAACAACAACTAAAAAGTTCTCCTATCACTGCTTCAAGGGAACTTTTTAATATTTTAATAATGGCACATTATGAATAAATAGAATAGTATCCAAAATTACAACAAGATAAAAAACCTTTGTTTTGTTTTTTTATCCAAAGGCAAATAATGAATCAATAAGAGGTATCAAAACTATCAAAAAATTCATATTTGTATCCAACCCCTAGTATATTTAAACCATATGATACCAAATGATATTTTACAACTTTTATCAAAACATTTTTCTTTTGAAGTGACTTTTTTATGAGGGAAGATAAACATTTATGTAACATATGCACAACTTAAATTTGAACGGTGGAATTAGAACCTTCAAATAGATAAAAACTTACTTCAAAGTGTTTTATAAATGCAACATGTTTTATTTAAAGTATATAGGCACATCATTATGCAATTGTATATTTTCTTGTTACATACAATTTAAAGCATGGAAATAATGCAAATACATGAACAAAGAAGTTTTTGAACCTTGAATGATTGATTTTATGTTTGTCTCGCAAATAAAGAGATGTACAATTTAATATTATTTTGAGACTTATATATAATATATAACTAGAGCTCGTTGACCTATTGTCAAAAGTACAATGTTTCTACGTCTAAATGACTATCTATTTATTATTTAGAAGTATTCTACCCTTTCGAACCCAGAGGACACCGGTGTCCCATAAATTCAAAATGCACTCATGCATTCCATTGTCAACCGATTTTTGTTTTCTTTTTTTTGTTTGATAGATAAGATATTGAGCTGTTATTCCTATTCTATAGTTAGTAATAAAAAAAATTTGATTTGAATATTTTTCAAGGTACTGAATATTATGACTTTTACACATGCATAAAACCATGTTTAAACCAAAATAACTTTTTCGCGTTTCAAGGAAATTATTTGCTAATCAAAAATTAGTTAATATATACTTAAATAATTATAAGTTTAAAATATCTTTTATTTCTAACGCATACATTAGAAATTATTCAAGTCTAAGCTCTTTGGGTCACAAGTGTCCTTTTGTATGTAAAGGGAGTTTTTATCAATATATCAATAGAAATTGCTTCATAAAATATCACCTGTAAAATGTTGTACATAACATGTGATATATATTTTTTATTTAAGATTTTTCATGTTTATTTGTCAAGTAGAATAAATGTATTTAAAGATATAATAAATACGACAAAAGTACTCTTAAACCGTGTATTTTTAAGGATAAAAAAATTCCCTTCACACCCAGAGGGACACCAGTGTCCCATAATTTCTTAGAGAAACGGATTGAGTTACAAGTTTTTATAAAATCAAATTGGGTCAGTATGGTCACTTTGACCTCAAAAAACATAACTTCCAGTTAAAAACACTACCTGATACTTTATGGGTTTGAAAGGGTTAAAAAGACTTGATATATGATTGAATACTTTTCTTGCTCTGTTCAACTCTTTCATTACTTGTTAAAAAGTCATCCTCGATATCTCAAAAATTCATCCAAATTGAGAATCTCTCATTAAATTATTCAAGTCAACAATTTTTCATTTTTTCAAAAAGGTTTCAGATTCGATGAAATAAAGAAATATTTAGGCTTAAAAACAGAATTTTATCTTTAAAAATGTTGTTTTATCTAAACTTCAAATATGGGTTCATGTTTCATACTAAGTTTACACAATCCTGAGACAAAACAAGATTCAAGTCATAAATTTTCATTTTAAGGGTTTTACTGGGGGAATAATTAACTTCCCTATTTTTTATATGTTGATTGGTGAAAAGAACTCATTTGTGGCATAAAATATACAACATTGTCAGTGATTCCCTTCATTTTGATATCTGTAATCCATTTTCCAAAAATTTGTGAACCCCAAAAAAACTCATCAACAAAAAAATATCATCAACTTTGCATTAAAAATGTAAACAATGATTTAGGATTCATATTTTGCCTACCACTTCTAGCATAGCTAGTCGACCCACGAACCAATTCCTAGTTGGGATTCTAAAAAAAAAAAATCACTTCTTTTGATAAAGTGTTGTATATATTTTTGGATATACAGTGTCAAAATATCATTTTATTTTTTTGGGTTTAAAGTTTTCAAAACCCCTGCTTCATGAGTCTTAAGGATTTGAAAAAACAAAATGCCTATTTTCAGGGTCTTTGAAATAACTTTTACATAAAGATAATTGTTAAATGGCATGATAAAATTCAAATCTAAAGTCATTTGAATAATATTTTTTATTGGTTGTATCTTTTAACTACAACATTTTGAGAGTTTAATCAAGGTCAAGACGCATTCTAGTACGCACTAGGCATGTTGCAGTTATTGTTTCTTTCTAAAAAGAATCTTTCATTTTTTTGCACTCAAAAGTATTAATAACTTACATATGCGATAATATGAAAATATATCTTTACTTAACAATATATTATATTTAAATCCCTTTTACCATTAAACCATTAAAAGTATTATTTTTTTCTTATTTTGTATTTGAATATATGTATGTAATTCATAAAATACAGAAATTGAGAGCTTTGCTCAAAATATCTTTCTTGAAACTATCAAAACATCGGTAGGAATGTAAATAATATGCAAATGGGGTGTGTAAAATAAAAAGAAAGAGAAAATCATCAACCTGGTAACTATGTGACAATTTGATGTATGTTGAGAGGGAAGCAGCTTGAGCTGTCATGACGTTTTACTGAGCTAGTAGCTGCTATTCTCCTTTATATATACAAATGAAGACATCAATAATAAATAATAACATTATGTATGTATACCATAGATGTGAGGCAGAAAATTAACTGAAATGAATGTCAGGGAATTATATATTTTTAACTAATAATTATACGAGAACTTGAGCCCTTTTCTAACTCTGTATTTACTATATTAATGATGTTCTCCTCTCAGTAATAAAATGATTACAGCTTTGAGCAACAAAAAGTAATGTTCGAAGAGCCAAGTCCACAAAATGCGGCATTTTGCATATTATTTACATTCCTAAGCATCGGTAGGAATGTAAATAATATGCAAATCGGGCTTGTAATAAAAAAGTGGAGTTGGCTCTTCAAACAGGTCTTTTTGTTTTCCAAAGCTGTTATCATTTTTTCTTTATTACTGAGGAGAGAACATCTACCTGATAGTAAAGATCTCACATGAAGAAATACATGCATTAAGGTTAATAAATCAAATAAAATATAAACAAAAAGGGCTCATGTCCTCGTATAATTAATTATATGTTAAAAATATATAATTTCCTGACATTAATTTCAGTTAATTTTCTGCCTCTCATCTATGTTATTATTTATTGTTGTATATATAATGGAGAATAGCAGCTTGTAGCTCAGTCAAACGTCATGACAGCTGAAGCTCCTTCCCTCTCAACATTCATCAAATTGTCAAAGTTACCAGGTTGATGATTTTCTCTTTCTTTTTTTATTACATGCCCGATTTGTTTATTATTTACATTCCTAAGCATCGGTTATGGTAGCCTATGGGACCAAGTACTTTTTCCTCTTTATATAAAATGTATTTCATTGGTATATACATCTATCTAGATATTTAACCCTTTTTGGCCAAAGGAACCTTTAGGAAATGACAAATAGATTGAAGATCTATGTCTATTTGAAATATGGCCACTAATATATATATATATATATATATATATGGATACATTATTCCCCTTTACAAAACTGACAACGTGATTAACCATACAAAAAATATTTACTCGGTTGATCTGACAAATAGAATGAGAGTATTGAGATCCTTATATGTTATTTTTTTAAGGAATATGTATTCTGGGAAATGAAAATAAATGTCTGTTATTAATATCTGTCAAAGGAGTTTCTCAATAAAAGGTTTTTTCCTCCCCCCGGCATTTATGAATCCTCTGTAAAGATAATTATTATGAGAGATCTATATACATTTCTATCTATCTATTTCATATCTATCACATTTGTAGATAGGTTTTGACATGTCAAAGATGATTGCGCAAAATGCCTATGTCATACCCCCTGTAAGGTAAAAAAATCTCATTCTACGGGGAGGAATAATGACTTTGTTTTTCTCTGTTTTCGCAAAGATGTGTATGAATGTGTATTAAATAAAAGCTGTTGTAGAATACAGTCACAAAATACCAACAGCTTTTTCATTCACTCATTTATAAAAGAGTCGGTTGACATCCTATCAGCTGACATGATGTCTATTAGTGCTATCAATTATTTTATGACGTTATTTCAGGTGTAATTTTTGTGCTTACTGTCTCTGACGGGTTTTTTTCTTCTTTTTTTTGTCACAACTCTTCAGATGATGATTTTATTCGAAGAAACTCTCATTTTTCAAACTTTTTATAAGACATACAACTCGTATGACTTTGACAATTACACTGTACAAAGTCAAAAATCCTAAGGTATAAGTATAATAAAAGTTATTCAGTTTTGCACGCTGATTTCAACGTCCGACGGTTTTCGAGAAATCGGAATCTACTTTTTGAGCTTATCTGGCCCATTTTCCAACTTCAACTTCAATTTAATCACAGAAGAATACTCATATTGTGATCATTAGAATATAATGATCCACTAGTGTATTTGATACAGACTTCAATTTTAGTCTTTGTTTTTATCTACATGAACTCCTGGGGGCATCGACCCAAAAGTCGGCCAAATCCCTTGTACTTGAATATTACATGAAATGGATTAATAAGGAATTCATACAAGAGCCCAGACTCACAGCTTTCAAATAAGATGTGAAACACCTTATAAGAATCCTTAACTAATAAGAAATCGTCCATCTAAATGTATAAATTTTCATTCAATTTCGAGCAAAAATTCGCAAAAAATCAAAGACTCAGGGTAAAGATACTAAAGTAGTAGCGCACAGAAGGATTTCAGCTGGTTTCTTAATCCTTCTGACCTGTGTTATTATTATTAAATATTCACATCCGTGTTAAGCTGTTTACGGTTTTATATGTTGAATAAATTTGTTGAATATCATTTATCCCATTATATTATAATATTATATTTTTTTATGGGTTAGTAAAATTAAGTTTGACTCTACGTAATTATTCATGTTTTGAAATTCACTCCATACAATTGAAGCTTCAAAAATTTCAATTGATTTTTAAATCCTTTTGATTAAATATAGGGGTTCATTGTGTACAATATATATATATATAATATTATTAGTGTTCATCTTTTGATGGTTTCATAATTAAACTAGGAGAAGTACTACAAAAACTTGTTCAGATTTTTTGATAAAAATAAATTGACGAAAAAAAATAAAAATAAATTCACACTATATAAAATTTTAATATTTAAAAAAACAAAAACCTTTTTTGTGTGTGCCAGATGTAGGCTGACGTCTGTTCTTTTGCACAATTTTTAGGAACGATCAGTTATTCCATTTGCCCATTAATCCGAATAAGGAAACATTGATACATTTATATACAAATGGAAAAAAGTATAGAAATAGCCAACTTTAGTCTATCAATATATGTATGTGAACACCATCTGACGTAAATAATTCCATTGAAGGTGAGCTTCCTTCAAATTACAACTTTGTGCCCATTTATGAACATATAAGCCTCAAATCAATTATTTGCAAAAAACTGTCTGAGCTTTTTTTAATATAATATTAGATATATTTTGACCTCTACCGGTCTCCATTGGAACCATTTGGATCTGCAAAAGAGGTTTCTTTAGATGAAACATAATAACAAACTCATTCATTCTTTATCTTTTACAAATTTTCGTTAATTAGTAAAAAAAAAAAAGTTACTCCGTTACCAAACATACAGTTAGGTATTTACTTGACAATTTTCAGATTGATCAGTTTGTTCGTTAACATACATACAATGGTTTTTATTAGTAAAAGAGAGCTCTGCACTCCCCCCTCAAAGATATCTATGTAAAAAAAAAACCCAAACAATCTAATATAAATGTAACCCATAAATATTGTGGTTCCCTGAGTGATCTATTGTATTTTTATTTGTACAAATACAAAATGATGGTTTAATCTTTATATGTCTACGCACATAATATTATTTTTTGATGGATATTGTTTTTGTGTATGTTTAGTGTTAACATTATTTAATGTGGAATACAAAAAGCAATCTCTCTACTCAGTTTTTTTTTTATTGAGGCTGAAACACTTTAAATTTTTATTACATAAATTTTTGGAATAATTATGTTGACTAATTACATTTAAATTTATCTAATGAAATCCTTTATCCAATAAGGCCAAATATCTCATGATAATAACATATGAAGTAAAAATTAGTTTGATTTGTTTTCAAAAGATGGCTTTGACTTTTATAAATGTTTCATAATGACAGCTGGTTTTAGTGGCTTCAGAGAAGTTTATTATGTTTATTTTATACTGCATTAACCTCTGAGCAAAAAGTATGTTTTTAATTTGTTACATATATCAAACTTTGTGCTAATTAAGCAACATTTGCGGGAGGTTTTGTGCTTCTGCTTTTATTGGAAGAAAGGTACAACTTAAGTGCATCAAAAGGCTTGTAGAAGCTTAAGATGACAATGCTCCAATTAATAAATTATGTAAAAAATGGTTTTGACGTTTCATGAAGGGGGATATTACATAGATATGATATATAAACAAGCCTTGATCTGGACAGGCAAAAAAAAAAAAAATTACTCGATCAGTATTCTAGTCAAATGCAAGAGGAGCTTACAAAATCACGTGTAGTTCCAGAACAATCTGCTACCTCACAATACTACTCACAAACAAAAAAGCCACAAAAAACAAACCGAACTAATTTGTACTTCCAATACTTTTGTATTTCTACTTTTGAGTTTCTATCATTTTTCTAATCTCAGGACTTTCTTATCCACTTCTCACATTATATATATTCGTGTCTTAAATCTTTTCTACAAACGTTAACTCATTGAGTATGAAAATACAAATAATTAAAATACATTTTGAATGTAAATAATCACATTCAAAGAGTTTAAGGATGAAACTATGTTCATGTTAGTAGGTACATTCAATAAACGTTGAAAGTTTAGTTGAAAATCATTTGACAGAGGTTGGATATTTAAAATTAGACAGGTCATTATTTCCTTTCCTTTTATCCTTTTGAAGATATTCGCATTAAAAAAATAAAGAAATAAACAGTTTTGAAAGGAAATCCAACATTCAATAATAAAAGAAACTCGTTATTCTAAAGGAACATTAAATATTTTATATAAATCATTTAATGTAAAAAGTGGATTTTCCAACCTTTTGTTATAATAGATAAAAGGACATTCAGTCCAAGTAGCAGGTAAAATAATATTGGGTATATACTTCCTATAGGGTCTACTAGGAATTTGAATTACTCTAAATGTCTACTAATAAAATAATCTTTTACAACTAATTGTGTCTTATAGCTAAATTGGTATATTTTCCTGTAAACTATTAGTAATTTTAATCTTAAAGATACTTTGTAGACATTATCTTTTCCTTTTCTTGTTACGATTATATACATGGGTAAAAAATATTATCTCTCTACACATGTAGGAAAATTATCTTCATTCAAAAATATATTAGTGAAGAAAGTATGCAACTTATGTTAGAAATGCTAAAAATGCATGTATTTTTATTGAACATTTTTAACGTAACTTGCAAAAAAGGTAGATATTATTTTTTTAAAAAAGCTATTCTTTTAGGGGGAGGGAATGCTTCTTCTATGATAACGACCACTTTTAAAATAAACATAATTTAGAAAAAACAGAATAACTACAACCAGATCTGTTGGGAGGCAGTGCGGTAAAAGGGTCTTTATTTTATATTAAAAAAAATTAACATCAGTCTCATAATGATTTAATTTATTCATTTTTTATTCCTATTGTAGACTTAATATAATTTTGAATTTTGGAATTCCAAACGTTAACCCATCACTAACTAGACTATTACGTATGTTTATCCGATTTGCTCTATTGTGAAAAACAAAATTAGTACTGGTATCGAAACTGTGGATCCGGAAAATATAATGAAAAATATTGTGGACACAATATGATTTTACAACATATTTGTATAGGTTGTAGCCCTTTTGACTTAAATAATTATTTACTCAAAGAAGAGCTACTAAAGTAGTAGCTCACAGAAGGATTGCGAAATCAGCTGAAATTCTTCTTTGTCCTACTAGTGCAGTTGTTTTTTTAGTAGTTCTACCGTGAGTCTTTGATTTCTAGCGAATTTTTCCTCGAAATTGGATGAAAATATACAAATTTCGATGAACGATTTCTTCAAAGAACACTTTATCAGGCGCTTGACATTTTGTTTGAAAGCTGTGAGTCTGAGCTCTTGAATGCATTCCTTATTAATCCATTTTTTGTAATATTCAAGGAGATATTTAAGTACAAAGGATTTGGCTGACTTTTGGTCCTACTCTCACCACCTATGCCCCCAGGAGACTCTTTAGGTCAAAACAAAGACTGGAAATGGAATTTGCATTAAATACACTAGCGAATCATCATTTTTTTAATGAACAAAATTAGTATCCTTCTAGGCTTAAATTGAAGTTGAAGTTCGAAAATGGACCAAATTAGCTCAAAAAGGAGAGTTTGATTTCTCAAAAACCGTCAGACTCTCAAAAAAAAGAAGAAAAAAACACAGATTTGAAATCAGTGTGCAAAACTAAATAACTTTTATTATACTTATACCCCTTAGGATTTTTGACTCTTGACCATGGCTACTAGAGCAGTAGAAAAAGAGGAACTTAGGGCGTGTAGGGAAACTGCCCTCTTAATAAGGTCAAGCACAATATGGTTACCGTGGATATCTAAAATACAGGAGACAATGGGCAGAGTCAGATAAAAAGAAATACTGATTTTGTTTTTGTCTTTACAAAATACAAATATTTTTTGAAATGTTTTAATTGACAAGGTTGATCAGTGCTCTCCAGGATAATATTTCTTTCTTGACAACTCTACCTATATACAAATGTAACTCTTTTATGCAATAGTTGTATCCCTAATCATAATTTAAGAGCAAATTTAAGATAAACTAAATAACTTTTGTAACTCAAATGATTCACTATGAAAAGGAGTTGAGAGTTTGTGGATATTATCAAATCTAAAGTAATTCTTAGTTAGATTTATACATATATTTTTTCTAATTATAGGATGTTTTTTTGTGTATCTACAGAAATATTATCCGTGCTTAACCATGAAAATAACTCAGCAGGCTTAACAAACAATTTTTATAAATAAATGATTCAAAAAATGATTAGTACAATAAATTATTTCTTGATAAGGAATATGTATGAGCCTTAAAAAATAAACTATTGATTAAAAAAAAAAAATAAGACTGAAAAAGTCACATTTGATAAAGAACTATTTCAAACCCATTTTTTCATAATCTTTGGCAAGTTAAAAAAAACTCTTGCTACGAAAATTAATTTTCAGTTACATTTTATTAATTCTAAAGCTGTTATTAAATCATTGACGATTACACAACACCTTTCTATGTACATTCAATTGTAAAAAAAAGAAATGATATATTTTTAAATTTACTTTGCTTGACTATATATTGTAGTTTTATACCTTAAAAAAAATTTTTTTTTTTTTGAAAGAAATAAGAAAAAACATTTTTCAATTATTAACATTGTTGTAGTTTAAAGAAAAAAATGAAAAAAACTTATTTTTGATGTTTTTATTTGTAATCACTTGGATACATTTTTTGAGCTTATAAAAGTTTAAACTATGATGGATAACTCTATTACAAGAAATGTTCAAAAATTTAATTGTGATGTATGAATATTTATGTAGTTTATAAAAGACATTATACTTTTTGAATTTGCTAAGAAAGCTTAATAAAATATTTTTTTTTTCTCTCCCATTTAACAAATGGTTCAAATTACGACGTAAATATTGAATATTTTCTTAAAATTATAATTTTTGTAATACATTTTGAAACAACTTTTCAATGACATATATTTTTGGAATAATTGTCTTGGAGTCACAGTCAAAGTTGCCCTTATTCGAATATTTTTCAAACAATTATGAAAAGCTGTTTAACCAGAGTAAAAAAAAAGTTGTTTCTATGTAAGAAATGAACTTATTTGAACTCACCTTTTATTCAAGTATATTTTATGTGACTTTATTATTCATAATATTATAGATGAAATTTTTATTTGACAAAGGGAACTGTTTTTGATCATATATTTAGTATTATTCATAAATAACTATCTTTGAATAATTGACACATCTATTCTTATAGTTTTTGATTAATTCTCATTGAATCTCATTGATCTTTTGAAGAAAAGAACAACAAATTTCTTACTTAAACAAAGATTCTTTGAGTAAAAAAACGTAATACTGAGATTTTAATAATGGTTTTAGAGTCTTTAAGTATTAGGCTTTGAATTTAATTATCATTATTTTTCTCTATCTACGACACCAAGCAAAAGAAAAAGCCTCAAATTTTAAAAACAAGGAAAAATGCTTTAAATTTGATGACTTTAACCTGATTATAGTTTTATGAAGGCATAAATCATTTTTCATATGGGGAATGGCCTTAGGGTGATAAGAATGTAAATATCGAACTAGCCTTAGAAACAACAAAATTCCTGTTCTATTAAAAATGAAACACATTTTTTCTAAGGATGTTTGAAAAAATTATGAATGATTATGGATATAATCATCTTTATAAAATCCCTTTGGATCAAGACTGACATGTCATTAGTCTAATAAAATAAATTCTAAATTTTAATTAAGAAATGTGCTTATTTAATATAAATAATTTTTAAAATATTCTTTAAACAAAAAAAAGTTAAATGTGTTCGGATAATTATTTAAATATTAATATTTTTTTTTTTTTGAATAAAATATACACATTAAAATCTTTCACCTTGACCTTGCAACATATTTTTATGATTGAAAATTGAATTTTTTTTTAATTCTCGACAATTTTTAGGTTAAGTGTTGACATTTGACTGAAGTGTGTAATTATTTCGTTAGAATAATTTTTTAAATGTCTGACAAATAACTGGTGAAAAAACCTTATACTATAATATTGAAAGATATCTTATATAGGATTAGTCTCTTTATCGTAAATTTACTAACCTTTAGTCATCAGCTTTCTTTGATTTGATCCACATATATGTGTTTATTTTATACTTATTTCACCTTGTACTAAATTTCATAATTAATTAATAAAGGAGCTGTTTTTTTTGGAGGAAAAAAGTTACTTTCGACTAAAAAATCTATCATTTAAAAAAGAAAAAAAGTAAACTATAAGCTTTTCAGTAGAAAAAATCTCTTCTCTCTTAATTTTTTCACATTTAGTTAATGTTGTATTTAATTCAGATTAGAATGTAGAAATAACAGACACATTTATGAATTTTTTGAGTAAGTATGAATATGTCGCATGAATGTTAAAAAACCACAAATAAAATTTTTTTTTAATTTTATTAAATGTCTCATTTACATAATAATTTAGTAAATAAGGACTTTTAGGAAAAAAGTCAGATTATAGCCCTTAAAAACCAGGTATTTTTTTATTAATTTTATTGTCAAAAAATAGTCCACGGGTAATTGACTAATTATAAATTAATGCTATAATTTTATAATAATCCATGAAGTATATTTTCATTAATAAATGTAATAAGTTTTATTGTGTATTTGAATATCCTTCACAAAAGCAGTTTGCAATCTTAAAACCTTCATTAAAAAGTGTAATATTATATTAAGGCAGTCACTACTTCGTTAAAACGTAGTTTTGAATTAAATATGATATATAAAATATACACGAAATCAAGACTAAAGTTATGTAGTGAACATATAAATTGTATTCACATCTGAGTATATTTTTTTTTAATTTGGATGAATGCACTTCTTGATTCTTTAAACAATTTAGTTTTAATGACATTGTCTAATATTTTTATCATCCCTTCGTTTATTAATTACAACATACGATGCACTTTTATTTTTGTACAGATTATGTTTTATCTTCAATCCCATTTACAAGGTTTTCCATCATAATTACTTACATATTTTTTTAAATGATAAACGGATTTTTATTTGTTTGTAATGTTATCGGATAAAAAGACCTTTTTAATAAGAGTTCACTTTTATTAATAGTCATATTTTGCAAGTACATAAATATTTTCTTGCAATATAAGGTTATTCTCTATAGATTTCTTAAATAAATAAAAGTTCCTCGAAGATTGGGTCATTTCCTTTTAAGTAAAACACGAGCAATTGAAAAACAGTTAAAATCGACGTAGTATAACTTTGATATTTTGTAATATCAAATTCCTTTCCTGTCTAAATATTATTTAGTTAATCTTTTGATATTTTGCTATTTTGGCTCAACAATATCCTTTTTTTTTTGTTGTTACACATATTAGGTCTGTACCTATAAAGGAAAACTTTCAGCTATTAGGCAACAAATGTCGCGTGGAGTATTTTTAAACCATCTCAAATGTCTCATTTTTTTTCTTCTGTCATCTGACAACAATATTCAGTTCATTGTTTGTGAAGTTTCATACAGCAACGCAGTTTTGTTTGTTCTTAAAAATGTCGAATTTCGGTTCCTCAAACTACGTTTTGCAGACTTCCTTAATTTATTGTTATCATTTGAAGAAAAAATCTTCTGGAACACATCAAATACTTACGGTGGACATGCTCTGAGCAGAGCACAGTGCTTCATATGGTTTGAAAAACCCAAATGGCCAAACCAGGTCACTTCGACCACGAGGCAATGCTGTGTGTTTTGTATGATTTGGTACGAGTTGTTAAAACCTGGTAGAACAGTTGACTGTACACACTACCAACGACAATTGATCGATTTAAAATGCAAAGAATATTCCGATCGGCGAGACCATGTGTAACTTTTCTCCATGACAATGCACCACCACATCGAACAAGACTATCCGGGAAATGGTGGAGACGTATGATTGGGAACCATTGTTGACTGTGGCTTACTCACCAGACTTGGAGCCATCAGATTATGGCTTAATCGCATCGATGGGTCACGCATTAAAAGAAAAGCTCTTCAATTCTCACGCAGAAGTCAAATAGTGGCTAAATGATTGATTTACGGCCAAAGACGAAGCATCCACAAATTTCTAGCTAGCTATAGCTATTATTTTGAAGAATAAACTTGTCCCCATTTTTTCACAATAAACGTTCGAAATTGAAACATAAAGTCTCATTTCATAGGTATATAGACCTATGTGTACCAAATTCCTTTCCTGCCTTAATGATATTTTGTTGATCTTTTGATATTCTGTTATTTTGGCTCAACGATTTTTTGTTATTGTTACACATATATGTACATTTTGATGATATATAAGTTGTGTACTCTTGTACTAACGCTGATGATTTCATTTTATTTTGATCATTGAGTTTGGCTCATTTATTACATATTTTTTTTGGGAGTGATCCAACTTGTGAGCACTTATATGTTAAAAAAAGCTACAAAATACTTATTACTTAGTAGTTTCACGAAAATAAATTTGAAATTAAATCGACATTTAACATCCTTTATCTCCCTTTTTGATGGCAACTTGTATCATCTGTTGATATAAGTATCATCTGGTTTAAAATTGCAACTTATGCATACAGCAATGCAGTATATATATATATATATTATGAAATATCTAATTATATTGATTGATATGTTACATGTTGTTTTACAAATAATTGTATTCCAATAACAAGAACACAAGATGAATAAACAATGAATGATGTAAAAATATTTAGAAGCTCTAGTTATTCAATTCCCTAGCTCCAAAAAGCACAAACAAATCAATAGTATGTATGCTTATATATACATATATAAAAGGATAGCTAATTGAAGTGTTAAGGTGAGCAACCAAATACTTTTTTCAAATAAAACAATTTTACAATTTATAATTTTAATTAATTATTGGATCATTCCAACTTTAAACTTCAAAGTATTAAGACATCTCTTGTATATGTATATGTACCTCATTACTTCCAAAACTTGACTGAACACTACAAAAGCTAAATATCTAACTTACGAGTCAATATTTTTTTTACAGAATTTCTAATATATATACAAAAAAAGCTTTAGTAAATTTTTTAATTACAAAATGAATAAGATTTTTCTATAAAGCAACACAAATTTTATATAAATTACTAGTTATTGATGTAAATTGATACATATATGTAGGATCAAAAGTTTAAGGGCTTCTAGGTCAGTTTTATGGGGGGTAGGTGATCATTTTGTATGATGGATAAAAATTAAATAAATAGCAAAACATCCACGTTTGACCCATAGCTTTAGATTTAACATGTGATAGAAGCCATTTAAAAAGTAATCAATTTTTATGGACATTGAAAATGGGTTAAGGATTCTCAAACAATGGAAAAATATTTCTTTTCTCTTCTGTACAGAGAACATTGTGGTAAATTTTTAAATGAAGAACAACCTAAAAACTGGGATAATTAATTATTTATTATATTCAATGAAAAACATTGACCACTCTTTTTGGCAAGGATATTTGATAGTTTATTCAGGGATATTGAATGACTCGGGTTTCTAGGGATTCTAGTTATTCATTGTTTTGACTTTTTTTTTGATCGAGGTTTTGTGTAAAAATAAATACATAGTATTGCAGTATAATTGACCTTGAATGTCAAAGTACCAATGAAAAAATAAAGGAAGAAAAGAATAATGATATATGTACACAATGGAGCACATAGGCTATGGAAACAGCAGGAGCCCTTTACCCCCCCCCCCCATTCTTCTCAATAAAAAGTTGCTTGATTATTATAGAGCTTTATCAATATGATAGGATTTTTTTTATTAAAGTCATGGCGAAGGCTCTGTCATTTTTTATTACCACACAACTTCTTCATGAAAATAAGATTTTTTATTCTTTTAACTCACGAATTTTTCAAAGTATTCGTCAACTTTTGCTTCTCTTTTGCATACAAATCAAAAATAAATACTCTAATTTAAATAATATATATTTACGACATCAGAGAGGTACAAAAACATTGGCGTGTCCTGTATTTGGCTCTGTATTTATATTTGTATATAAAAAATCATAAATGAACGTATGACAAATTATATGACGTAGAAATTTGAAAAAAGGCTCCAAATTGATTATCGATACATTCAGAAAAAATCATTTTAAAATAAAGAAAAAGTTGTCATTGGATTTTTAAATAAGTTTTTTGGGCAGCAAAGAACTCCCAAAAAAAAATTTCAGACTAGGGAATTTGAAGGGGAAGTTTAAAAAGGGCTACTTTTTCCACATAGACCATATATATATATATATATATATATATACAAAAATAAAACACACAGTTAAACAAAGTCAAATGCGCAATTCTCAACTTACCTTCTTAATCTATCTTTTTAATGCTTATTATGTAACTCACTATTTGATTCGAATATACAACATGGTCAGTGTATGTATATTTACAATTGTGTACGTTATTTAATGTTTTTCTGAACTAAGATTTTTAATGTAAAAGAGGAAAGAGCTTTAGCTATATGATGTACTCTATCTTCGTTGCTTAAGATGTCTATGCGTTGTATTTCTAAATCTTTTAATGAAAAAGAAACCGTTTTTTTGAGAGAGAAGGAGCAACGAATAGGGGAAGAAAAAAAAATCGTTCGTATTTGTCTGCTGCCTTCTCTTTGTACATTTCCCCCCTTCTTTCAACATGGTTACGTGGTAAGCTCTGAACACATTAAAATATGGTTCCAACCACATCAAAATATACCCTTCATATAAAATAATTATCTTGTATTCGAAAATAGAAATATACCAGTAATAGTAATAATAATAATAATATTAATCAATTAGTTGAGTTCTTTAAAAAGAATACAAAATGCATTTAAATCACCATTTGTTTTAAAATCAATCACAGGGCAACAACATTTTTCCATTTGGATTTAAATGATTATTTTATATATGTATATTTGTTTTTATGACAAGTAACACGGAATTGAATAAATTTCAAAATAATAGCCTATATGGTCTACAAATTGACTCATTTTTTAACATAACGAAAATATGTACAACTCAAAAATCTTTCATATACATAGGAATGTAAATTATATGCAAATCGGGCATGTAAAATAAAAAAAAAGAGAAAATCAACCTGGTTGTAACTCTGACAATTTGATGAATGCTGAGAGGGAAGCAGCTTGAGCTGTCATTACGTTTTACTGAGCCTCAAGCTCCTATTCTCCTTTATAATAAAGACATCAATAATAAATAATAACATTATGTATACCATAGATGAGAGGCAAAAAAATTAACTGAAATTAATGTCAGGAAATTATATATTTTTAACTAATAATTAATAATTATACGAGGACTTGAGCCCTTTTTATTGACAATTTATTTGCTTTAGTAACCTTAATGCATGATTTCCTTGATGCGAGATCTTTACCATCAGGTAGATGTTCTCCCCTCAGTAGTAATAAAGGAAAAATGATAACAGAAAGACCTGTTTGAAGAGCCAACTCCACAAAGTCTCGCACTCGGCATTTTGCATATTATTTACATTCCTACATCTACATTGTCAAACAAGTTCTTTATTTATTTATTTATTTTAAATTCTTTTTTTACCCGTGAGCAAAAAATAGGGATAATTATTTTTCTTTTGGAGTCATATGCCATTAACTTAAAAGAAGAATATATATTTTATGATACCTTACTTTTAAAGTTATTAAAAGTTGAGTTATTTTATATAAAAAGTTTTGGTTTTATAATAGTTATTATGTAATTTATAGGTTTAGTATTGAAAAACCAAGGTTCATTGATTCTTTAAAACAGGAGGCCTATCAATGTGTGGGTTATTTTTTGTTTGTGCTTTAATTTTTCCAGCTAATTTTGTAACTATTATATATTAAACGTGTATTGCAAATATGGGAATGTTAATTAAATTACGGCGTGAAATTACTATAGTAATAAAACGACAACGACAAAAATTACAGTTGTATTATTAAACAAAAACCATATTAATTATTAATAACAATATTTTCTTTTCAAAAGTGATGTTTTCTACCACCAGAGGTAGTACAGTGTAGATAGTGGTCCTCCAACATAATAACTATATATGAACTATATAAATTATTTACTAATTTAAAATAAAAACACTTTGGAAATTTATTCGCAGAGTTTATTTGCAGTCAAGTTAGTTCAACTTTTTTATCCAAATTTACACTTTTGTTGTATTATAACAGCTGCCATTTCAAATAAGTAAGTATATGAGGCCATGAAAAAATATTGAAACAAACTTTAAATACGACTTAAGAGTTGTAATTAGGCATTGGTTATCTATTTGTGCATACTATTAAAATACTAATGAACGAATCACTCTATGGAAGGCCTATCATTTGGTTCGTGGAGATTAACTGAAAGCAAATTGCCCACCTGGAATTTGGCTATTGGAAAATTGTCGTCTGGAAAGTTGCTATGAATTTTAATATTAATTTGATGATTCATATATTGATCTGCTCCATCTACAAATGGATTAGACCCATCAGAGGATCCTTAGATAGTTTTCCCTTTAGCAGATAGGCTCAATAATAAAATAATTCTCTAAATTTCCCAAAATGCACTCCAGGCTTATAAGCTTGTATAGAATAACTGAGGGATCTCGAAGACCAGATAAAAATCATCACGGCCCGCCAATTCAAGGTACCCCCTATAGAATAATCTATCTTATGCAACTAAGCCAAGAGGTTGTGTGGCATATACTTGGGGTTCCAAGGTACACTAAATATCATCACTTACCGCTTAAAAATTCCACACCAGATCCATGGGTTATGAAGAATACCCTTATGACCCCATAGAAGCTTAAAAGCTACGACTACTATTGTAAAATCCATAAGGACTCTTCCACGCAGGATAGGTGGGTTTCCAGAGGTGGGCTTCCAAGAAAGCTGAAAAGTATCACCGCCTCCACTAAATATCTCAATAAATCTATTGAACGTTTTCACTCATATATTTGGAATTCGATATTAAATGATGAAAAAAGCTATTAAGACTGAACTTATTCAATTTCAAAGTGGGTATCACTGGATAAATATGAAAATTGATGGACATTTTCCATTGATTGGATTTTTTATCTCTGCAAAAAAAAATAATAATTTTTCAAAATAGGATTTTTCTTGAGTTTTTAAAAAAGAAAAATTTAATTTAAATCATATAATAATACCATTAAAGTGGTTTTACATGTACAAATAACTAAGATATGAACGATTTGGTGCTCAAAATTTCAAAACTAATAATTCCATATTTAAATAAACAAAATCTAAAAATTAAAATATAAATAAGTATTGTTAGTCGAAACATCTACTTATGATATTTAATCATTGGATATGTATCATTTTTTTAACAGCCCAAAGAATCAATATTAAATATCATATTCAAAATCTGAATGAAAACCCCTTTGCATAAGGGAGGTGATTTTTCCTTGAGTACTACATCTATTTTTTGACATTATTAAAGTTGACATAATTTTGAACACTGATTATGGCTCTCTACCTTCCAGTACAAGTCATCAATCATAGTACAAAGCCTCACTTTTACAATTGCACATGTCTTCACTGTTACTTTTCATTGAAAACTTATTTAAGTTTTTTTAACCAGGACTTAATTTGTCAACCTCAAATTCACGTACATATTTGTATGTAGTTTATCTGCAAACTAAGTCAGGAAAGGAAATACACTACAGATAATCAACTCAACAAATTTCCTAGCACGTAAGGAGTATATATGATGGAAAAAAATACGTACTATTTAAAGAAATATTGACCAAATTTAGCAAATGAAATTTGTCAGATAGAGTAACTATACATATATTAGAATACTCTTTGCAGACTGCTGCACATTTAAGAATGATATTGAAGAAGACATTTATATTTATTGAAAGAAAAAAGTTTATTAAATTATTCTCATAAGTGCTTTAGTATATGTGGAAGTACAATTTCTCTTTTTGTTTTTAGATTTGGTGAATAAACAATGAAATGAGAGGATTTTTTCAACCTCTTGAAGTGATTACATACAGAAGACAATGTGAAAAACATGCACGGTACATGTTGAGTCCAACAAATTTGTAAAGATTGACCCTACATATGTTTCATCCATTGTGAATTCAAACCTAACGAATAAATTTCGTTTCTTATTTGTTTTTTAAGACAAGTGCATTGTGCTTTCTAAAAAGAAATCCGTCTATTTTTTTGTGTAACTTGTTCATTCACTTTAAAAGACCGTGTTGTTCCCTTTCTCTTTGCTTGAGGAGCGTTTCTATTTGTACATAATCTACTATAGATGCTTATTTAAAAAAAAAAGCAAGAAAAACTACCATTCACATAAAATGTACTTTTTTTTATTTATTTCAAATCATAGTTTTGGATTTATTCAAACAAAACTATAAAAATATTTTATTTATGTTAAATGATACATGAAAAATATTCCTCATAATCTAACAATAATTTACTTAATGAAACATTACATTTCAATAAGGAAAATTCACATATATATTTATAATATATTATATCAAAAGGAATAAATAAGAAAACTATTGTCGAAACTCTTAAAATAATGTAGGCATTACTTCATACATGAACATTATAACTAATATTTTACATTTATCTTATCTCACAATGAAAAAATCTACCAAATAATATATACATAGAGAAGAAAAAAAATTGGAATTTCTTTGAAGAGATTCATAGTTGTTAACAAATAGACGAATTAGAAATTAGAAATTAAATAAAGTATATTTGAATATAATCAGCAATGGAAAAAAGTTAAAATTTAAGTAAATCAAAATATTTTTAATATAATTAAATTTTTTTTTCTTTCATATCATACCAAGTTCCACAATTGGTTTTTTTTTGTCTAGATGTATCCATCACGTAATGATCCTTATTTTGCAAGTCATGATATTTCATGTCTACATTTAACAATGATTATCAAGGGTTTTTTTAAAAAAAAGAGAGACGCATTTTCTTTTTCAAATAAAATTAAAAGGGTTTGAGATACAAACTAATTTCTTTTTTAGTGTTGAAGATCATTCAATTACAATTAACTGTGGATTTCAATTTCTTTTGCATGACCACCACGTATTTGCAAAAGTCTGCACATAAAACCCAGTTCTCTACCACTTTTTCACATAAATCGATCAAAATCGCAAAAATTTACTGTTCAATATTTGCTTTGAGCTCCTATAATGGGTTGCTGCCTTGTTGGTGTAGACCAATGACTTCACGTGGCCCTATAGAAAATAGTTCAAAGGTGTCAAATCGCGTGAGGTAGGCGGTCAATAGACTGGTCCATTTCTACTAGAAATCACCGAATTTGCTCTTCAATAAGTCGATTGTACTGTTTGCTGTGTGGCAAGATGCACCGTCTTGTTGAAACCACACGGCATACCATCCATTTGGGGCCAAAAATAATCCGTTATCAGGGTTCGATATCCATTTCCATTCACAGTAATGTGGCAATTATTATCACTAACAAAAAAGTATGGCCCAATAACACCACCATTGGTATGAAATCCCCACCAAACAGTAAGTTTTTCGGGTTACAATGTTGTCTCATGTGTGTTTTTTCCCGATCAATACGCATATTTTGCTTATTAGCAAACCCAATTGGCCAAAGAATAAATATTTTCATTACTGCGTGAATTTCTTTGTCTCACTGGCACTGGAACATTATATAGTGAATATGTTGATTCAAATTTCTTCACTAGACGTCCAGGTTGGACAATCACGTGGACTATAAATTTGTCACGATCTAACATGAATTTTGGTAATTAATTTGGATAATTTGTAAAGGTTGCTCAAGGTTGACCAGCTCCACATTGATTTGTAAATAATTTGTGAGTAAAAATGTAAAGAAAAAAAAAAGAAATATGACGTAGTTCGCCATCCCTAATGAAATAAAAGTGGATCATCCCTATTGAAAAACCTTTTATTAGAGTCTCCCCAAGTAGCACGGTTAAAAACCAGGGCTGAGTAAAAATTAAAAGTTCTTGTAAACCCTCTAGATGGCACTAGTTTTATTTTTCTTTATTGCAGAAGATAGTATAAATCCCTTTGTTAGCAATCACCAAAATATATTGTACTGAATGGAATACAGAATATCCAAGAAATTTATTCAACACATAAAACAATAAAGAGTTAAGCACGGATGTGAATATATAATCATAATTGTCAAAGACATGAATAAATTATGCCGAATTGTTTATGGTTTAAAAACGGTTTGAATTATGAGATTTTCAGAATACATACTCATTTTTAGTGTCGTGATAAAAAAAACATACTCCCAAGTAGACAAAAAGAGTAATAATCCAGCCTTAGGACTTTGAGACATCATGTTAGCTGATTTGCTATTCATACAAAATTAATTTAATATTTCAAGAGATATCTTCTAAGTGCATATGCTTTATGGTTATTTGCGAATATATGTAAATTATTTGTATGTAAATAAGACGTTTCCGTTTTAGGATCAATCCGTTATTTGTCTGTATCAAAGGATTTTCTGCTGTTTCAAATGTTAACATTTGGTAATTGAGGCACTGCTCTCAGTTTGACTCAACCATTTACTAAAACAGGCAAATTAACTTTCGTTATTTTCCAATAGTGATAGTCATAAGTAGACAGACACCTCATAAACTATTTGAATGAGTCAGATTCCTACATTTGAAATGATTTATTCAATAAGACTCTTGAATGAAACAAGTCCATAAATAGAGTATAAATGTCACCAACGTAACGGATTACATCACAAATGACACAATGTTAAGAACATATGTTGATCTATGTATTTACAAAAAGTATGATGGAAAAATGTCCGAGAAATCTCTAAAAAAATTCATCAAATTGGGCTGTACTTACTAATACAACTTGATGCTCCAGAAAAACAGGGATACATATTTGAATTGAAATCAAATTCATAGAAGGTGAGTAAAATCCCTTTAAAAATGTCTGGATTTTTTTATAACTAACTTTGTTCTGGATCAAGACTAATAAAGATGAAAATAATTGGAGAAAAATAACAAATCTTTGTAAAAATAACAATTAGTTCATGATGTAATAACATCATTTTAATTACAGTTGGTTAGGGTCTGAAATATACAAAATAAAGATATATTTCTAACAGACCCTAAATATCGAAGTTCTTTAATCTGTTAATTTCATTTTGACAGGATTTGCATGGCATTAATTCATTATTTTCCTTTATCTTAAAGAAACTATTTATCCTTATTAAATTTGATTGTTTATGCCTCTTTCAAAATGGCCGACTCTCATACAAAATACGCATTTGTTTTTCATAACATGATGAACTCATTTTCATCGTGAAATAAATCAGGAATGATCACCCAATAATTTTCATTTCTTTGCAAATAGCTAAATATAATATTATTTTCTTTCAAAACGGAGCAACATGAAAAGGACTCCTTAGTAATGGTCCATGAATCCTAATTAAGTTTATGATGTAGATATATATCGGTCAAATGTCCTTTCGGTATAATTTTGAAACTACTAAGATATAAAAATTCATTAGGAAGTAAGGTGGATTTACAATACGACGTAAGGGGAAGCGTCGTGTCGTAAAACTTCATCGGGCGTCTTCAGACTCACTCCCTCACCTAAGTAAAAATAATGCTTACGTCCGCCTCACTTACTGAGCTATGTGTACGCATCTATTATTTTCCCTTCCATACACATACGTCATTTGTATATACAGTGAACCCTCGTTTATCGCGGGGGATACGTTCCAAAGATAACCCGCGATAGGTGCAACCCGTGAAGTAGTCAGCTTCATTTTTTATTGTTATTTTACAATGCAATACTGTACTTCAAAAATGAAACAAAAAACCTCTTTTCAGGCCTGCGCCTCTTCGTACTGACTTTGCTGGACTATAGCGTTGATCTAATGAAAAACCAACATCAACTTTTTTCACTTCTAGGCAACAGTAACGCCTCTGAGCCAATCAGGATTCACTGTAAAAAATTCTGCGAAGCAGCGATAGGTGAAGTGCGATATAGCGAGGGATCACTGTAATATGATTAGGGATAGACATTTTGTAAAGAGCATACCCGTAATTACTAGTTGGTGCCTCTGCATTTTATCTGCTGATTGTTATTTGACAATATTAAATAATAATGGCTACCTATGATTACAACAAGTTCCCTTCTTAACGATACTGAGAACACTAAATTCAAATGGATTATCAATGAAGTCGTACCAACTGCTATTCTTCTTTTCTTCTTTAAACTCAATTTTATCTCAACATTTTGTATAAATATAATTTAATCTCTCAAATTTTTTCAATGCAATAGTGTAGTCAGATCCTATTGAAAAAAATAAAATGTAGGTAGTAAAACCATTCTGCCTCAGCATTGGCCAACCCTTGATCTGCAATTGGGGTTTATTTATGTCTCAATGACATATATTATATTAAGTTGGTATTTTATTTTATTTTTACTAGTAATAAATACTACTATAAGCAAAAAATACCGGGAAATTTAAATTTAAATATCCTTGGATTCCGATAGGAATAATTGTTTATTGCTTTTAAGTTGACCCTACTATCATTGACAACTGTGTCAAGTTCCACCTCAAAATATTCATTGTTGTTTGAGATACGTGTCCTTTTACGAACAGGTAAAATATAATTTTTCGTTTTTTAAAATATCTGGAAGATGATAAGTATAGTGGGGTTTAAAGAGATTTTGTTGAAACCACAAAAATTGAAATGAATATCCTAAACTTTTTTGAGAATCTGGAGTTTATCTCTCGAGATATATAGCCTATTACTCAAGAAACCAAGCATCTGCTTTTTAAACTTTAATAGCATAATATCTAAACTCAGAAGTTATTCTTCTGTAATTATTGACTTAATTCAAGTTTTGCAACTGTTTTGAAAATTGGAGATCACTTATGTGCTTTGCTTAAGGAGGAGGGTTCGAGGACTACTTTTGAGGGGGATCAAATGAATTTTGATGATCGAAAAAAGATTTTTTTATTCCCGATATTTTTTGCCCATAGAAGTATACTTGGCTCATTGCCTTTTTATTTACGTACGTACAAATATTGTGAGATATTTAAGAAAGAAAGTAATTGGAAAATTACACGATTGAATACACTCAAATATTAAGGCACTTATACACAAAGCCATGTTCATAAATATTTAAATGTACAATTCTAAGGAAAAAAAAACAAATAACTCCGTACTTGATGCAATAATACTTTATTTCATATATACTTACAAATAGTCAAATGACGAGTGAGGAGCTGGATTCTTTTTCTGGAATCGCAGCAGCTTCAGAAAATGGGTGAGTATTTTAGGGGAAATTTAAGAGAGGATTTAAATCCACCAAATTCATTTTTAAATAATTGAGTACGTGGGGCTTGCCATACAAGGTTAAAGAGAGCTACCGTGAAACTTTGTCAAAAAAAAAAAAAAGCTTCTTGACGCGTGTCGCATACAATCAACGCACGTTATGAAACGTTCCTTGAGTTTAAACTGTTTTGAAATACAGGGGCAACCCAGGCACTCACCCTTGGATTCAACCTTGTAGATCATATCGTTTAGGCTAAAATAAGTTTGACCACCAAGTTTGCTATCAAAATACATAATTGATCAACGTGGAAATGAGCACAAATGTGTGATATTTGTACGTAAAATATTGCGTACATTTTTCATAGCTCAAGGAATCAATTGAACATACGCATAATTTTTACCCACGTAAGTGAGTCTCATCATGACGTTTGATGAAGGAACACAAAGTAGCGTAACATTCTTACATCGTATTGTAAGCCCAACGTGTCACTAATATGTGACGCTACTGCATGAATTCTTGGTGAGACGACGTTTTGTAAAAACGTTTAAATGTTTCATATTTATTGAAAAAAAAAATAATATTTGAACTATTAGGCCTTATAACCATATCGCAGGATTTGTTATTTTATTCCATAGCTAAATATGAAATATAATTCATGATTGTGATGTCATACATCTCTTGCAAGATGCAAGACACGATTTTCTATGAAATATATGCGTTTCTCACACGTTGATCTACACCAGTGGTTCTTAACCAGAGTTCGGTGGTTTGGACTAGGAATGTAAATAATATGCAAATGGGGTTTGTAAAATAAAAAAAAAGAGAAAATCAACCTGGTAACTCTGACAATTTGATGAATGTTGAGAGGGAAGCCGCTTCCCTCTCATGAGCTGTCATGACGTTTTACTGAGCTACAAGATGCTATTCTCCATTATATATACAACAATAAATAATAACATAGATGAGAGGAAGAAAATTAACTGAAATTAATGTCAGGAAATTATATATTTTTAACTAATAATAATTATACGAGAACTTGAGCCTTTTTTTGTTTACATTTTATTTGCTTTATTAACCTTAATGCATGTATTCCTTCATGCAAGATCTTTACCATCAGGTAGATGTTCTCTCCTCAGTAGTAATAAAGGAAATATGATAACATCTTTGGAAAACAAAAAGGTCTGTTGTTCGAAGAGCCAACTCCACAAAATCTCGCAAGTTGCGTTTTGCATATTATTTACATTCCTAGTTTGCCCCCCCCCCCACTCGTACAATTCGTGACGTCACACTCTACTTGGCTTGAAGAAAAAAAAACATATTTTATTTTTCCAACTACGAAGGGTTCGTTCAATGCATAAATGGAACTATTGGGGCTCAGTGCCTACAACAAGGTTAAAAACCACTAATCTACACGTTTGGCGTCACATTATGTTAAGAAAACGAGTTAGTAATGGAAACAAGACGTGTAATATCTAAATAATTTCACAGTTGGAAAGAATTAGCTAACTATCAATTTTTTTTTTTGGCCTGATGAAGAAAAAGTCACCAGATACAATGATGATCATTGACCTACTACGATAATAACAAAATCGAGTTTCAAAATGTTAAATGATAGCAATGGGACTCAGATGAGGAGTCATTTGATTGTGAGTTTCTTTTCTCTGATGAGAAGGTCAGGTGTGCTGATTCAGAAACATTTTTAATACGATAATCTCATTGCCATTCTGTATGTAATGTTTAATGAAATAATTATGAAGAGAAAAGTTTTAATATTTTTTTATTTTTCTATTTATTTGTTTATGATCCATCATGAACCAAATAAAGAAATACATTACTGATGAAACAAAAACAACTTCTGACGTAGGAAATCACAAAGTAAATGGAGAAAAATATCATACTAATGCTGATAGTATAAAAAAAAGATGTAATAAGAGAAGACATAGAAGCCATGGAAGAGGAATACTCTCGTGAGTTGAGTTTTTAGAGAGTAGCAAGGGGAATAAAGAAAAGAAACTACAACTAAACAAGAAGAAAAAAGTTAAATGAAAAAATGTAACTTAAAACAATAAGTAAAACCCTCAGAATATTAATCCGACTCTCACTTATTGCTTAGTGCTTATGTTAACAGAATATATGAAAGTTACGAAAGCGTAAGAGGCTCTACATTACGTATACGATTTCCTTTAGAGCTTACATAAAATTCATCAAGGTGTAGGGATCAATACAAGAAAGTAATGAATTGACGGCCATGCAATGAGTCAAGATACAAATTTGGTTAGCTAAGAGACAACATTTTTGTCCACTAGAGGCGCTGAGAGTACACTGAATTTACCTGAGACAAAACAGTATAGCGACGCATGGGTGCAGTATGGGACATACTTCTGTCATTTTGCGAGATACTAATTTATTTCGTACTCTGGAATTCACGCAATTTTCACAAATTCATTGTGTTAATTCAATAGCAGAGTAAATTTTGAGACGAAGAGGAAAAAAAAACTTGATAATATAGATTCATATACATAAATGCCTTTAAAGAAGTATCTTGAAGAGGGGTATGGGGCGATTTGTCTCGTAGATAAAGAAATCTCTCTAAGCTAACAGGCGCATTTTATCTTTTTCCTGCATAGTTTTTCTGTAAAGAATGTCTAAAACAAGATTATATCTTTAGAACATCACCGATTCTAATGTATTTTATAGTCAGCTGTTGAATTATTCCACAGACTTAGCCAAATGAATGCTAAATGCATGATCCTTAATTAAATTTTTACATGCAAATATCGACAAGGAGTTCATAACCGTAAATAAATCTTTGGTTTATTCTTATAATAGCCATTTTACTTTTTTTATCCATAATTTTAGGATTATATATACTAATATTATTACAGAAGGGAATATCATCATAAGCCTCTTAGCATGAGTTGTCTAACTCATTTTTTGTGATTTTTCATTCTTTGAAGACATTAATTCATGTTTAGCACACTTTTTTATCCTATATAAGCTCCAAGATAATTCCTAATCATGTCAAATGTTACAAAGAAAAATAAGAACAGTAATTTACTAAGCCAATTTAAGAATAATTGAAGCTTAAAACCCGAGGAAGATTTATTTATTTTTGATAAAAAAAGAAACCTTACAAATGATAGATTCATTGTACAAAAAGACTGACAAAATTTCTAAACGAAGTTATAAACTTTGATTTTTTAATACTGGTAAATATATCAGTATACATTTAAAGCCACTGCCTTTAAAAAATCAAAGCCCACTGTTATGTTATTAGTATTTATTTATATAGGGATATTAAGGGCTAGGAAAAATTTGGAAAAGGGAGTTTGAGATCCCAAAGTCTCATAAGAACATTAAGATACTCTATTTATAGAATCTGAATTCTAAAGTTGAAGTGGACTAAAGTATTGCGAAATCATCAGAAATCCTTCACTGCGCTACAACTTTAGTATATTGAACTTGTTTTTTTAGTAGTTCTACCATTTCTAGTGGATTTTTGATCAAAATTGGATGAAAGTTCACACATTTAGATGGATGATTTTATTTTTTAGTTAAGGATTCTTATCGGGTGCTAGACATCTTGTTTGTAAGCTGTGGCTCTCAGCTCTTTAATGCACTCCTTATTAATCCATTTTATGTAGTATTTAATACATTATTTAAGTACAAAGAATTTGGCTGACTTTTGGGCCTACTCACGCCCCCTAAGCCCCTAGAATCACCCTTAGGTCAAAACAAAGAATAGAAATGGAATTTCCATTAAATACACTAGCGGATTATTATTTTTAATGCACAAATTTCTCGAAAAAAAAATTACAGATTTGAAATCAGGTTGCAAAACGGAATAACTTTTATTATACTTACTATAGCCCTTAGAATTTTTGACATTTCAAATTTGTTGACCACAAAAAATCGAGTCTTACAGTTTGTTTCTTTATGTTCATAATAATTATAAATAGAAAAATAATTCAATATATCTATTATTGGAGGAAAACACTGCCTTGAATCTAATGACTATACCATTATAACACTACACTCGTGTATAAAAGGTCGGCAATTCTGTCATTTAGTGAAAGGGGTGTTCTTTTTTATTTATTTATAGTAGTTCTGTACTAGGGTAATGATTGATGATGAGTGTATTGAATTATTAAACTTTTGTATGAAAAAGCTAAGAAAAAAAATTAAATTACTAAAACATGCCTCTTATCCCAGAAGATATTTCTTTGTCTATGAGACTTAATTTCTTACCTCAAGATATCACTTTTGAAATACAAAAGTATATGTATACTAGGGTGGAGTTTATTTTTGAAAAATATGTTCAAGTTGTTCCTTTTGCCCTTAATATGTATCCTATACAAATTTCGAACCGTTTTGAAAAACATTTAGTGGTTCCTCAGGGACCCTAAAGTTTTGAATTTTTCCCCTTTTTTTCAAAGAAATGTGAGTAAGTTTCCCCCATTTACATTACAGCTTTTTATTGAAATAATAAATTTAGTTAAGTAAACTAATTACAAAATATATTAGATAAGTTTTTATGAGAGCTTTGTATTTACTTGTCACAGAGTACAATAGTTAGAAACAAAATTAATTTTTGCTATCTGCTTTTTTATTTGTTCGTTATCATATAATTACCAAATGGTTTCACTGATGTTTGTATCACCAAAACAAACAAAAACTTAAATTTGTATTTGTAAAAAAAGAGGTCAAATTACAATGACTTTGACGACCTTTTGTCGATAAAAAGGCTATATAACCAAATTTTACACATAAAAATTTAAAAGCAAGTAAAAGTTAGAACGGGTTCATTTTATAAAAATAACTATGGGTGGGCCTTATTCAAAACTTGCAGCCAAAGAAAAAAAGGTGTCTGGCTAAAGTGAGATAATTATGTCCAGGTTGCATTAATATAGACAGGGTTCATCATCCAGCAACCTAATTTCACTAGTCGGAATCTATAAATTCTGAACTCGCAGCACCTCTTGATCAGACCAAAATATCTGATAGAAAGTCAATTTTCATAGTAGCTAAATTCACCAAGGCCATGACCAGAATATTGATCAGCTTGCTTTTAATAAAGATACCATTTGCCGAAAATGAACAGAGTTTCGACAAGGAAGAAACTCTTATAATAATTTTGGACTTCCAAAGTAACTCTTATCTTTATCAGCCTCATATGAAAATAAAATGTCTTATCGACCGTCAATATTGGTTTCGAGGAGATGAATGTCTAAATAACTAAATGTTGGCAATCTTTTGTTAAAAAAATGAAGCTAAAACTTCTGTAAATTCGAATTCATTCAAGACTGGGGTATGAGTGACCGTATTAAAGGCTTGTGCTTTGACACAACAAATTCAAAGCCAGGTAGAAATGCTAAAGTGTGAGTTTTTCTTGAAAAAGTTTATACTTCTTATCTGTAGACGCCATAATAGGGAATTGATTTTAGTTTCATTATTTGAATCATATTTGTGAGCCACATCTTTTCCTGAAGCTCAAATACTCAAAAAATTAAGGAAAAATGTCCATAACTAGATACAAGAAAGTTTGATTCTGGAATTTAGAATTCTGAATACACTGGTCATGTAGAAGAAATGTGCAGAATTCAATCTTCTAAGAGAGGATTACAAATAACTCCTAGAGATTGTAATTGTGTTTCTTGGTGATGCTCCAACAGGAGAAGTCAGATTTATGTCCTCTGGTACGATGTAACAGACCCACTGGTAGATCCAAACTACCTAACAACTAAACAGGAGTGAGGATTGCTATACATTTGTGAGTTTATCCTGAGAGTGGATCTTCAACCCTGGATGCCTGCTCCTAAGGCCACAATTGCTCCGAAAAATGACGTAAATTTAATAAAATCCCTTCTTGAATGGTTATCCATGAATTCAATAATATCCAAGTCAACATTTTTATTGAATAAAGGTCAGGAAAAAAGTCATCAAAAGCATCATAATTTGAACTTTTGTTAGTAATATAAATGAAAGTTTAAGTATTTGTAAATTTTGGTATACATATGCAAAATTATTTTTCTAATGATATGCTAACCAACAAATAAATATCTAAACATCAAGAATTAAACTTATATCCAACTATTGTATCTTTTAACAAGTAACATTGAATGTTCATAAAAACTTATAAAATATTTTTTATAGTAAATTAACTCAAATTTGTTATTTTTTACAAAAACTTGTACTCTATGGTACAGAGACACATATTTTTTTGAAGAAAAAAAAGTGCCAAAATTCAAAACTTTAGGGTCGTTTAGTAACCTCTAAATGTTTTTTTCAAAATGATTCAAAAATTTTATAGGACGTATTTAGACAGAAAAACAAAAAAAAATTTGAGTCCTGACGACTTTAACCCTTTCCAATCCAGAGGACATCGTTGTCCTATAAATTCAAAATGTGCTAATGCGCTCCATTGTCAACTGATTTTTGTTTTCTTTTTATAGTTTGATAGGTAATATGTCAAGCTATTATTATTCATATTGCACAGTTAGTCATAAAATTGATTTGAATATTTTTCAAATTACTGAGAGTTACGATTTTTACACATGGAAAAAAAAATCATGTTTAAAGTAAAATAACTACTTCGTTTTTCAAGGAAATTATTTGTTTATCAAATATTTGTTAATATATACTGCAAGAATATTAAGTTTAAAATATCTGTTAGTTTTAACGCATACATTAGAAACTATTCAAGTCTAAGTTCTTTGGGACACAGGTGTATGATGTATATTTTTTATTTATTTATTTTTGTCAAGTAGAATATAAGAATAAAAAATAAATGTACCTAAATATAAAGATAAAGATAACTGCAAAAAAAGACCTGATAAACCGTGTATTTTATTCCCTTCACATCCAGAGGAACACAGGTGTCCCATAATTTCTTAGAGAAACGGGTTGAATTAAGAAAAGTTTTATAAAATCAAATTAGATTAGTTATGTCATTCTGACCTCAATAAACATAACTTCTGGTTTAAAATACTTCTGATACCTTTGAAAGGTTTGAAAGGGTTAACATACCTCCAAATTCAAAAATAAGCTCCCTCCTCCTATTCTATTGGTAGGAATGTGAAAAATATGCAAGTGGAGTGTGTAAAATAAAAAGAAAGAGAAAATCATCAACCTGGTAACTATGTGACAATTTGATGAATGTTGAAAGGGAAGGAGCTTGAGCTGTCATGACGTTTTACTGAGTGTCAAGCTGCTATTCTCCATTATATATACAACAATAAATAATAACATTGATGAGAGGCAGAAAATTAACTGAAATTAAAGTCAGGAAATTATATATTTTTAACTAATAATAATTATACGAGGACATGAGCCCTTTTTGTATATATTTTATTTGTTTTATTAACCTTAAAGCATGTATTTCTTCATGCGAGATCTTTACTATGAGGTAGATGTTCTCCCCTCAGTAGTAATAAAGGAAAAATGATAACAGCTTTGGAAAATAAAAAGACCTGTTTGAAGAGCCAACTCCACTTTTTTATTACAAGCCCGATTTGCATATTATTAACATTCCTACCGATGCTTGGGAATGTAAATAATATGCAAAATGCCGCATGCGAGATTTTGTGGACTTAGCTCTTCGAACAGTACTTTTTCTTGTTCAAAGCTGTAATCATTTTATTACTGAGAGGAGAACATCATTAATAAAGTAAATACAGTGTTAGAAAAGGGCTCAAGTTCTCGTATAATTATAAGTTAAAAATATATAATTTCCCCACATTAATTTCAGTTAATTTTCTTAGAACACTAATAGCTAGGAATGTAAATAATATGCAAATGACGTGTGTAAAATAAAAAGAAAGAGAAAATCATCAACCTGGTTGTAACTCTGACAATTTGATGAATGTTGAGAAGGAAGCAACTTGAGGTGTCATGACGTTCTACTGAGCTACAAGCTGCTATCCTCCTTTATATATACAAATGAGGACATCAATAATAAATAATAACATTATGTATACTAGAGATGAGAGGCAGAAAATTAACTGAAATTGATATCAGGAAATTATATATTTTTAACTAAGAATAATTATACGAGGACTTGAGCCCTTTTTGTTTACATTTTCTTTTCTTTATTAACCTTAATACATGTACTCCTTTATGCGAGATCTGTACTATTAGGTAGATGTTCTCCCCTCAGTAGTAATAAAGGAAAAATGATAACAGCTTTGGAAAACAAAAGTACTGTTGTTCGAAGATCCAATTTCACAAAATCTCGCACGCGGCATTTTGCATATTATTTACATTCTTAACAATAGTAACGCCTCTGAGCCAATCAGGATTCACTGTAAATAATTCTGCGAAGCAGCGATATAGCAAGGGATCACTGTGTATGAAAAAAAACAACACAATATTGAAATTAAATAACCGTCACGTAGCAAGAAAAAATATGTTTCCAAGGGGAAAATGTGTTCCACTTTGTATGTTGTATATATTACATTCAAATCTTCATTTCTGCATATGTATTGTATATAATATATATTAACTTCAAAAGTTATTGTTTTTTTTTTAAATCATTGAGACATTTTCCTTGAGGAAGATTTTATTTACGATTCATCATTTTCCTATAAAATAGTATGTAGTCATTATAGAGAAGAATTAGTCATAAATCATAAGCCATAGACTCCTTGATATAGACGTTTTTTTTCTACTCATGTAATTGACAACCTCTTGTATGTAGATATATATATATATATATTATATGCTAAAAATAGAATTATTATATGGAAAAATCTTTCAATGCTGTAAATGAAACTTAATCTTCGGACATGTAATAAAATATTTGATTTGATGTTTTTGTAAAGAATGAGAGAGGAGGAGAAAGACAATTAATTATCTGAGAGAATGAATATTTGATTAAATCAATTGACAGAGATAGATACTTCAATTAGGTGATATATACGAACATAGAGATAATTATTTTACCATAGGTCTTTTCTCACATGTGTAAGGAAGTAACTATCTACTTATATAATTAGGATCCAGGGATATTGAGAGATCATAGCTTTGACGACAACCAAAGGCTCCTTTGTACAAAATAAGGGGATTTGGGGAGGTTTTTTATTTTTTTGCAATTTGTCAAAAGCAATTTTACAGAAAGAACATTTTGTCAAAACATTTGATATTCGGGTGACACTTTTTTTTTGTTAAGTTGCCATAAAATGACCCAAAGGTGTTTTTAGAGCAACAGGATCAAATGTCCTTTCTGCCAGCTGAATTTAAGCATATTAATAAGTGGAGAAAAAGAGAACAAGTTTGATACCCCGAGTAATGGCGAATGAACAGGGCCCATCACTGAACCGTTGGCCATCTCAACATATTTAAAAAATCTCCACGAACAATGACTCTCAATAGCAAAAACAAGTATCAAAACAATGGTGAAAGAAAAGAAACAAAAATTGTGAAGAAATCACAAAATGACACATTGAAAAGTGACAAAATTCGTTTCTTATAAGGAAATAGCTCGTAAACTTTGAGACTTTTTTTCGAGCTTTGGTTGTAATTTGTACGCGTTTGAGTCATTAGAGTGGATTTCATCAACCATTTTCCTAAATTTTTATCCTACTTGGATAGATTAAGGTCATGGCATCTCATTGTTTGATAGGATTTATCAATCATGATCAAATTTATTCATGTTGCTTCAATTTTGTTCGAATAAATATTTAGTTATTTGCAAATAAGTCAAAATTATATAGGGGTCAATGTTGATTCCTCTTATAATGAAAATGCTTCCATTATATGAAAAATGAACGCATATTTCATTTCTAGTTATTGGTTTAATCAATCATTCATTTCATTCTATTTAGCAATGTTTACATATAATTCATATTCAATGATAATACCATCAAATAAACATCATTTAAAAAGTAGTTCTCTACCGGACATGGAATATTAGACCGATCAGCAAAACATCATTTTTTTCATCTCGGATTTCAATGTTAAGATCATTGATCTTTTTTGTGCTTATAAATGCAAAAATCGAGGATTTAGCTAAATACTTTTCTTTTTTTTGTGGCAGCAGGATCGTTTTTGCTAAATTGTTATTTTTGTCTCATAACATCAATTCAGACTCAAATTTTAATATAAAAAAGCAAGTTGCTTTAAAAAAGTATAAAAGCTAATAATAGATAAATATAAATTTATGAACACTTCTGAAACGCTTTTCATACTTGACAAAATTATATTGAATTTAATATCTTTTCCGCTTTTGATGCTAAAAATAGGTGATCTAAATGAATACATATTATATTACTGAAACAAATACAAAAGAAGGTCTTTTATAAAAAAAATTAACGATTTAACGGGGGAAAAAGATCTAGAATATAGTGTATTAAAATTGTTACACGGTGTTTTACACTCAAACACGCTGGATTATCCATATTTGTGTTCCTGTGGCACAATTTAGAACTTTGGACACGTACATTTTATTTATAAGAATAGGGTATGCATAAAAATCAGTACCTACTTTACTTACCGGGTCTATACCTGCGAAAAAGAGACTTTATTTTTCAATTTCTAACGTTTATTGTGGAAAAATTGGGAACAAATTAAATATTCAAATAATAGCCATAGCTAGCAACACATTTTCCCCCTCTCTCAGCCAAGTTGTGGAGCCCGATCCAAGAAAATTAGCCGTCTTTGGCTGCAAACCAATCATCCAGCCATTTTTTTGGCTACTGCCTGAGAATGGAAGTGCTGTTCTTTTAATGCATGACATATCGATACTTTCAAGTAATAATCTGCTGGCGTCAAGTCTGGTGGGTAAGCCGCATGTACCAACGATTCCCAATTGTACGTCTCCACCAATTCCTGGTTCGCTTGTGTTCGATGTGTCGGTGCATTGTTATGAAGAAAGATTACTTGGTGACGCCGATCAGAATATTCTAAGCGTTTTTGTCGTATAGCACTGTTCCAATTGGCCAATTGTCGTTTTTAGCGTACACCGTCAACTGTTTGACCGGATTTTAATAGCTCCTACCAAATCATAGCACGTTGATCCCGGAAAAAACACAGAAATGTCTTAGAGCATGTCCACTTCTACAAGCATTTGATGTACTTCAGAAGCGTTTTTCATCAAATGATGACAGAAAATCAAGGAAGTCTGCAAATCGTAGTTTGAAGGCACGAACAAAGATGCGTTGTTGTATAAAACTTCACAAAAAATGAGCTGAAGATTGTTACCAGATAATAAACGAAAAAAATAAAACATTTAGAATGGTTTAAAAATACTTCGAGCGACATCTATCGCATAGTAGCTGAAAGTCTCATTTCATAAGTATAGACCTAATATACCTTTATATCATTCATAGAAAAGTTACTTTTGCTTGTTATTTCCTCTGAAATATAAAATAAAGGCTTTTCTATTAAAACATAATTAGATACAATTGCATTATATTTAAGTGTTAATGAGTTTGCTAGCTTTTGAATATATTTTGTTTTGCAAGTAATTCACTCAAGAACAGCTGGTATAGTTTTGTACTTTTAAGTACAATGATCTATTAAATTTATGGAAAAAAGAAAGATTTTTGAACCTCATTAAATTATATTATTATTCATTAATGATAGTGCATTATTTGTTAAAATGTCGGTCAATATCAATAACATTGATTTTTTTTAAATATTGTATACTCGTCAAATAACCTTTTTCTGTGTGTTCAAGAGAGAGCAAAAAAACAACTCAATAAATTGAAATTGAAAAAGTGTACAAAAACAGACCCTGACTCTACCTACATAAAAAAAACTCCCATAAACTTTAGACTCTTAATCAACAATTAATTATACTATCAAAGTGAATCTAAATTATGTATGTTAGAGCTGTAAAAATATGTACATAAAGTATACAAAACAGGTTTAAGCTTTATGATAAAATCTACATGTATTGTTAGCAAGGATCTTTTAACTCTTCAATTAGCTGTCGATGCTTCTTCTTCAACAGTCTAAATCATAATTTAAAAAATGGGAGATAATTCCAAGGGCTTTTACTCTCAAAATACAATTTGTGAGATGTTTTATTGAAGCGATCCTAGAAAAATAAAACAAGAAAAGGAGAAAACAGTCTTTTCCATTTTCTAGCTATTTATATTTCATAGGAATATACCATGAAGTTTTTGAAACATTTTACAAAGTCCAGGAGTCATTTGATCTATAGAGTTACAAAAATATTTTGTTTTGTTGACCAAAATTATTAGAAATATGTTTTGGGTTGTTGTTTTTTTGTGTTGAGCAATATTGAGTAAAATACTCAAAGAAATCAATATTAATCAACAAATTATATTCTAATTATTAAGGTTCCAGCTAAAAAGTAGGTAAAGCATTCTTAAATGTTGCGGATATCAATACAAAAACAAATATGTCTTAATTATATACTGGGGATATATTTCTATCGCTCTCTGTTTCTAGAAAAATAAATACATTATGCTTGAGAAATATAAATTTAGATGTACAATTAAAAATTTAAACTTTAATTCATATAAAACAGAATATTGAGATGATTAATTATTATTTGCAAATTTAGTAAATTCAAACAGTTTTGCTCAAATTTTTCTAAAAAGTATAATTAAAGAATATCTAATTTTAGTAAAATATGTACTATATATTCTAAATATTTGTCATCAATTGTTTAATAATGCGTTATAAGCCTTAAAACATCAATTTTTAGATGAAATCGGCAAATAAATGTTTTATTGGCGTTATACGTGGTACATTTCCTACCTTCCAGATTTTGTACATATTACACTATCACACTTTCATGTATAATAAAACAATTTGAATTTGTTGTTCGATTTTTTATAAAAAACATAGTTCTTTGACTACATTTTTTTAATTTTCCCTCGAGGGAGGTCACAAAACTTACTGTCTGTTTTTTAATTTTCAGTATTTTTGTGAAAAAAAGTAATGACAAAATAGCTGAGAGCTATATTTATCATATTATTATTGATAATATAAATTGTATAGTCCCTAATTGATACTATAACTAATCCTTGAAGTTTTTCCTAATTTTTCCTTTTTTCCTAAAAATCACGATGAATTCACGTGGTAAAACCCTAATTTTCTCAGAAACTGTATATTAAAAATAATTGCCCATCTGAAAACGTAAAATCCCGGTTTTTACCACTGCGTATGTATATATATGTATACATCAAATAACAATCTATTTGTATGAAAATAATAAGATGTACATTCCGTAAATATATGTACATCTAATTGCAACAGCATTGTTGGCATTGTCAAAAGAGCACATGCCATTTGATTTGAATAACATTCAAAATATTATTTAAGGTGCAGTGTATTTGTATGAAATTCAGTTATATGTAAGTAGTGTAAGGAGTAGTGTTGTTCAGCGCCCCGGTACTACCCATATTGGTGCCGGAGAATAGGTTCATTAAAAACGGTGCTATACTGGTACTTGTAGCCCCATTATGTCATAATAATATTGACCCACGGATGACTTAATAAAAAAACAAGAGCTGTCTTTTATATTAAGTGTTTATATCTTGTGACTTGCCCTTAATTATATTTTTCGTCGAAAATGTATCAAAATCTTTAACAAAATATTGGTATCCCAACAATACGAAAAGGGGGGAATTTTAAGATTACATTAAAGATTTCATAATACTCAACTTGACGAAACCCCTCATTGAATTAGGCCACTGATATTGGTTTTTTGTTTTGTTTTGTTTAATGATGTGTTGATTACAATTTTAAATGTAATTGCATCCTGTAAGTTTTTGAGACACACAAAATTGTTAAATTCCTCAAATCGGGGATTTAAAAACTCAACATCAAATACAATAGGTTTAGCAATATTGGGCATTATGAAAATATGAACCTTTCATACATAGAGGAGAAATAATGATAGTATTAGTATACTTTATGTAACAATGATTGTGAAGGATAGTTTTGCTTAGCCTTGTTGAAGATTTAATGGATACCTATATCAATAAAAATCTAATGCAGTTGACTGATTTATTATTTTTTGCTCTAAAATGCATCCTATACTTTAAATTCTGTTCGTAGTCTATTTACATTAGGCTCATTCATGATTACTGACATTCATTACATATATATATATATAATGTGTAATAAGGTGTAAAATTAATGCATAAATACTTTTATTTAACATTATGGACTTTTCATTCGAAAAAGCATTAAAATATATTTATGGATATGACAGTATAAGATCAAACCTGTATTAAGCGACCAGGCTGGGGATACTGATTAAGTGGCCGTGTAGTGCAGGTAACCACTTAAACCAGGTTTGCTTTTTTTAACTATGACGTGGAAAATAGGACATGAACTGCAATATAAACTGTATCAAATAATATATGTATATGTATTTAAAACTACACAAGGTTAAAATAAAATCAACCTAATTTATAATATGTATCAATATTATATAACATCTCAAGCGTCAAAAATTGTACACCATCGGACTTGTATAAAAATATAAATAGTAGGTACTCATCAGACCATTTTCGAGTGATCGAGTTAATATAATTAATTTTTAGGAATGTAAAAAATATGCAAATGGGGTGTGTAAAATAAAAAGAAAGAGAAAATCAACCTGGCCACTTTGACGATTTGATGGATGTTGAGAGGGAAGCAACTTGAGCTGCCATGACGTTTTACTGAGCTAATAGCTGCTATTCTCCATTACATATGTATACAAATGAAGACATTAATAATGAATAATAACATTATGTATGTATACCATAGATGAGAGGCAGAAAATTAACTGAAATTAATGTGAGGAAATTATATATTTTTTAACTAATAATTATTACGAGAACATGAGCCCTTTTCTAACATTGTATTTGCTATTATAGATGTTCTCCCCTCAGTAATAAAGGAAAAATGATAACAGCTTTGGAAAACAAAAAGGACTACTAAAAGTGCCAACTCCACAAAATCTCACACGCGGCATTTTGCATAATTTTTACATTCCTATTAATTCTTCTATTTCAAGCACTCAGCTTCTAAAGTTTTGTATTTAACAATCAGTAAACGTTAAAAAATTACCGTTGAAGCAGGTTGATGATCTGTATTGTTATACATTATTTTGGTCCTCAAATAAGAAGACTTCTCCACTTCTTATTTGTTTACTTGAAGATACACTGGACGCCGATAACCTTACTCTCTTTTTCGAGAGAATGTTAGGACGCCTAACAAAATCCGGATCGTCAAGAGTTACTAATGGAGGGGAATTTAAACTGTTAGGATCCCTTAGAGAAACAGTATTTGTATTATTAGTAACCATCTTGGACAATCCTTCTATACCTGAGTTATTTTTATTTTTAGCTAAAGTAGGACTTACAACAACATTAAGAACCCTACTAGCTGCCTCACTATTATCTAGTGATTTAGGAGACAATTGTTTCAGCGGGCCAGTAGAGTTCAGTACCATTTGCTGGTATGTTGGAGAGGCTCTCAAGTTTTCAACTTGTTCTCTAGTGAGATCATCATTAGTTGTAACTAATAATGAGGTAATCTCACTAGAAGATAGATTTGGGTCCTGTCCAAGGACCTCTGCCTCCGGTTCGGCTAAAGAGATGTAAATATCAGTAACCAGACGTAGATTACACCCAGTAGCTGACTTTCCTAACTCCTCAATAACCTCGCCTACAGCTTTTTTATATGAATTTCTATTCCTTACACGGGCTAAGTCACAATGTGTTATGTCATAGTGTAAAGACATTAACCTCGTGTTCATGTCCCTAATCTTCCTCAGAGGCATTTGCATATTAAACGTGAGACGTGCCTCACTCAATGCAATTCTATCCACAATTTCTTGTGAGATGTTCTTACCAACAGAGGAAGACATGAGGACTTTAAAGGAATTGCAGGGACACGCTTAAATCAGTGTAATTATGCTGAATATTTCCTCCTTCAGTAATGCATATGACCGCTTAGTGCAGTGACACGCTTAAAGCAGGTGACCTTTAGGCCAGATTTGACTGTATTTAGATTATCGCTAGTGGAAATGTGAGAGTATAACTAATTTTTTTTGGATTTTTAAACATGTTAAAATACATCGTAAACAGTGTACGTTACATTAAAAGAGTAATCAGTTACTAGTTACTCAGCCAAAAAAAGAAAGAAACAATGCTGTTGCTTTAGAGCAAAAATCATTCGTTATTAATACAAAAAACACGGCTCTGTGAATGGATACTCTTGCATCTATTGGGTATCAGACGTCAGTCAGTACAGACTTGTGCAGTAGAGAATACATTTCTAAGAACTATATGACCATGAAGAAGAAAAAGAACATTTTTTTTCTTCCTGAATAGTCAATAATAAATGCTTGAAATATTTTAAAGAGCAGCTGAAAAGTTAAATTGGTCAAAATAAAAAATAGACGCAAAGGAATTTTCAACTTGAACTGACAGACTGTAGTAATTTTAGTATGTACATAAATACCTTGTCTCGAGGGATTTGAATGCTTCCAAATACTTTGGCGCCTGGGGATGAAAGAAGTTATAATATAATATCTATGTAAAACAAATATAATATCTATGTAAAACAAATATAATATCTATGTAAAACAAATATAAAATCCTGTTTGCACAATTTTCAAATGAATTTTAAAATATTTACCTACGTGTTAAAATGAGTCTTTGTGAAGAGTATATTATGCAGCCAATATTAAATAGTAATTTAGTCATGAAATATAATTTGTAATATGTGTAGATATTTCTATATTTATATATATTAAATCCATCAAAGGATTTGCAAAAAATCAAAAAAACAAACAAGAAAAAACAAACGAATTTCACATGAAACGAACGTACAGTTGAAGTTTTGTAGTTTACATTAATGAATTTTTCCTGGTTTTTTTTGACAGTCAAACTTATATGTATACACCCTTTGTATAAATGTATTTTGACTATAGCTAATTACGACTGTCATTTGAATTTATTTGTTTCAAGGTTTTTTAATCATGCATCAATGATTTGATGTACGCTTGTCCAATTAAAAATATTCAAAGCTATGAAATTCACAAATATCTAATTTCCCTTCATATTCAAAGGGAAAAGGATATTTAGATATGAATAAAATAAGTTGTCCTACCAATTATTTATATAATAATTATAAATACCTCAATGTAAATTAATTAATTACCATGTGAAATACTCTATAGAGTCAGTCCATGATAATTCATTTGAGAGTTGTAATCCATTTTCAAAAATTTGATTTAAGAATAAAATAACCGTATTATAATAGCTATAAGAATGTTCTTTTAACAATAGATGTGCCTGATTTTTCATCATAGTAGAACAACCATATGTAGTTATATTGACCCAAGTATATCTAAGCAAAATAATTAGCCAAAATACTTATATATTTGAATTTTTAATAAAGGTAATGATATCACCTATTTCCTCATCTAAATTGTCATTTATCTATAACCAAAGTACCTTAGATTAGTTACTTTTATCCTTTATATATCAACTATAACTGTCTTATAATCTAAAGACAAGTGAATACTATATTTTCTGCTCCCTCTGTAATTTCAGCACGGTAGTTATATATTTAATACTCCACTCCAGAATACGACAAAATGAAATTAATTATGAGAAACATTATTCTAATGAATAATACAATCTATTATAGGTAAAATCATGATATAGTTTTCAGCTTTTTGTGCAATTTTAATGAATAAGCATTTAAATAATAGATGTAAATACCCTTTAATCCAAAGTCAAGAGCCTGCATTTAATAATAATTACACAGGTCAACAAATTCAAAATGTCAAAAATCCTAAGGGGTATAAGTATAATAAAAGTTATTCAGTTTTGCAGACTGATTTCAAATCTGTAATTTCATCCAATTTATATATTCAGGTGAATGATTTCTTCTTAGTTAAGGAGTTGACATCTCGTTTGAAGGGTCTCAGCTCTTTAAAATTGCACTCCTTTTTAATCCAATTTATGTAGTATTCAAGGAATTATTTAAGTAAAAGCGTTTTGAACGACTTTTGGGCCTACTCCCGCCCCTTAAGCCCCTAGGGTCCCCCTTAGGTCAAAACAAAGACAGAAAATGGAATTTTCATTATACACACATCCAGATAATTATTTTTATATGCACAAAATGAGAACTCTTCTAGGATATAATTGAAGTTGAAGTTGGAAAATGGGCCAAGAAAGCTCAAAAAGTAGGGTTTTCAAAAACCACCGGACTCTCGAAAAAACAAACAAAAAACAACAACTACAGATTTGAAATCAGTGTGCAAAATTAATTAACTTTTTTTATACTTATACTTATACCCCTTAGGGCTACTGTTTCAAATTTCAAAATAGTCTCAAAATGACCATATTGTGAATAAATTTGAAAACTTGGATATCTAAACTAAAGGAGTGAAAAAGAAACAAGAATTAAACTACAATATGAAGCCAATGACCTCAAAATCTCTTAATAAATTCAAAATTTAATAAACAAAACACTTTCTATACAAATTTAAATTAACGTAAATATATTTATTTCATGCAAAAGACACAAAAACATTAAATTTAAGAGCAATTTAAATTAGTATTTATATTAACTCAGTATTAAAATATGAAAAAAGGAAAAATCCATTTTAAAATTGCCAATACAACAAATGTGTTCCCTTGTAAGTTTTCACGTTAGGATTTGAAGGAAAATCAAGTAGGATTTATGTATAAATTTACTCGCTGTTAAATGAGCTGATTTCATATTTTTGAAGATATGAGGATTTTTTTTTTACATTTAAACACAAGGTTTTAAATATATAGTAACATATAAAAAGCTAATAATTGCCTTATGATTTTTGCAAATCATTTTATTCAAATATAATTTCTAATATATATGTACATTTATGATCTATGTGTATAGCGTAAATATTTACAATAAAAATAAGTTTTAATTCATTTTGATATTATAGTTACATCAATAGTTTTGCAGATCTATTGAGAGCCTGTAGAGCTCAAGGATAAAAAAACACCATTAGTGCACTATATAATGAGACAATAATATAGACACTTACAACAAAACAAACCCTTTCGTCAAGATTTTAATATTCTAGAGGTAGACATTTTGTTTAGGAGTATGTGCGTTCCTTCAATCACTATCTGGACCCCTTGCTTCATTTTATCAGCTGATTAGTATTTAATAATATTGAATAACACTCAATAACTCATACAAACTGAGGAGACTACAGGAAATTTGAATTGTCATATATCTACGAGGAGAAGGGGCAAAATTTCTTCGGCATGATTTCTTAAGTATCGAAAATTGAACTTCTTATAATTGTAGCAAGTTCTTGCCTCAACAATAAATAAATAAAAAAAGACTGAGTTCAAATTGATTATGTATATGAAAGAAGTGTTACCAACTGGCTATCCAAATGTATCTTTAATTCTCTTGTAAATATTATAGCTGGTGATAGAAAATTTGTTGAGCAGGATAAAATGACGTGCAATTGCCATATGGTACCCCTATTTAAATAGAAGCCTATATATATGTTTAAGAATATGCAAAAAGATGCCTTAATTTAAATTAATGAGTAGATGAGAATGTTAGAATATACATAGATAGGCTACCAGCTGATGTTTTGTTTTTTTTCCTCATCACATTCCACACTACTTCCCCAAATTTATCATTGAATATCTCATGTACCTCTTAAAATATCAAATGATTTACGGCACACTTAGGTAATACTATCTAGATCCAATGGACTCATATATCAATATATATATAGTATGTAGATTGCGTCATACAGATAAAAATAGTTAAATCTATTTTTGATGCATGATAGTCTATAAAAGAAAAAATTATAAATTATTGATAAAATTTATAAAAGAAAAGACAACATTTTATGATTTATTAAATCTATTTAAAAAAAACGTTTTGTGTTGGTTCTTTTAACGATCAGAGGATCATTTTCACATATTACAATTACTATTTTTTCACACCCGTGACTATAGAACTAATACCAATGTCTACAACATTCTTCTAACATAGTAGACTGCAACGTCTTCTGTTTAAAACATGAACACATTGTTTAATCCATCTTAGTAACCATTTTGAGACTGAGAGTCAAAACTACCTACATTGAGGGAAATTTGAATTGGACAGATTTTTTCTGGACTGGCTCATGTAAGTTCAGCAATGACCCTCTTAAACCCAAAAATCACGAAACTTGACTACGTCAAGGTCAAATAGTCTGTAGGGAAGTGTTGAATAGGAATTGAAGTGAGGGATATATCTTCTCAAATGTGTGCGATTTGCACGAGATCTTAATTATATTTTGTTTATATTTCATTTGAATATAAGTAAATATTTATTTTCTTAGAATTGAATATAAGAAACTCATTATTATTTAATTTCGAGAAGTTTTTCCAATATTTGGTAATGTGATTAAAAAAAATTGATTTTTATATAAATTGCAGATAAAAAAACATTTTTAATCTAATAAAAGTACAGTTTTTTTTAAAAACAAATATATGAAATAGTTAATTACTACTAATTATATATAAAAAAGTTAGTGAAATATCTCTAATTGAATTTAACTGAGATATATGAAGATTATATAAAATTGTGAAACTTCAAGCTCAAATCTACCTTACAAGGAGTTATTATTTTTACTATTTTAAAATCAAGGATGTTATTTTACTTTAAAAATACAATATTTTTTCAATAGGAAATTTAAAAAAATATTACATTCGATCTATAATAATTTCCTTAATCAAATTAATAATAAGTCAATTATAAAGTAAATAAATATAAAATAATAATAATAATTCACCAATTTTTGGTTCACAAATGAGTCCAATTGGTCTACCAGTGGCTTAATAATTTATGTCTACTAACATATATTACTCTTTCGTTATCTTAAGTAATGATTCAACACCTTCAAAAGTCTAGCTAATGGATATTCAGCCCAAAGCTTGCGAGCCACATGTGGTTCTCATAAGACTAGTTGCGGCTAAGGATGCTGATGCTGCAATTACGTACGATAAGGGACAGTAGAATCTATTCATTAGTTGTTGTTTTTTTTTTTTTTTTGGGGGGGGGGGGGGGGAGTTTTATAAAGAATGACGTCACATATAAATGACACAATAATCTCGCAACTTGTCATGGTTATAGTTTTTTCAGATAGTTGCCCTCTGTTCCTATACGCCTATACATAAAGTTTACAACTTTGCCCAGTGCCTTAAAAATCTTTCTTTTTATTTGATTCAAAGATATAATTGAGGCTCAAACAGTAGACTCGTAGTAGAGCTACCAAAGTAGTGTGGTGCAGAAGAATTGCAAAATCAGCAGGAATCTGTCTGCACGCTACAAGCGCAGTTGTTTTTTAATTGCTCTACCCTGAGTTTTAATTCTTGTGGATTTTTGTTCGAAATTGAATGAAAATTTATACATTTAGATAAACGATTTCTTCTTGGTTAGATAAGGAGTCTTATCGAGTGTTTCACATCTTAGTTAAAAGCTGTGGGTCTCAGCTCTTGTTTGCATTCCTTATTCGTCCATTTTATGTAATATTCAAGGATTTATTTAAGTACAAACGTTTATGTCAACTTTTGGGTCTACTCCGGCACCCTACGTCCCTAGGAGTCCTTTTAGGTCAAAACAAAGAATAGAAATGGAATCTACATAAAAAACACTAGCGGATAATTATGTTTTAATGCACAAAATGAGTATTCATCTAGGCTTAAATTGAAGTTGAATTTGGAAAATGGATCAAATTAGCTCAAAAAGCAGGGTCCGATTTCTCGAAAAAAAATTTACGGATTTGAAATCAACGTGCAAAACGGAATAACTTTTATTATGCTTATAGCCCTTAGGATTTTTGACATTTTGAATTTGTTGACCTGTGTTATTTTTATTATTTTTCTAATATAACATCCGAAGAAAGCTAAGTAAATCATAGTTCAAGGTATATTGTTGAAATGAATTCGTGATAGGATCATTTTTTTTCCGTTTTCGTAGAGTTATTATTATTATTTTTAAATATACATTTTGATCCGTGACTTTACAGGGATTCCAGTAAGCGCACGTGACATAAAATCATATTCAGTTGACTCTTTTTTTAAAACTTTTTTTTTCATCAATAAAATCTTTATTTATTTAGAGAGCTTGTCTTTCTTTGGTGTTAATATTGACTCCTTCCATGACAATGTATGTATTTTATGGGCTTGGTAAAACTCGGTTTGTTTAGATCACTCGTAATTTTTTTTTGATTTATTTAAATATTTTCATATCGAAACATTGTTTTTTATACATTAGGTCAGATAAAAATCCTCCTTAGAACTTTTAAAAAATACGGAATAAAGATCTGCATAAAATAATAATACAAATTTCAGTTGGCAACCCTACTTTCCCTATGAATGAATATATTTTCCTTTTATGATTTTTTGTTTAGTTGCAAAATGATATGAATATGTACGCGGGTTGCCATCTGAAATTCTTACCATTATTTTACATATCTGTATCATCATCAGTGTTGCCAGATCAACAACCACTATTCACATAAAGTTAGGCAAATTCTTCCCATTTAGACTCAAAAAATCATTCAGCTGATAATAATTAGCAAATGATGAAGCAGTTTTTAATGCATTTTTAGTCAATTCAGTCATAATAGTTGATTTCTATAATAACTAATTGAGACTTTAGTATTTTATTCTATTAAAATAAGTCCTTGATGACAAATTTAGAAACATACATAGATCTTACATGGCTGAGTTTAGTGGGAGCTAATATGATACTTTATATATTGACTACAAATCTACAATTTGACGATAAAAATATGACTCTTTTTTTTTTCAAAATTACAACCTTTCAAAAATGTTATTCATAGAGAGAGAGAGAGAGAGAGAGAGTCCAAGCATTAGTAAAGGATGTTGGATAATACTTGTGAAGAAATTAGCTATAGATGCTACTATGAGAATACTTTTTGTATATTTAATCAGAATTGTAATATTACCGTTATTCTAATAAGAAAATGTTCCCTCGGAGTTATAACGGGGAGTTATCCTAAAAAGTTTTTTTTTTAACCTTTTATTTGTTTTTTTGGGAATGCCATGCAAATCATTCACAATTTTGTTACTGCAGAAGTAATGCTAATTGCTATTAGAGGAAAAATCGATTCATTCTCCTTATGAGTCGACGCTGGTATAAAAATAAACATTCTTAACTTATTTATTTTTTTTGTCATCCAACGATCTACACATTTGAAGAGAGGTATAAAATCAAGTCCATTACATTGAAATCATCATCGTAATGAACTATGATCATGTATAAGCATATAGTTTTACATCAATGAGAAGTTGAGTAATAATTGCTTTATTAGCTGTATACAATTAAATTAACGTAATCCCTCTTAGGAACATGATAAGATTTACTTACTTAGGATATATATTTAGTAAATTAGTATTTATAGTATGTAGAATTAATTGGATTACCTTATGCTAAAGAATCGTGTATTTAAAATTAGTTATTAAATTCTTTATTTTTTCAAAAAAGTATCTGATTCCTAATTTGGGGGAACGTGGATTTGATAGCAATTTTTTTTGTAGGAATATATCACTTTAGACTCATAAAATACATACATACTTTTATACTACATTTTGTGGTTTATCTCAGAGTTCTCACCTTTTTAGAAACGTATCTCATAAGAACAAACATTATTATATCATATTTTTTGGCAACTTCCGGGAGTTCATTTTCAAAAAAATTACTGCTTAAAAAAGTACTGGAATCAATCAACATTCAAAGTACATTGATCGTTGATAGAAATATGTTCTCAACATCATTTTTTTTTGAAGGCCTTGATCTAAATCCTTCAAATTCTTAGTATCTTCTTTCATTTTGACTCATGTGCTCTTGACTGAGGTGCTCATTGGTCATGGACTTCACACTATACATAGTTATCATGTATTTTTTTCGTATAATCATTTTCTTATTAATTGTTTCTTGCTTACATTGAAACACAAAAGACTTTAAATATACACTCGGACAAAAAAATATCTGGAAACTCTCATTTAAATTTTCCGTGTTGAGTGTTACAATATATATATATATTTTGTATATAAGTACTATACAATATTTTTTTCTTCTCGGTATATATTATAAAATATATATTGCGTGGAAATATTTGCCGTAAACGGCTGGATTTGTGGTAAAACAATTTCTGGATTTTGCATGATGATAACACACCATCTAATCGAGCCACGATTATTGACGATTTTAAGACCAAACTTCCCCTAAATACCATTGTCCAACCCCCTTATTTGCCTCCAAGTGACTTTTTTTCTTTTCTCCAGACTGAAATTGCCGCTTCAGGGAACCAGATTTGACTCCATAGACGTCATAAAAGAAAATTCGCAAAAGAAACTGAAAACCATCCCTGAAAGAGCCTATAAATTTTTTTTTCGATGATTGAAAAAAACATTGACTCATGTGTATCGCTTCAAATGGAGTATATTTTGAAGGAAATTCAATAAATATTAAAGAAGACCAAGATTTTTGCGTTTTATTTCAATTTTTCAAATACTTATTTCTCAGAGTATAGCTCGTTAGTCGTTACATGGGGAATTTCGTTTGAACACACCCCGTTACAAAGAGAATCGGCTGTATTTTTTTTTCTTTTTTTAAATATGTTGTTATTTATATCCATGGAACTATTGAGCTATTCTTTGTCAAAGAAGGACAAAATTTTGAAAATTTACACCATAAGTCTCAGAATTGGCTGAAATTTGGCACATATTTTTATACATATGCAAATAAGAAAAACCTGAAAATTTTAGATCAATAGCTCTTACGGCTAATTAAAGTTTCACTAATTTTCAGTTCATTTTGCTTTTGTTCCGCCATTTAGAATTTACGCGCAAGTCTAAAAATGACATATTTCTATCAAAACAGGACAAAATCATAATCAAAATAGATAATTTAAGTAATAGAGGGGTGAGAAATCCAAAAATGCTATTTAATTTGGTGTCAAACTTTTAGAAAAAGATCTAAAGGCTATTTAAATCACATTCTCTTGCTCAAAAAATGAACGGGTCAGTTCACAATTGATCCAAAATTTGAACATGTGGGACAATTTTCTCAAAGCTGAAATTTGGCATGCAGCAAATATAGGCTTTTACTCATATCATACTAAAAAATCAGCATGGTTAATTTTTTCCTTCAGAAAATATTTACATTTTAATTTCCTATAATATTAATGTACATATTACCAAGAAATTGACAGATATCATTTTTTTTTCTCCGATTGAACTGCATGGAATTGGCGACAGCGCAAGATTACGACATGGTAAGAGTAAAATTGCACAGGCAAATGAAACAATAAACAACATGAAATTATGACAATTTTCTAAGGAAATTAAAATGTAAATATTTTCTGAAGGAAAAAATTAACCATGCTGAATTTTGTCCTTCTTTGACAAAGAATAGCTCTATTGTAAATCCAGTTACAAACGAATTGTAGGTTTTTCTTATAACAACAACAAGCTAATCATTATATCTGCTATAAAATAGTCCTATTTATAGGGACGTAGCTAGAGAAGGGGACCTTAAATTCATGTATATTATTGGTTTACATAATTCATTTTCTAAAAAAGTAAGACGATATCAACATTTATGGCTGAGAACGTTCCATTGGCCTCAGCCACCAAGGCCCCAAAAGTCATTTTAGACCAGTGTTGGCGGCTTTAAATGAATTGACTTAAAATAAAAACAAACAACTATTTAATACATATAGATGATTGAATATTCATTTTGGGTCAATGAATTGATCAAAAAAGAAAATTTAAGTATTGAAACAACCTTTAATTTTGAAAAAAAAAAAAACTTACCTTCAAAATCAGTTATTTCTAGATTTTACCTAATCACTTACAAATAATAATTAAGTACATTTTGCTCAAGTATTTTGTTATTTTATAGGTGAGTACTGACAATAATCCATTTTGAAGTGATGATTTCCAAATTAAAATATCTTTAAATGGCGTTCAAAATACTACAAAATATGACTCTAAATAAATTTGTATTCTTTCAGTATAAGTAGAATAAATTATATATACTAGTCTGACGTAATTAATTACTTCATAGGAACACTAACTCTTCAACCAAGGATCTGTTCAGAGTATTTACTATGAGTAATAAATAAATCTACGTAGAAGGGTATTTAAACAACAGAGGAGATTTTTTAAATGTATGATATAACTTATATTAGAATCCTCATTATATATGAGACCATAATCACTGAATACTTCACCACTTTGAAATACAATAAATCAATAAAAAGTTGCATGATTATCGTAGTAACTACCGTCATTTGTATAAAACTGGCCACCACACTTATAAATTAACTACGACCAATGGTTCAATGTTTGACACATGGATTTTTACCTATTTATAAAGGTTCATATAAGAAAAAAACTTTATTTGCTCTAAGACAGGGATTGATTGACAAGTCGTGGGGGTGAGAGGGCTAAATTACTACTCTAGTATCCCCAGAAGGGCCTTATCATTAAATACTTATAATAAAAATAATAATAATACATGTTCTTCAGCTCAAACTACTTTATAAAAATCCTTATTTTGAAGCCTTGATGAAGGATAAGGAATTAACAAATTTTAATAAAATAAATGGTTTTAAATAAAAAAAAAAAAGAAGTATATTATTGAAGAGCCACATGAAAATCTCACAACGGCTTTATTTGTTCCCTGCAAGGGAACTGTTATCTTCTACTGTTATTAAATATCTATACCAAGGATTTTAGAGCAATGACGGCTCATAAATATTTGTACCACTTTCACACTCAGCTAACTCTAAAACCTGACTTCTCTTTCTTATTTATATCCGATTTGATTCAAATATTCCAATTTATTTAATGCTTAAAAACCATATTTATAGATTAATGATAATTTAATAAATACCATTAGAGTTGAGTAATAAACTGCACACTTTTTTTTAGAATCATTACCATATGCATGTACATAATTGTCTTAAATAATGTACAATAATAAATTCTATTTTGTTTTTTTCAAAATTCGAATTGATTTATTTGACTTGAAGCTAAATTAAAAACTATTTGGCATATAATTAATTATATAATACCAGGTCTACACTTATGAAATGAGACTTTATTTTTTTTCAATTTATAACGTTTAATAAAGATAAATGAGGACAAATTTAATCTTCAATTAATAGCCATAGCTAGCAACACATTTTCCCCATATCTCAGCCAAGTTGTGGAGCCTGAACCAAAATAATTAACCGTCTTTGGCTGCTAACCAATAATCGAGCCATTTTTTGGCTTCTGCGTAAGAATTAAAGGGCTGTTTTTTTGAATGCGTGACCCATTGATACAAACAAGTAATAACTGATGGCTCCAAGTCTGGTGAGTAAGCACCATGCACCTACAGTTACCAATCGTACATTTCAACCAATTCCCGTGTCGCTCTTGTTCAATGTGGCGGTGTATTGTCATGAAGAAAGATTACTTTGTGACTTCGATCGGAATATTCTGGGCGTTTTTGTGAGACGCGATGTTCAAATTGGCCAATTGCTGTCGGTAGCGCGCACCGTCCACTGTTTCACCGGATTTTAACGACTAGCACCAAATCATAGCACGTTGACCCAGAAAACACACAGTATTGCCTTGCAGCCGAAGCGATATGGTTTGGCCAATGTTTTTTGGTTGTGGCGGAGTGAACCATACTATGCTCTGGCCAATTGCTGTCGGTAGCGTACACTGTCAACTGTTTCACCGAATTTTAACAACTCGAAACAAATCATAGCACGCTGACCCAGAAAACGCACAGTATTGCCTTGCAGCCGAAGCGATCTGGTTTGGCCGATGTTTTTTGGTTGTGGCCGGGTGAACCATACTATGCTCTGTAAACAACATGCTCACTATAAGCTTCTACAAACATTTGTCCGGAAATCGTAGATTGAATGCACGAAATTCGACATTTTGAAAAAGGGACAAAAATGCGTTGTTCACAAACAATGAATTGAGTATTTTTGTAAAAATAAGACATTTGGGATCGCTTAAAAATACTCTTAGCAACATTTGTTGCATAATAGCAGAAAGACTCATTTCATAGAAATAGATCTAATACATGAGTAAATATTTGATTACTTAGTGTTCACCACCAGTTTGAGTAATAAACTAACGGCTTAGATGATGTCATAAGGCTTTTCAAATATATATATGTACAAACAAAAAAACATTATTTACCAAGAACTCCATATCAAGTAACATGTTCAAAGCTGTCACTTTTCTCTTTCGAAAAAAATAAATCTTATTTCCCATATTTTAATCTTGTTTTCTAATTCATTGTGGTATATTCATATTTGAAAGACATAAAATAATATATATATATATATATGAGGGTTATTTTTTTTTCATTTTGCTATTTTCTTAATTTGTAAGAAAAATTTAAGAATAAAAAAATATAAAAACAGATTAATCTAGTTTTTGCATTAGATGGCACTCAGAAATGTGTGTAATTCCTTTCTTTTTTTTTTTTTTTTTTTTTTTTTTTTTTTTTTTTTTTTTTGATAAAATTAGAATAATTAATCGTATTTCTTTCTTGTCAATTGTTAATTTTTATATTTTTTCCTAACGAACATTTATTTGCTAAATTCAATTTAGAGCTATTGTTCAACTGTAAACAATTTCCTTTTACACAATCAAAAGTAGTCTTACATATGAAGGGAGATAGTGCTTACCAGAGCTGAAAATATGGACGGTACTAAAGCCATTACTTTTTTCAATATATTAATCAAAAGCGATGTTATTTAAAAAAAAAAATACGGTAAACAAAAACTTCCAAAAAGTCTTAAAATAAGGAAATATCATCAAATGGTTTTGCTTGTTGTTTGTTTCACTCCTTGGTAAACCCCACCACACCGGAACCTAATCCAGTATCAGCCGGTAGTGGTCTACTTAGAAGTTAATATCTTTATTATCAAATAAGTTAAATTTACATAAAAAATCAACTATCTTCAGAAGCTGCTCTTCCATTGAGATCTTTTTTTCTTGAGCTTCCTCAGCAAATTCACCCATCTCCTGCATTATGCGGCAACAGTCGTGAATGAGATGGTAGGGAGCCTCTTCATCTTCGTCACACAGGCGACAAGCCGTGTTCCTCGTTTTTCCCATTTTGTGTTGATGTCGTTTACGATTTATATGGCCACTAACCATCGGTACAATCTTCAAAATTTGGTGTTTTTTGTATTTGTAGACTTTTCTTCCGATATAAGGATCATGAATGAACAGCTTAGATTGACGACAGCTGTTCAATTTATGCCAAAGAGTTTGCCACGCAGTCATCGATGTTTTCCTTAGAGCTGCCTTAGCCTGACAAACTGATGATAGGACAGTGACAGGATCACCTCTCACTGAGCCCTCCTTAGCCAGGTAATCAGCAAACTCATTACCTGTGATATTATTGTGTCCCTTAATACATCCAATAGTAATGTCACATATGGGGTTTTCAAGGGAACTCTTACATTGGGTAATTTCTTCTCTTAGCATGTTACCAGGTCGTATTTTTAAGCTTTCTATTGCAGACAGACTATCGGATCCTATAAGAAGTCCCAGTTGCTTTCCCTGCAGGCAAATTAATTGCCAGATTTCTGATGGTTTCTATTTCAGCTTAATACACCGTCTTTGTGTCGTCAAGTCTTAAGGAGCACTCTTTAATAACGCTGTCATGGCAGGTTAATGCCCATCCAGCGCCTGTACGTTCATTAATTCTTGATCCATCCGTATATCCAATTAAGTCGTATTCATTCATGTTCCATACCTTTGCCAAGTTGTATGTTTGTCTATATGACCAGACCGGTGTACTACGCCACGGAGTGGGAATTTTATTCTTTGCTAGGTAGTTGTCAAGAAATTGTAGATGTCCCCTCCGTGAGTGATCGAACCATTTGAGTGGGCTGTCATGTTTAGTATATGTATAGTCTTGTTAGGTAGGCACGTTCGATAACATATAAATATAATGGAATAAGGCCACATAGTATTTCCATTGTCGCCGTCGGTGTCGAGTGCATGGCTCCTGTGATACTTTTAAGACCTAGCCTTTGCACTTTACGAAGCTCATTCCTCATGTATTCGCTTGAATGAAGCTTGGCCGAGAAAGCGATTGCTCCGTAACTTACAACAGAGCGGACGTAAGTCTCATAAATCCATTTGGCCTTGAGTGGACTAAGTCCCCAGTCTTGACCAATGAATGCCTTCAGGGTAAAGAGACTTCTCTTTGCCTGAGCTACTACATATTTCAAGTGGTCATTCCATTTCAATCCATCATCAAATACTAATCAGAGATACTTGAATGTTTCAACTTTCTCTATCTCTATCAATTGGTTTTAAAAATGCAAATCAAACTAAACATCTGTATAAAATACAACTTGATGTCTAAGGAATACAATCATTTTTGGTTAAATGCTGTACAATTGACTTTGTTGAGTATGGATTAGGTACAAAATAAGTAGAATGATTGGAGAAAAATATTTGATCCTAGCAGTCAAGATAGTTAGTTTATTGTAATGCTCAAATTCTTACAATTAGGGTTTGAAATGTAATAAAGAGAGAGATAAATAAGGGCTTAAGTCTATATACTTATTGACTTATTGCCTCATTGGTTCATTTTCTCCGAATATAATCTAAAAAGAAACTAAGGTTTTTACATTAATAAATTTTGGTCATTTTTTATCCAATAGGGTCAATTTTCAATATGATAACGTCAAGGAAAAACCTATTTAGTCATGATTCCAATTTCTGGGTTATTTTGTAATTTGAAAAATTTTATCATTCTGAGTAATAATCATCAAAACTTTTTTTTACTTAAGTTATAAATTCAATAAATAATTTTCTATTAAGTCATAAATTCATAACCATGCTTAGTTCTATGAAGAAAAATAAAATTAATCAAGAGTATGTTAAATTAGAAAGACCCAGATTCAAATTAATTTTTCTTTTTTAAGGGGGGGGGGAGGGAGGGATGATGAAAAATGTTTATTTTTTTAAGTTGGCACTACTGTAACTGACATCTGTGGATAATTTAGAGAAATGATGTTAAACCAAAAAAGTTTCAATGAATATCGCAGACTCTATGTATTCTTTCATGTATAGATAGGTCAACTTGACTCTTTCCTCATTACCCTTTTCCCCTTTGCCTTTTTGTGCGAATCCTTTAGTATTTGCTCATTAAAAATTATGATGTCACTTCAATGTGAAAGAATCAAACTACTAGAGGTATGAAGGGCTATAAAGCAAATCTATAAATAAAAATGATTAATCACCAATAAAAAACATACATAAAAATATATTTCTTTTTTTGGGAAAAATGATTAATGTAGCGTGAAGATGCTAGGCATCATTTCTCATTGTAGAGTGATATAAATTATACTCATGATAAACGTGGATCAGCCTTCACTGATAAATACAAAAGTATTTATTACATACTTGTATGACTCAATGCTATTTGAATGCATTCTTTGATTATTATCAACAGCTTTTCCTACAACCTTGACCACGTCATGATGAGCCATTATTCATTACAATTCTCTTAGCCTTCACTTTTAAAAGGATATTAAAAAAAGTATTAAGATTATATCTTGCATATATATTGTATATATACAGTTCGGAATGAATGTCGAAATGAAGTTGAAGAGAGGATTATGATTAATTGAATATGATAATTAACCTCTACTCTAACATCCTTTCCTGCTCAGTAATATTAATTAAATGGGTCAGTGCTCTATGAAAGTCAATTCAAGATAGTTATATGTAGGAGTGTAAATAATATGCAAAACGCCGCGTACAAGATTTTGTGGAATTGGCTCTTCGAACAACAGTACTTTTTGTTTTCCAAAGCTGTTATCATTTTTCCTTTATTACTACTGAGGGGAGAACATCTACCTGATAATAAAGATATCGCATGAAGGAAATCATGTATTAAGGTTAATAAAGCAAATGAAATGTAAACAAAAAGGGCTCAAGTCCTCGTATCATTATTATTAGTTAAAAATATATAATTTCCTGACATGAATTTCAGTTCATTTTCTGCCTCTCATCTATGTTATTATTTATTGTTGTATATATAATGGAGAATAGCAGCTTGTAGCTCAATAAAACGTCATGACAGCTCAAGCTGCTTCCCTCTCAACATTCATCAAATTGTCACAGAGTTACCAGGTTGATTTTCTCTTTTTTATTATTTTACAAACCCCATTTGCATATTATTAACATTCCTCATCATTATGGGGAATTGTACTTCAGCCCTTTTTTTTATTGTTAACATAAAAGCATAAATTTATAGTACATGCAAGGCGTGTATAATCCAAATAACTCCTTGAGCCCTCAAAATAAGATCAAGAAAATAAAATAAGAGGAAGAATCAAATGTTTATGCTGTGAGGGGTGTCTAAACATGTATGTACATATGTATGTGATCCACTTCGAGTCCATTGCAACCTCCGAAAGAGACAAATGCACAACTTCCTCATGCACAACACAATTATACCTCGTCTCCACTTTGACGATCCTACAAATTCAAATTGCTTGAAAGAGTGGAGATTCATTTCCTATTCCAAGACTTCATATTTGTTGAAAATAGCTACCTGCTAAGCTTTTATTCTTCTTCTTTTTTTAAATGGGATTAGTGAGAATTACATTCATTTTATTTATTCATGAATTATGTAATAATGTGTAGGGAAGATCGAAACGCTCTAATTATAGTATATTATGAGAAATGAGAGGCCCTTTTTTGGATTCTACATATTTCATAATAAGACAATTCATACAAAATGCTCTGTCCACATTCTGTCTCTCTGATCTGCAATCAAAACACAAACAATATCATTTTTCTTAAGTATGTTTTGTTTCCAAACATGAGTAGTTTTGAAATGAAGGGACATTCATGAGTTCTTATCTTTTATAATCCATAGTTAGGAATGTAAATTATATGCAAATCGGGCATGTAAAATAAAAAAAAAGAGAAAATCAACCTGGTTGTAACTCTGACAATTTGATGAATGCTGAGAGGGAAGCAGCTTGAGCTGTCATGACGTTTTACTGAGCTACAAGCTGTTATTCTCCTTTATATATACAAATGAAGACATCAATAATAAATAATAACATTAAGTATACTATAGATGAGAGGCAGAAAATTAACTCAAATTAATGTCAGAAAATTATATATTTTTAACTAATAATAATTATACGAGGACTTGAGCCCTTTTTATTTACATTTAATTTGCTTTATTAACCTTAATGCATGTATTCCTTCATGCCAGATCTTTACTATCAGATAGATGTTTTCTCCTCAGTAATAAAGGAAAAATGATAACAGCTTTGGAAAACAAAAAGTACTGTTCGAAGAGCCTACTCCACAAAATCTCGCACGCGGCGTTTTGCATATTATTTACATTCCTATCCATAGCTAAGTTCCTTATCTACTCCTATGTTTAATTCATGAAGAAGAATTTAAATAGCTAAACTATTCATTAAACTATTGCTGATTCATCAATTTTTTAATCAATAGATCAAAAAATACTTATTAGTGGGACAAAAGTCGACAAGATATTTCACTTGAACCATTTAAAAGTGGACAGTATAAAGAATGCCTAATAATACATCGAGTTGATGAATATTGGTGCCGTGATAAGCATTGACTTGATGAATTTTTGTCTGTACTCAAAGCTTCGATTGTAATTCTGATGAGAGGGGCTTTTGCATGATGAGTGATGTAACATACTTTCATCTATTGTCAAAGTTAAAGTTTAGCTCATCTCGTGTATATTGATCTTCATAAACTACTTTATTGTTCCACTTTTATGTAATATTTTTTCATATACATTTATTTTTTTATCTCTCTATTTTTAGAATATATGTAATCGGTTTAGTGACTCATTATTGAGGTCACTAAAATATCGAATTCAATGTCATTAATTCCCTGAAGAATATTATTTTTCTTCTGTTAAATTACATCTGAAATATTTAAAATTGTACTACTAACCATTTCAATGTAGATTATCATCAATAAATCCATTTTATTTATATTTTTGAGTTTGTTTATAAAAGCATAATTTGAAATCACGTTTTCTTTCCGAATCAATGTTCAATTTTTTTTTGATTAACTATATAAAATTGAGATAATCATCATGAAATACGTATATTCTACAAACTTTTTTTTGACGAAAAAATTTAAGTGATTACAAAATGTTTTACTTTCGACTCTTTTTATAACAATTTTAAATGATGATTAAATTGTTTAATAAAACAATACATTAGACAATAGATCAGATTATGGTTAAATAAAACCATTTAATATAATTAATTGTGTTTCCTTAATGTTTATTATAAATTATAGACGTCACTTCAAAAAATATAACTCATTTATTTAATTTCTCAAATGTTGAAAATTTCATACAAATTAACTAGCAAGTTGGCAACTTCTGAAACTACAATAGTTCTTTGATTAGAGAATCATAGAATGTATAGTAATTTTGAAGTGCAGTGCCAACAAAGGCATACTTAGGTATATATTCGATTTGTACTGATTAGGTATTGAGATATTTTGATCACCAATAGGCAGAATTGGAGGTTTTTTTTTGTCAAGGCTGAGGTTTTGTAAAAATGATTCAAGTTTTGCTCTGGCAGTAGTAGCCGGAGATTCGTGCTTCTATTCATTACAAATTTTTATTAGCACTAAATTAATAATAATTAGGAATGTAAGTAATATGCAAAATGCCGAGTGCGAGACTTTGTGGAGTTGCCTCTTCAAACAGGTCTTTTTCTTTTCCAAAGCTGTTATCATTTTTCCTTTATTACTACTGAGGGAAGAACATCTACCTGATAGTAAAGATCTCGCATGAAGGAAGAATACATGCATTAAGGTTAATAAAGCAAATAAATTGTAAAAAAAAAATGGCTCAAGTCCTCGTATAATTATTATTATTAGTTAAAAATATATAATTTTCTTACATGAATTTCAGTTAATTTCCTTCCTCTCATCTATGGTATACATAATGTTATTATTTATTATTGATGTCTTCATTTGTATATGTATATAAAGGAGAATAGCAGCTTGTAGCTCAGTCAAACGTCATGACAGCTCAAGCTGCTTCCCTCTCAACATTCATCAATTTGTCAGAGATACCAGGTTGATGATTTTCTCTTTTTTTTTTACACACCCCATTTGCATATTATTTACATTCCTAATAATAATAAGCTGATCTTAAGTAAAGTAGAAAAATAATGACAGCAACATTCCTCCCCCCTCCCCTTCAAATGTAATCGTCTGAAGGTTTGTTTTCATTCAAGGGTTCCATACTTTTTTATGACATCCTCTCTTGTGTGTTTTTGGAATTGGCTCTTTTCTCACATCCTTATTCATGGTATCCTTGATAAATTACTAAAACCCATTAATGTTTATCCAACAATACATTGTTAAATAGATCTATAGTGTAGTTGTGTAAATGTAAAATTACCAAAAGTATCAAGGTATATAAGAGTCTATTACAAATATCTTATAAGCTCATAAAATCTTACGTATTTACCTTGATATTTGAAGCTGTCAAATCATTATTTTATATATACGTACATATGTATGGTTGTACATGTTTCAAGTAAAGATTTTATCTCAAGTGTATAGGCCTAGCTATATCCTGCTAGAATTATCTAAATATCACGATTTAACAAATAAAAAACTTTTTCAACTGAACATATATTAGATTTAGCAAATAAAGGACGTCCTATTTTTGTCAAACATATATATATATATGTATATATATATAAACTTCTATTGTATTTCCCAGTGTTTAAGGGCTTCTGACGTCCTTTGAATTATGAGTCTAAGAAATACAGATACATCTTGGGTAATGAGATACATTCCTGCAGATAAAGGATTCTCAAAGAGCTCAGTGAGAGAAGCCTGGGATGAACGATCCCTAATGTCATTTTGTAAGTGTATCAACACGTTCAAGTCGCTAATTTTGTGATAATTATATAATTCTTGTTATTCAAAAGAAAATTGTCATTTTTAAATTTGAAAAACAGACATTGTGCTAACCATGGAAATACAGAAGACAGTATCATAGAGAAAGAAATATGGTTTGTCTTCAAAAAATACATACTTATATATTGCAGATTTTGAAGTGATTGAGTCTTGGAGAGATTTCCTCTTTTTCAACAACTCTACATGAAATAATGCATGTGAATTACCTATAGTTTGAAGGCACTGACAACTAAATGATTGTGACCAAATTATCCAACATAGATTTAAATACGAAGAACTTTTCATCAGAACTCAGATTAGAGTAACTTTTTAAATCTCCACTGTTTGAACATAAGCTGATCCTCAATATAAATTCCTAAATGAATGTATACAAATTCAACACATGAGCCCAAATATAAGATTTAGACTCCTTTATCCCTAAACATATTTCAATTTGTTATCTATTTAATGCACTTATCGTTGTTTTAAGGCCTTTTTTATAATTTCGTTACCTTTGATACACTAGTTCTCTGGGTACTTATCAAAAGTTTGTTTTTTCTTCACTCTCACTCACTTCAGAAGATCATAAATAAGGATGGGTATTTAGTTGAAGTGAGTAAGCGTGTGCACAAATACTATCTGGTACCTCTGTTATCATCTGATTGTTAGTTGGCAAATTTAAATAAAACTCAATAAATGATAGAAATTGAGAGGAATTTGAATTGTGAGAAATCAAGCAGAAGGAACGATTCACTTTCTTCACCATTATTTCTTAATATTCAGAAATTATACTAATTAAATATAATTTAATAGCAAGTTCATACCTCAACAATATAGAGAGGACTAAATTCAAATGGATCATTAAAGTAGTGCTACCAACTGATAGTATTCTTTCTTTCCTTAAGTTCAACTCATTCACAACATTTTGCCCATCGATGGCATGATGGAAATCTCGTTAAAAAATGATCTTGTTATTTGCAATTTGATGAATTCAAGCTTTTGATATGCGTCTTGATATATGCTTTTAAATTGTGTTGTATAATACAGCACAGATGAACAAATTTGAACTTTCAAAAATCCTAAGGGTGTAAGTATAGTAAAAATCATTCAGTTTTGCACATTAATTTCAAATCTGTAATATTTTTTTTCGAGAGTCCGACGGTTTTTGAGAAATCGGATCCTACTTCTTTTTTTTTCTCATCAGCAAGGTCCATATTCTATTATGAAATACATAAAAATATAACTTTATATAAAGAATAGAAATAAAAAGGAAAATTTTGGGTATAAAACATAAATAAACATTATAGTTTAAAATTAATGTCCTTTAAAAGGACATTAATTTACAGACGTATTCATCAATTTTTAAAACACAATAAGAGCAGTTAAAATTTCTTAAAAAATCAGACGACTAATAGAGCGAAAAAAGATAATAATTATTATTATTTAATACATCCAAGCTGTCTGTATTGTTTTATTATTAATTCCAGCGATTTTGTATGTAGTAGGGGTGAAGATGACGGGAAATATTTTATCACATCGCCGGCGTAATTCCAGGACGAGTTTTGCAATTTGGGAATCTTGAGGGAAAATGCAGAGTAACGAGCGGCTGCAGCTATAAAGATTGCTCTTAGATCATTCTCTTGAATAAGTTTCCCTCCAGTTATGTGCTTTGCTAAGTAAGCCTTACAACTGCTTAATGAAGTACTTATTGATATCTCCTCCTCCTCCTTAAAAGTTTGTCCTTTAATCGGTACACCAAAAAGAATAATGGCTCTGGTGAAACACTCTTCAAAGTTGGAAATACATACGGAGTTTAGTTTGATGAATTTCGTTAAAATCTTTAAGGCAGAACAAGCACAAAGAGTGTGAATAATGTCGTTATAGAGTCATCCACAGTCCTTACAATTTTTGCGAGAAAGTGATTAAATTAGCGGATATTTGTAATTGTTCTACTTTTTGAGCTAATTTGATCATTTTCCAACATCAACATGAATTTAAGCCAAGAAGGATACTCATTTTGTGCATTAAAAAATGTTGATTCCCTAGTGTATTTAATGCAAATTCCATTTCCAGTCTTTGTTCTGACCTGAGAGGAACCCTGGAGGCGTAGGGGGCGGGAGTAGGCCCAAAAATCGGTCAAAACGTTTGTAATTAAATACATTTTGAATATTATATAAAAGGGATTAATAAGAAATGCATTCAAAAGCTGAGACCCACAGCTTTCAAACAAGATGTCAAGCGTCCGGTAAGTGTGTAAATTATCATCCAATTTCGAGCAAAAATTCGATAGAAATCACAGACTCACGGTAGAGCTACTACTTAAGTACTAAACTAAATATGTGTTTGAACTGGTTCTTGCAGCGCCATTACGTCATAAAAATGACTATGAAAATTGCCATTTTATATTTTAAAAAAGTTTGTATTCACCACTAACTACATACACTTGCCCCTTCATCTTCTCGTATTGCGTTATACTTTTGTATGTATCTTTTTTAACTTATCATCATTCTCTTTTATCAATCCTTTATTGTCTATTACACACTGTGGGTTTTTAGTCAACACAGGGTCCAAAACGTTCCTCTTTTATATTTCTACTTTTATCTGATAGGAATTAATGTCTCTTTGATCTCCTTCTTTTCTTTGTTTTTTAGAAACATTACAGTTATAAAATTGCTGAGCAAACTTCAACTTTTTTCATTATAAGAGACTAGTTTTTTTTTTTGTATTTGAAGCAACTGCTGCGTATTATTAATTCCAAAGGGCTCTAGTTTTTTTGAAAGTGCAAAATGATTCCTTCTAACATTTGATCTGAAAGTTTTTATAAAAGCTTTTTTGCTTTTATTTAAAAATCCAGCGGATTTTTCTATATTTTAGCAAACAATTTTAGTAAACAATTTTTCCTTGAAGTGAAAACTTTTTAAGGTATTTCTATAATAACTCCTTATACCTTTCTTTATTTCATCAACATTTTTTAGTTCTCTTATTTAGACTATATTTCTTTAAATAAAAAAAAAAACATCTTAACAACTTGTTTTTTCATAGACAACCCCATTTTTTTCTCTTACAACATTTAATAACATTGCTTTTTTCTACTTCACGAGAATGAACTTACAAATTGATCTATGTCCTCTCATCCCCAGATTGTTAAGGTTAATGAAAATTGTTTGTGTAGATTCTTATTTTTTTTCCCTTACTTGTTGTCTTCTCTCCTCTATTTAGACTTCTTCTATTTCTTTGTTGATTATTTGCAGAATAACATCCATTTTTGCAAAAAATTCCTTGTGACTTAAACAGTTCATTTTTCATGTGTTTTTTTCTGTTTTTTTTTTAGTTCTGTTACGCGGTCAGGTATTCCTTTACTTTTAACTAATTATTTGAAATTTTCAAACCTACACGAGATTTATTTATCTGTTGCTAAAAGGATGGACAATTCGTGCTGAGGATAAACTTATATTGTATTTCTGTTGTGGATACAGGTATGTCTTATATTGCTATGAGCTTTAAAATTGTCGATAAAGTTATGTTTGCTTTTTTATTCAATTTTCAAAGAAATATGTTTTTTGACTCTGTCATATGTCTCTTCATTTTCAATTATCGATACATTAAAGTCTTATGTAAATATGATTGCACTTTTTACATCTGTTGCTGTGTTGTTGAGAGGCAGTATAGAGTGCCTTGATGCTATATGTCTTTACCCAAAGATATATGCCTATATGACTCCAACTTCCACCAAGTTTATATTCTCAGTATCTTTTATTTTGATTGAATGAATCTTTTGGAATTGAAGTATTCTGTGGTTGTTGCACACTGCGTACTTTTGAACCAATGAATATGCATAAAATTTGAGCATTTGAGCTTTGTTTCATAGCTTTGGTTTTGCCAAAGAGAAAGAAAAGGAGAAGCGGTGCACAAAAAGTCGGTCAATGTCTATAGCTGTGAGAAATGTTGTTGCTAAGAGATCCTAGTTTTGTCTATGTCAATTTGAATACTTTGTGTAATGTTTGCATATTAGAACAAATTGTAACTTATTTAATATCCAACGATCACTATGTAAATAATAAAGAAATGATATAATGGGTGTCTAGACTTAATGCATACATATATAATATAGAGAGTAATTTTTTTTTTTACCCTTTGGAAATATTGTCTCTACTCATCATTTAATGAACTCAAGTAACACAAGAATTACCTATGTTTAAATAACTCAATTAACACAAGAACGTTCAAAAGTAAATGCTACCTAAAACAACTACTGCCAATTAAATTAAATTATTTTTGTAAAGACTTTTTGTCTTTTTACAAAATTGAAGTAAATAATTGATATTATTATTATATTTTTGTTCATTACGCATATTAATTATAATTAATTATAAATTATCATTAATTCATCGACTTCTCTTTAAATGATTACTGCATTGATACCTTACCTTCTAATAGTAATAGAATATTTGAAAGGGCCAAGTCTATTTGTATAATTTTAAGTTGCTGTTGTTATTTTTTGGTTGAGTCAGAATAAAAAAAAATGACTGCTAAGCAATTCAAAATTAAGCAAAAATATACCAATAAATTTGCAAAAATATATAAAATAACAGTATCAATAGAAATTAGAAAAATATGAAAGTCAATAAATATCCAATAAAACACATCAAAAGACTACTAATAAACATACAACCAATAGAAACAGTCAAACTAACTTTTTAACTTTTGGTTGACTGTTTTATATGTCAGCTAGTTACAAAAAGCTAGAAAGGCATCTCATCGATCTGTATGCTGACGATGTAACCCTGACGATAGAAGGCAACTCAGAAAAACAGTTAATTAAACGCTTGGAAGTATTTCTTAACTTCTTTAATAGATTTTTTAGAAGCTCTGGGATGGAAATAAACAAAGATAAGACGTTCATTCTTCCCATAGGTTGCTGGACACCTTCGGAGCATATGGACATCAAGGGATTTTCTAATTTTGAAAAACTCCATTCTCAAGCAATTAGGTGGTGTCAGGCGTGGAGGGGATTTAACTTGCAGAAAAGAGTAGATCTGTATAATACAAAGCTTATTGCTCATAGGATCTATATGGCAACTGCCTCGCCAACGATTGTAGAACGTCTCATGGAGGTAAAGGAGTGTTGGCTGGACACATTATTCAGTCGTCGTTACATTCCTGCTTTGAAAAGACGGCGATCTCACCTTGGAGGCGGACTGGTACTCCTTAGTAGAATTGTACCCAAAATATATAAGAAAATATTTAAGGAAATAACAGCAGCACCTCCGGGCCAATGGAGAGGTTACATCTGCCTCTAATATTTATATGACTCTTTTGTTTGGAACGGACTTTTCAAACGATGCAGTGACTAAATTCTCTGTTGAATGGGCTGCTGCACAGAGGTTGTTGTGGAAAGGGTCCCCAATTTCCGATTGCAACAGCACAATAGACATCATTCGCCAAAACGCAAGCAGAAAGCCGTTCTTCAGAAACTTACAACAACAACGACCTGAAGAATTAGAAGAAATATCTCTTCGAGAAGGAATTTTTACTTTTTGTGATTTACGAAGCGACTCCATTTTCAAGGCTGGAAGGTTTGTCTATCCTCTACAGAGAGGAGCAAACAATATATCCCTCTTACTCCTTGGTTCCTAAAATTAACTGACAAAGAAAATCAATCAAAAGCAAAAACATAACATGCTCAATTTAAAAGAGTCTAAAACTTTTCCTCAAACTATGGACATCCCTACTCCAACCCTGTTTATAGCTGCTACGCTGCTGAGCTTTAATGTATAATTTAATTGTGCTTTCGCATGCCAAACTGCCTCCCTCAAAATTATTGTCCTGTCTATATATACACTAAATACAAAAGCTATATATGTATACACATTTTTTTCTATGGTTTTGTCTATTAGTCAAAAAAATATTTTATAACAAAAGTAGTGAAATTTAAATTATCTATGAAACAACATTGAGCTTCAAGATAAAACTTAGCCCACCACATCTTTGAAAGCATTTGAAGAAAAGTTATAAAAACAGGAAAGAAACTTCCTTTCAAAGTAACTTTTTTTTATGTATGGTAAAAGTTTTTGAAGGAGTTGTACCCTAATCGTTCTCTTTTCATAAGGTATACAAGAGCATTGTTTTGCTTACTTGGGAATTCATTTCAACTTTGAGTCTCTTATGAGATATAAAACCACAAAATCCATTATTTTTATCATCTCCATTTCTGGAAAATTGACTTATTTCTACTCGGTGGCTGTAGTTCTACCATCAAAGTTTGTTTCAATATTTGTAACGACTTGTATAATATCTGGTTCCACCCATATATTTTACTCAATAATTTGAAGTTCTTTAATATTTAATGATGGTTTTACAAGGGTGAAAGTATTAAATTATTTCGTTAATGGGTGTAGAAAGACACAACTATAAATGAACTCCTTTACACACATATTTTGAGAATATTTTAATGTAAAAATAACCATTAAATTATTTGAGTTGTCTATAGATAAATACATACAAAAAGATTCTATTTTGAATCTTTTGGCGTGGAAATAATCAAATTAATAAAATAGAAAGCACAAATTGGAATTATACAAATTAACCTCACATTCAAATACTACAATCGATTCTCTTTCTAATGAGGGTTTTATATCTACCTTCAAAGGAACATATTTTGTGAGAATCAATACCTTTATTTGGGAAATAGCTCTACCAAATAAGTTGCAAATTATGCCATACTTAACAAGCTTCAATAGCAGGCTGCTTAAGTAGGATATAATATCCACTTGCAATATCGATATAAAATGGTTTTTTTTATGAGGTATAAAGATCATTGCTCTATGCAAAAACCTTAATCGCTGAATACCAAAAAAAAAAAAGAAAGAAAAACAGTGTTTTTCTCCCACGATAAATCCAATAGATGATTATTTTTTATATATAAATCCTTCGAATGGCTTATTTTTGCAAAAGCATCTAGAACCTAAAAAGGTTATTTCCTCTCTGCTTCCAGAGTTTAGAAGTAGATTGAATTCTACTTCTACCCGATAGTAGTTTACTTATATAACTTCTTCAGCCAAGAGAGCGCGGAAGAATGCGTTTCCACGCCATTCAAAATGTGGAGACAGCTCTTCGATTCCTACGTTATAAGGAAATCAAGCTCCACGGATGTTGACGAGTTTGATTTCTTTATAACGTAGGGCTCGAAGAGCTGTCTCCATATTTTGAATGGCGTGGAAACGCATTCTTCCGCGCTCTCTTGGCTGAAGGAGTTATATAAGTTCATTAGGAAGACACATCAACAAAGAATTATTATTAAGTTCGAAAAAAAAAATGATTGATATCAAAATGGGCTCTCTAAACCATCAACAGCTCCTAAAAATGTATTTGTCACCTATGGATTTGTTATCTCTTTCTCCTTATAACGCTCTGAACGTTGATTGTTTGAACTCAAATTATTTTTCGTTAATTTAAAAAAAAAATTAAAATTTAATGTTCACAACCACGACGAGCTTTTTGAGATAAACAAAATACTATGTAGCCTCGCTTCAACTCTTCTTCATGGACATTTCTGATTTAAAGCAGCTGACTATACTTGCTATGAACTCAAAAAGGATATTATTATTATTTATGAGCATGTCAGTTAAAGAAGGAGCTTTAATTTTTTTCAAAGGTGTTGTTCCTATCGAAACGAGATGAAAATGTTCATGGTTGGATCATGGTATAAACCAGAGTTAATATTCATTTGCCTCTTTTGATCTCTTTCTCACAAGCAAAATATCATTTAAATCCTATACCTAAAAGTTGACGTCGTGTGATCAAAGCTTTTTGTTTGTAAGAAGATTTTCCTTGTTGTTACTTTATATTCCCTCGTTTCTCAACTCTCTCGTTGCAAGATAATGAAATCAATAAGAAAATAAGAGATCAAGAGAGGAGGAGGGGATTTGAATATGCCTCATTTATTTGATAGTAAATTTTTCTTAGAACCATTCACCTTAAAAAGAGAACAGTCTCTAATTTTTTATTTATTTTGTATGTAAAGCCTATATTTTTAAATGACAGACCTATTATTAATGCCAAAAAAAAAAAAAGGTTTATATAAAATATAGTCCTTTTTTTTGCCTTTTGTGAAAAAAGAAAGAAGGAATCTAATTACCATTAAAGTCAAAAAAATAAGATTTTTTTACCATCACTAGCTGAATCCCCCATAGAGTTCACATCCCCCCCCCCCCCCTCATTCCTTCAACCGGTTTTTTTCTTTTTTTTCTTACTAATTTAAGTTGATCGATTCACTACTATAAACAAAAAATACTGGGAAACTTTAGGAGGGACATAGATGTTTTTGTTTTTATGTTGGCACAATACTGTTACTGACATTTGTGCCAAATTACAGGACAAAATACTCATTATCTAGTGTTTGAGAAACACATTCTTTTGTGTACAGCTAAAATCGAATTTTTAATTTTTTAAAATGTCTCAAAAATGATGACTCAAATGTAATTGTGAGAAACAATGTTAAAACAAAGAAAAGTTGAAATGAATATCCCAAACTTTTGGAGAATCCGTTGTTTTTTTTCTTGAGATACTACTAGCCTAGTACTCAAGAAACTGACCATCCTATTTTTAACTTTAAAAACATATATAAACTCAGGAGTTATTGTTTTGTAATTATTGACTGAATAAAAATTTTATAACTGTTTTGAAAATTGGAAAAAACATTTGCACTGCAACGGGAGGGGGGAGGGGAGTATTTTGATGATTAAATGATTATTTTTTGTCCACAGTAGTATTGACAAGATAATTGTGAACATTTAGAAAATGAATTATCAAATTTAGCAAAATTAGTAGTGATATTTTTGTTCCTCTTATAAAAACAAAATCAACATTTCATTAAAAGCAAAACAATATCAAAATTGTTTAAACTACTTCTTCATCATTAAAATCAATAATCACTCCAGTCCCTGGAGTGACCATTTTTGTAAGTCCCTTCTTACCCTTGGTTAGTTGTATTGTTTCGGACAACCAATATATATATATATATGTAATTTAAGAAAGATTTATGTGTAAAAAAGTTTATTTGTTCTAATTTTCATGCTTAAAGAAATATCAATTATTCTTTCAATGTCAAAAAACTCAAAACTAAAAATGTAGTCCCTACCATGGCCGCAGGGACTCAAAATAAAAATAAAAAACTTTGTACTTTTTACCAGTGTTTCTCAGCTTGATCTTTTATGGGTGGATCACAGAGAGTTGACTATATAATGAAAGTATTATTTGATTCTCATCTCCGTGACAATACCAGTTGTAAAACTGTATAAACATTTGTTAAAAGGGAAGGAACGACTACAATTAAAACTATTGTTATTTAGAAATACTCTCAATAAATTTTATTATCCGGTTTATACCAATAGACGTGGAAGTTTCACCTATTTGGGGCTGTCCAAATATCGATCAATCTTTAAATGAAGCACTTTATGTTTGCTTCATTTGAAGGGCAATAAAAATGGATCGTGACATAATGACTATGGGGAAATACATAAATGAGTCAACCATTTCTTTAAATTTTAAGAGAAAACTTCCAGTATGCAACAGCTGACAATCTTATTGATTGAGCTACTTTACTATTGTAATGAAGAAAATGTTACCATTCTTGGTAGGTTTCAGTCATAACTTTTACTCTGGATTTTTCAAGGATCAATATTTTTTTTTAAAAAACAAACAAATTAAAGAAAACAATCTGCCAATTCATCCGTTGTTACTTTTTTATCTTCAAATACTTGATATTATCTCTCTAAAGATTATTTCAGTTACTTGTTATTTTAGAGTCTATTTAGAATACTACAAAAACAACATATTTGTTATTTAGGAGAAGTTAGTCATCATTTGTAGGATAGAATAAGAACTCCCTTGTTGATCCAAATGGACTCAAATATATAGTTTGTAAACTACATGTTTACTTTTTTTGTGCCTCCCACACACACATATGGTCTCTCTCAATTTATTTGAGAACAAGTATATATGTATATATATATATATATATACGTAGTTATTTTGAGGTAACAAATGCTAGAAAATAAGTTAGAAGGTATGTATTTGACTTTTAAAGTTAAGTTTTTATAGTTCCATATTAACTAGAAATTCTTTTTTTTTTTTTTTTAAAAAAAGTATGAATGCTTATGAATAAATTTCCCACCTACGTCATACTAAATATGTAACTTTCTTTCATACATGAAGTTGTCGAATAAATTACTAATCACTTCTTATATCTAAATTCTCAAGTTTTATTTTCCATTATTAGTACCTGGAACCTCAAATAAATCAAATTTGACTAGTTTTTTTTCTTTTTTTTATGGAAAAATCCTTAAAACACCAAGTTATTTGGTGAGATCTATAATTTGCATTTATTAGGATTTTTGTAGTAGAAAAGATTTTATTTCTTTTTGTAGAGTAAAAATCAGATATAGAAAAAATAAATATATATTAAGTAAAAATCCTATATCCGAAGGAAATGAATGCAAATAATGTAAAATAAAAAATTCATTTTTCTATGACATGAAACTCTTTGGAGAGAAGTAAAATAAATTCAAATGGTACTGCAGTGCTTTCCCTAGCTCCTTTTTTTAGAAAGAGGTAGGTAAAATAAGGGTTGTCATATTATATTATATATGAAATACCTTGTATTATTTTTTAACTTACAAAATTCTCATTCGACAAAGTCTAATCAATACAAAAAACAATATAATTCTAATTAGTATAATAAAACTCATAGTATAAAATCATTCAGATTCAAAGTCCTTGTACATTATTATTATTCTTGTTCGCAGAGTTGAACACCAAACAAGGACAGCAACACAGAACAAATATGATTTCCAACATTTTCAAGAAATGAAATACTGACGTTAAGATAATATGAGTCATCGAAAAGGAAAAAAAAAAAAGAGAAGCTATTTGAAACATGGGTGGAATCTTGGGATTGAGAATCGTGCTTCACTCATACCGTGATGAAATGAATGAATGAATATCTCTACTATTAAATGGTGAATAATTTACTGTTGGGAGGAGTTGACTTTTCAGGTGCTACCACTGGTCCATATTCTTAAATCCTAAGGGCTATAAGAATAATAATAATAATAAGCCTAGAAGGATACTCATTTTGTGAGTTAAAAAATGATGATTCACTTGTGTATTTAATACAAATTCCATTTCCAGTCTTTGTTTTACCCTAAGAGGGATCCTGGAGGTGTAGGGGGCTGGAAGCGGCCCTAAAAAGTCGGTCAAAACGTTTGTACTTAAATAATTCTTGAATATTACATGGAATTGATTAATAAGGAATGCATTAAAAAGCTAAGACTCTAAGCTTTCGAATGAGAGTTCAAGCAACCCCCATAAGAATCCTTAACTAATAAGAAATCGTCCATCTAAATGTGTAAATTATCATTCAATTTCGAGCAAAAGTTCCATAGAAATTAAAGACTCACGGTTGAGCTATTAAAGTAGTAGCGTGCGGATGGATTACGAAATCAGCTGAAATCCTTTTGCACGCTGCTACTTCAGTCTATTGTATTTGTGCTTCACTAATTTCATGATTTTTCCTGATAGCTATTCCCAAACCATAACATAAATATCTTTAACTATAAAGTTGATCATTAGAATTACCTAATTTTTGAAACTAGTTACGTCAAGGTGCTTTAAAGTTCAACAATTTAAGCGTTTAAGATTTCCGGCCAAATTTTAACTTTAAAGTCCATTTTTAGATACTTATAAAATGCAATCAACAGATGGACACGTTTCAATGACGTGTGTGTGTGTTTTTTTGTGAAGTCAAAAGGACTTTCGATGATGATAACAAGTAGAAAAAGACTGTTGATCTATGCAAATAAATTTGATAAGAGTCTTTATAAGTAGCTGTTCTAAATAAGTTGTATAAAAATTGATATACTTACATATTCTTAACTTCTTTTTTATTTTATAGGTATAGTTTGAATTTAGTTTGAACTTTGGTTTAATTTTTGCAAGTTTGAAATTTTTTTTTTTTTTTGGTATAAAAAAGTAAATTATATAGAAATTTAATAGAGACAAAAGCTTAGGTTCAAACAATGTAGTCTATAATCAAAATTGGGGAAGATGTTTTAAAGAACCGGTTTAGATTCTCTTTACCGTTGACTTTACTGTCTTTTTTTTTTTTTTTTTTTCATTATCTGAATTGAACGACTGATCAAAAAATTATCTGAGAAAATTTTTAATTTTAATTGGTTATAGAGATTTCTGCCCTTAAAATGTGGCGCCTATTTATTCGTTTAGGCCTTTTATTTCTTAAATGTTTTAGTATTTAACGCATATAAAACGTTTTTACATACGTCACAGATTGATTCATAAATCGAAATCATTACCTTCTTGGGGGTAATATAATATTTATTAAATAAAATGGACACATTTTGTTAAAATCTGAAGGAAGTTTCATTATGTGACTTTAAAAATGATAAAAAAAATACACGTTTATATTGAATACAACTTGTTTTCAAAGAAAAACTCTAGGTTTTAAATATATTCAAAATTACAAGGTCGTGAAAATCTATATAAAATGTCCAGATTTTTACAATTAAAGATGAATTAAAGACTAACAAAGTATGTAGTTTAATCAGAGAAAAATATTTGATACTTGCGAAAGTAATAGTTGAATTATTGGCTAAAAAGGGAATATACATATGTACACTTAATTCTAACCTTTTTCTTGGAAGAATTGACATATTTTGTAGATCCAAATATATAAATTTCTTTAGATATACTATCTCGGATTGTATATTTCAAACCTATTGGTAAAACAGATATTGGTACGAGGCGTTTTGTTTAATGTTTAAAGACCATCTTTAAATATACTTTTTAACCTTGAATGCCGTCAAATATTTGACGATTAAAAGCTTAGGGTGATGAGTAAAAATTAGAATCCACAGAATACGACGGCAGTAACAAAAAAATAATGATATTGATGGTTATAAACACTATTTTTCACTAAAAAGAAACATCAAAATTTGAATATGAGATTAAAAAAAAAAAGAAAGCTTCCTTGATTTAACTCTCTAATCCCTTAATATTAAAAAAAAAAATGAATGAAAGATACAGAAGGAAATGAGTAAAATAATTTATGACATGACAATATTTTTTTGTTAGTTGATATTTCGGTTATTCTTAGAGGAAACGATCCTTAAAGACGCAAAAAAAAGATGTATAAATTATGAGTGGAAAGATGATATAAGTAATGACTCCTAGAGTTGTAAAAAAAGAGCTGCTTCCGGTGTGTGAAAGAGCAGCATTTGCGATATATAATAAATATGGTAATCTTTTGAAAAAAAGAGAAAATGAAGAAGCTGTTATTACTTATCGGCTTTATCCCTAAGGGTCCCTCACTTGATCCATTTAAACGAAGTAAGAAGTCATATTCTAACTAATAAATAAATAAATAAAATGTCAAATCATGTCAATTAATTAGATGTGCCCCCTACGAGAATTAAAAAAGAGATATGATGGCTTAAAACTAAAACAAATGAATGATAGAGCTTGTCAACTCATAATATTCTGGAGTAATTGACACTCACCGGTTAGGGCTGTTTTTTTTTCTTTCTCATCTGAGTTGACTAGCAAATCAGTTTAAAATCTATGTAACTTCTTTAACTTTATGCTCTTGGAAATAAATGTATCCACATCTATCAACTGTCTTATATGAACATAAAATATGAAACTATCATATAACAAATACCAAAATGTTGCCACAGAGACTCTCAATTCCAAACATGTAACAAATTCGTCATGTAACATTGACATACCTATCATGTCAAGATATAAAAATGAAAATTATTAGACTTTCTGTTTAAAAGAATGATAAATCATTTAACAAACAAAAGTTAATTAAAAAAGACGCAGTAGTTTTTTTTATATTTTCGTATCCACCTTGAGTAATTTTCCTTCTAAGTAATGGCAAACAATTTTCTCTCAAAAATAGACTCTGTAGAAACAAATTTTAAATCTGTTCTTAATTAAAAATAAAAATTAATAAAAAGTTATTTCCATATTAAATTAGTTCCTTTGTTTTCTTAATTTCATAAAAGGTGAAGAGAACTTATTCATCACTATAGAGAATCCATAGAGCATTATCCATATTAACAATATGTTATACAGCAAATAGCTATTATTTAAATAGATATTCAATATTTAAACTCAATTTTGAAAAACAAGTCTGTTGTTGAGTGAATTTAATCTTTTTTTTTTTTTGCGAAATGTACATATCTCATACTCTGGGTTGAGGAGGAGGCAATTTATGACAACAATATTCATTTAAAAAATGAGCTATTGTGTTCAGAACAATACAAGAACCAACAACATCATCCATTCTCATCTAATTATTTAATGTCATAAACAAAACAAACAAAATTTCACAGTAATGGTGTCTCCATACCTCAAATTAATTATGTAATTATCATGTATGGGAAGAAAAATTAACTTAGTGATCAAAGAGAAAAATAAACAAAACTCATGACGTCATTAATTAAAATTAATAAAAAAACCAGACCTTTTGTTTATACTAATTTAATCATTTTGTTCATAGTTTGCTACAAACCAGATAACATATTACAGATAAAGAGCCCCTATTATGACATGTGTATAATATCGATCAATTGGAACATTATGTCTTTGCAGACCTATTTTGAATAAAGTGTTTGTCCGGATTCATTGTCTCAAAAACAGATCATTCTTTTTCTATATTTTTTAAAAAATCAATCAGTTAATTCATGAAGACGTCATAGGTGAAGACTGTGGAGAGTCATGTTCCCTTTATCCTCTCTCAAGAATTAAAGTATAATAAAGGGTTTTTTCTATCAGAATACGGGATTAATCAGTATTTAAAGATATTCCAGGAAACACCTTGTATTAAATGATTAAGGCTCTCAAAATGTGTACCGTGTAAATGATGATACCCAATGTGAATCCACAAAAATGAGCATGCTCAACAAAGCATCAAAAGTTCTCAAGTTCTTGACAGTGCTTTATATATGTATATATATATATATATATAAAACACAATTTCTGGAGAAGTATATATGAGATGTCTCTTATCTTTTATAAAAGAAACTGACGTTCTTAGAGTGATCTGATGTATTATTTAGATGCTTTAAAGTATTTGTGACTCTAGATACAAATATTTTGCGAGTAAAATAAAAAAAAAATTGGTGTATCTCTCACAAAAGTAAGGACACATCTAACTTAAAATGTATGTTTTCTTCTTATAATATCCTATAAATTATTAAAATTTCACAATATTTATTATTTACTATTTCATTTCAAAGTTTCCTAGGATCTGTCTAAAGAACAGTTTCTCGGCAAAATGAGAAGCCCTTATTAATATATTAACAATAAAAAAACATTTCAAATAGTTTTTTCCTTTAAAAAAATAGAGTAAAAGAAGTCCTTTAAGTCCCTTTGGTAATAATATTATATAATAACTCTTTCGTGAAAGAAAGTAAGATAGAAAATGCAGGCTGTGAGTAATAAGTTTTAAAAATTTAATTTCATATTTGTTAAACAAAATATAAAAAAATATTAAAAGAAGTTATACAACATAACAAAGATTAGATAATATAAGAAAAAAGACTCCATTTTCGACAAAAAAAAGGTGTTAAATTTACAATTTTAAGGTCGTTAAGCAACTTGCATGACTGTAAAAAGTATCAACGCTCACGTGATAGGAGTTTTTTTTCACATTTGATGTGTGATAAGTAGATATAAGTTCAAATACATTTAAATTATTGCGATATAGTGTATTTACATAGTATATTAACTGTCACATATAAACTGAAGAACTGACATTTTCTCTCGTAATAAATTTCTATAATTTAATTTATTTTGCAATAGAGACTCTTATTGCAAAACCAATACTTTATCATATCTAACGTGTCAAGTGAAAAAAATGAAAATTATTCACTTATTGCTATAGAAAAAAAAAGAATGACAGTCCATTAAACAATCAAAAGTTATTATATTAAAATTAAATCCTGTAATTTATATATGTATATATAATATTTTTGTATTTCCTGCTCAACAATGAGAAATAAATTCAAAAAACACACAAAGTTCTTATGAAAATGTCAACACTATTATTTTTTTCTGTCAGGCTCCTTAAATCAACATGCAATCATGTAGATTTATAAACTGAAATAAAATAATAATTAGGAGATATCTGTTGCACATTGAGGTGAATTAATAGTACACCTAATTAATTATATTATTGATGTAAAACAGTTGATATATTTATCAACTGATTATGTACAAAATTTACACATCTTGTATTGGTTTTTTGGTTGTATCTGTTTAATCATGTTATCTTTTCGATGAATTTCTATTTTTCCCATGTGGCAAGCGTGATGTACGAATGTATGTACATCATTTTCAGCTGTTATTATATTGATATGAGAGGCAAATTAAGAGATCACGGCCTCTGGCCATTAGAATATGGAGAAAATATCTAGTTGACCAAAGATATTGCTGCTGTTATTGCCTAGAATTCTATTTTTCTTTACATTGGAAAATATTATAAATCCCTTTGGGTAGTAATCAGAGCAGTAGTTATTTTCAACCAGCCCTTGACTATATAGCAATGTCCATTGATAAATGAAACAAAGGCAAGTTCACAAAACATCGGAAGATGGTGCAGAAATCCCTCAGGCTTAGTGATCAAAGAGAAAAATAAACAACACTCATGACGTCATACTCTAATAGCCAATAGGACATGAGCAAGCTTACTAAACATGTCCATGTCCGTTAGATGGCGCTAATGTACTAAGTAAGCCAATGCTAAAATACATAAATGTATTTTTGAAAAAATTGTTTTTTAATGATTAACTACATATAAAATTTTGAGTAATTGTATCATGCATAATGACGTATATTTACATTGAAATATGATCAGAAATTCAAGTTACAATATGAAGAGAGGCTTTAATCTCTATATAATTATGATACATAGAGTGAAAATATGAATAATGCCACAAATACAAGCCATGTCTATTGTTAATATGTATTAACAAAGTTAGAAGAATCGGGTTGGATGATAGGGACGGGTGTAAAGATAGGGAGCCTGATGTTGTTGATAGTTGTAGGGACGGAATAAGTTACCAGAGAATCCAGCTCCTCCACCAAGGAAAAATCCTCCAGGCCTAACTCCAGCTCCAAATCCAGCACTAAAAAAGTAAATAAAAGAATTCATTTATCCTTTGTGTTGAGGGCCTACAAATAACACTCTGATATAGGTACATACCCGACAGGTCCAAGATTAAGACCTCCTGAAGCACCAATGTCACGGGTTTGAGGAGCAGGAGATGCAGCTGTATAGAGAGATAATGGAACTCCACTAAAGATGGGGTAAGGAGGGATGATGAGAGGAGCAATCATGAGGCGACCTTCAGATAGACTCTCGGGAAGATTGTTAAGAGTAGAGATGGGAGTGGATTCATCCTTAAGAAGAGTCTCCTGAGATGATGCTTCCATGGGATCCTCCTCTATGCTTTCTTTTTCGTGCATGTGAGCACGAGATGAGGCAATGAGAGTCAGGGTGATCAGGGCCTAGATATATATACATATAAGAAATAAGTATTTGTTTGAAAGGATCCTTTATGGATAGTTGGAAACTTACAAGAGCGTTTTTCATATTGGAAGGATGTTGTGGGATTGAATGACCTCCTTGGCTCTCAGGTTCCTTATATACTCTGATTTTCAACTCTTGTTATTATTATTATTATTATTATTGGGGGAGGGGGAGAATGAGCTGATTTACCTAGAATGGTATGTACAGGTTAATATCCCTTTTGACAAGTAAACATGTTGTGATTACCAGGTGAATCGGTGGTCAACACAGTCAGTGCATCAATTTCACAAGTGCAATTATTTATGGTTGTCATGTTTACTTGTACTCTTAGCAACAAGGTGGGTGCTCTTAACTGGGTAACCTGGATGCAGAAGGTATGTACAAAAGATATGCATCATACATGGGTTTAATTATAGGAACTTAATACTATTATTATTATTATTATTATTATTATGTTTAAATACTTTAAGGATATGAAGAAAAAAAAAAATCTAATCTCGTTGTGCAGCAATTCAAGATTAACCATTTCTTTCTTTAGATGTTATTTTAAATTATAAACTATTATGTAAACATTTTTATGCAAGATTTAAAAGTATTTAAATTGACAAAGAGTTTGTAATATATATATATATATATATATATATGTAACATAGAATATGTATACATTTAAATAACGTATTCCTTTCCATTAGAAACACAAATACCAAGTTACATTTATAAAGAATAAACTTTATATATATATATATATATTTAATCTATGTATAAAAGCCATTTTATTTATAAAAATAAAGGTAAGTAGTCTGGATATGAAAGATAATCACTTGGAAAAGGTATATATATATATATATATATATTAAAAAATAATTAATTAAATGTATGGGCTAATTCTATGAATTATTAGTAAGTGGAAATGGATGACCACGTATGTATATATATATATATATATATATATATTTAGGTATTCAAATTTAGTACTTGGCTATTTCGTAGCAACTTTAGTTCAACATGTAATATAAACGAAATTATGAAGGGAAATAGGAAAAATGGATTTTTTAAATCCATTTTTTTCTTGACAGTAAAAAAATAAACAAATATTGAAATGCAAAATTCAGCTCACCTTTTTTTTTTTAAGCATTTTTTTTTTCACTCTCATTCCATTGTCTGTTTGTTCGGAGTCAAAGTGCAAATGATTTTTGAACAGAAATATTCTGCAATATTACAAAATTCGACAATTTACCATCTCCTCCTAGTCTCTTTTTCAAAGGTATGTTGTAGTGAATTTGTCAAGACAATCAGTAACTTTTTTTTACTTTTGCTGTAATCCATGATTACATATATTATGATGTTTCATATCACTTCTTGATCACAAAGTGTAATCATGTTGTAGTGTCTATCCAATAATCATATTCTTTACGTTCATTTGGTCAATAGGAATCAAGGGTGATTGATTATATTCTGGAAATAAAAAAGGACTCCTATCCTTAATATTTAGCAATGCAAGGGGATTGTCCTTTTTGACAGTGCATACACACCATCAAAGGCTCTTGCTCAAGTTCATAAATAGAAATTATTATGACCTTTCAGACCTAAAGTAAGATAAAGTACATTGCATTTGCCTTGACTTGTTTTTGGTTCTTCAAGAGAAGAACTTTCACGCGTATATCTGAAGATCCCTGGTTTTAGCATCACATCATGCCCAAATTTTAATCCCATCCTTTCAAGGGTTATTTGGCATGTATATATTTCCTGAATGGGGATTTTCCTAATGAAATTCAACCCTGGTGTTTGTCAGCATTAACTTCCACTCCAGGGTTTGGATATCATTGCCAAGAAATTCTATTTCTTTGTCTCAAATATCCTTTATGGAAGCAATTTTGTGGTCCATTCAGAAAAAAAAAAAAAAAAAAGGTCACAAATGACCCTAACACCATGAGTGCTATAAATATAAAACAAAGTCAAAAGCTATGGATGTGATTCGATCACTTATTGAAAACTATCAAATTAAAAATGGGTCTCGGAAGACTTTAACGTCAAAGTAGGGTTAAAAGAACAAAGAGTCAATACATTATTTTGAACTCTTTACCAACTAATTTGATAATAATCAAATATTAGACAATTGCACAATTTAGCTTTAAATGTAACAATGAATACTTATTTTTAAATGTCTACAAATTATGCAGATACTTACATGATTGATTACTCTGATAATATAATTATATTATCAGAGTTCAAAATAGATTAATAGAAAAATGTATTTAATAGAAATTAAAGAATCCATATGATAATCGATTCTGAAAAACATATCTTTTAAAAATTCTGACACAAATGAATTTGCTGTATGTATGTACATAGTATATCAAACCCCTCCTGAGAATCCCCGGAGTATCGCTCAAGGTGTTTGTATTTGAGAGTCTTTCCTTTTCAAATACCATGTATGTATTATTTGAAAATACAAATGAATCTTAAAGGATTAATGACTACAAATTATAGAAGCTCAGATGATTAATTAAATATTTATAGAGATTCATTTATTCATTTGAGAGCTTCTTTTCATCCTTTGTCTTTTGACTTTTTGTTCAAGGAGTCTAATATTTATTTAGTATGTATTGTATCCGTAGATTGTGATATTATTGATACAAGAGACTAAACATTTTGACAATTTTATACCTGACACTGCATAAAGCTATTATTGTAAATACAAGACTACAAAAATAATAGCTGAAACATCAATAATGAATGGTAGTCTTACAATTTTAAAGAGAGAGAGAGTGAAGGTCTACTCTTATCCATTATAAATGTTTTATAAAGGATCATTAAATATTATATTAAAAAATATTGATCACAACTCCTAGAAATTAAACTTATTATAAGTCATTGTTATACAAATAATTTATTGAGTCGACAAATACACTAAGTAAAAGTTAAAATCATCATATAATTTGATTCCATAAAAATCAACAATTATTATTATCACAACCTTTACCTGTATCGTTGTTTTCACTTATTGTTACTTTTGGGTTTTTCTAATGCTGTGAATGTTGTTTTTGTTGCTCTGGTAAAACCCACCATCCTAGTTTATGAACACAATTTAATAATAATTATCCGAGAACAGGTAATTTTTGATAGAGGATAATACAATTGTTTGCTAAAGAGAATTTTGTTCATTTATCAATACTTATGGATATGGGGCTCCCCTGTCTGTTATTGATCCTTTATAAACCTTCTAAATATAAAAAAAAAATCTCATTTTTGCCTACAAGGGGATCCAAAGCGACATTAACTGACAAACCCCTCAAGAAAAGGAGTCTTTTTATTACAAATGTGACCAAACAATTTTACAATAAAATTAAGAAAAGTGATGTAGCTAAGATCTTACAATTTGATAATCTTTTCCTTCATTGTTTGGTAATAATCTGCGTATTTGCTCTTATGAGTCATTAATCTTATTTAATTTTTTTAATCAGTCACCCAAATTCCATCCAAACAGTCCCCCTACCATCTAGATTACAGTTCAGTGTATCCATTGAATTTGTTCAATTACTCCATTCAGTATCGTTCATTTTTATAATTACGGACTCACAAATGTACTTTAAGAGTTGTAATTATTATTATTAATTTAGGCTTAATTAAAGTATTACTTAGTTTTGTAAATATTAATGGTTTATACATTCAAAGTAGGCGAATAAGACCGATGATAATGTCAATGGATGATATCTGCATTGATGACCTTGAGTAAAGTTTGTTTCCATGGAACAGCTTTTTAGTCCAATGCGGGGCCATTCTTGTGGTATACGTCAAAATGTTAGAACTGATACATTTTTACTAATCTGCAAATACAATATATAGTTCAACACAGTTTTTAATGCCCGATGTTTTTAGTGTATTAATCCTCATCTGGATTTGTGACATCAATTGAGTTGTTAATAATAGCTTTTTTGGCCCATTTTCCAACTTCAACTTTAATTTAAGCTTAAAAGCAATTTTGTGCATTAAAAATAATGATTCGCTAGTGTATTTAATGCAAATTTCATTTCCAGTCTTTGTTTTAACCTAAAGGGACTCCTGGGGGAGTAGGGTGCCGGAGTAGGCCCAAAAGTCGGTCAATAGACCTCTGGTGTTGCTTACTCTGTAGACAGAGTATCCTACGTAAGGAAGCAAGTCTATGTCCTCCAAATTTTATATTCTTGTGTCTTATCCTCGACTTACATAGTCTTGATAGTGTCTTAGTCTCGAGATAGTCGGTCTTGAACACATCATTAGTACTAAGTAAAGAGAAATACAGTCAAATCCGGATTTTCGAAGCACATAAGTTCCAAAAAATGTGCTCCTCTAATCCAAATTGCATCAAAAACTCGACTTTAAGAAAACAAACACATAGTAACTTAGTTATTTATTTTCAATGTTGACAATTAAATTTGAGAAATATTTAGACTTTAAAAACAATAATTGATCTTTTTTTTTTAAAGATAATATATTTTTTTCCACATTTTACAAATTTTTGAATGAGCTAAAAGGTTTTAATGTACAGTAAAGAAGATACATTTATAAATGGAATATGCTCTGATAATTGCATTTGAATAAATATTTATTTATAAATTAAATCATTTTTCAAAGGAAATATTTGTGGAATAATTGCATCAAGATAGCAATCAAAGTTGATCTTAAGCGAAGTTATTTATAAAATAAAAAAATTGTTTATGAGAAAAAGTTGATCTTATCTGTGGAGTTAGTAAAAAATATTTTACACTTATGCGTCAGTAATAGCAAAACAATATTTGGATCTGATGAGGGTCAATAAATGAAATAAAATAGTTATATTCTCAAAAAATTTCACAATCACGAAGCAATATTTTTTTTGTCATATTTACAATGTAATCAAATGTACAATTATTCATCTATATATTCAGGGTGGTCAAAACCGGGATATAAGTTTGATTTGAGGTCCAAAAACTTTTGAAACAAGGTTATACTCCCCATAGTTTAGATTTTGCTTTAACAGACGAGGAACTTTTTTTTAAGAACAGTTTTTGAGCAAAATAGGATTTTATCTTGATCCATTGTGTTCTTTCTTTTTTTTGATAATATTAAGAAAAAGTTCAAGAATGAATTACAGAACTAAATAGGGACTTCACAATTAACTTTATTGCAATAATACATTAGATATACATCTCAGCTAGTCAAATATTAAAATTTTGTGTAGAAATATTCAAAATTAAAAAACTAACGGTGAATTTGGTGACTTCTCCCGATATAACTTCTTTGACTACATTTTAAAAAATGTAGTCAAAGAAGTATGTTTTTTATAAGAACTCAAAAAAAAAAACTCAAATTATTTATCAATACACTATGACGTAATAGAGTAATATCTAGAAAAAATGTTTTATAGACTTTCCATAAAAATAAATATCTCATCTCTAAAAATGGTAATAAAAATACTGGAAGGGAGGAAATATACAGCCTATAACGAGCATAAAACATTTATTTATTTGCCAATTTCCTTTAAAAATTTTAAGTTTTAAGGCTTATTATGCGTTATTTAACAATAATTAATAACAGATATCTAGGATGTTTAACAGACCTTTTACCTGAAGTTAGATAATCTTTATGAATACTTTTTTGTAAAATCCAAGCAAAATTACATGAATTTACAAAAATAGCTATAAAAAGTGAAGCAAATTTATGAGATTTTCCCCTTTCGAAGTTGTTGTTTTTTTTCTTCAAAATTATGGTTATAAGCCCAAAGTGCCGTACCGCGGATCGCAACCTACTATCTCAAATAATTACTACAGGCTTATTTTGAGCCGAGTTTTCCATTGCTTTCTTTTGCGAGAATTAACTAAATTAGCAAATAAAATTAGACTCAATACCTTGTTTTACATCAATGAAAGTTATAATTTTTCTTTTAAACATCTAAATTTTTATCTCTCAAGTATAAAATATTTATTCAATATTATCAAAATATTTTTTTTAAATGATCTGCATTATACATATTTAAGGATCTTAAAAAATGCTGTTTTTTCCTATTTGATACCTTAGGCATATTAAATTGACTTTAAAAGTGTTTACAGTCTTTTTGTGATGACTAATGTTTATTTGGAGTATAAACCCATTGCTATATATATTTATCAAACTGTTTTATATAAATGAAAATAATTTTTTCTTCATACATCCTAATTTGTATTTGTATATATAATATATTTACCTGATATTATTAAGTAATATTTATAAATGAATTGGATTGTACATATTTTTATCTTAATGATTTAATACTGCTCTTTTCCTTATGATATCTTTGGATATTAATTAAACCTTGATAGTCTTTCTAATCTTTGTGTAATGAGTATGATACTTGTTCGTTGTATCCAAATCCAAAGCTTCATATTCATTTGGTAGTTTTAGATTATGTATGCAGCAAACAGATAAACAAAAGTCCCAGTTATATCATGTGAAAACACGGTTTGTTTGGGCTTTTTGTAATGAAACAACGTGACAAGTCTTGCTCGTCTTTATTAAACATGTGCTTGGGTAAAATATGGTTAAAAAAAGTAATTATGTAATTACAAATCATTATCCCCTATAATACAAGGTTATTCATCAACAAAAAAATCGGAAATGTCTTTGCTTAATCATCCAAATTACTCTTAATTAAGTTTAATAAGTATACATTAGAGAATCTCTTTGTTTACTTACAAAAATCTTATGTACACCCATAAACAGTTAGTATAAATATTACATATATATATATATATATATTTCATAAATGATTGGTTGTATACATATTCAAAGATCTTAAAAAATGGGGGTTTTTTTATTTGAAACTTTGGGAATATATATTAAATTTTAAAAATCTTTCCAACCCTTATGGCTTGACTCAGAAGTTTGTTCAGAATATAGATCTAAATAAAGTTAATTGTAAAGTCCTTATTTAATACCGTAATTCACCCTATAACTTTTTCTTAACGTTATCAAAAAAAACAAAAAAACATGATGAATCAAGGAAAAACCCTAATTTTCTAAATAATTGGGCAACTTTTTTTAAAGTTGCCCATTTGGTAACGCAAAATATAGACTATAGGGAGTTTGAAAATGGTTGCAAATGTATTTTTGGGATCTCAAATCAAACTTATATCCCGCTATATACATATCTATTCTTGACTTTACAAAAATATATTTACCAATTTTGGTAATTTTTTAAAGTAATTGGAAAAAAGATTGAAAAGATGGTTTTGAATGATCTGAGTCCTTGTAAATTTGATGAAAGGAACAGATAAGATAAATGTATAAATTTGAGTATGGAGGCAGATAAATACTTTCTCATATTGGAAAATGAGAGGGTATCAGCTGTAATAGTTAATGAAAATTTGTAAAATTGCAAAATATTTAAATTTTTAACAAAACAAGGTCAATTTATGAAATTCGACATTCGATTTGTTACAAACTTGTCATTTTGCAGAATAGAGTAAAAATGAATGATGACTATCTGGAGAAAAATAATTTTTTAATTGTGAATTTTAACATTACTTACTCAAAAACATTGAAAATATGAAAAGTTTAAAATCAACGAAAAAAAGCGGTTATTTGAACCATTTCTCTGGTACTTTCAATACATATTTTGCATAAGGTTCTACTTCCTGGAATAACAAAACTAGAGTTACACGTCTATAAACCAAAATAAAATTGTTATATTTACTAGCTAAAGCAGTTCTTTAAGAGTCACTTCATCGTTACCCTTTATTGAGATTCACTCTTTCTTTGGGTCAAAAATGATAAGTGACACACAAGTCATGGGACCTTTATAATCTTTAATGACAATTCAATATTTAATAACTTAATTAATCGAAGGTAATATAGAAATGTGTGTGTAAGATTAAAGTAATTAATTTGACATATAAATTTAGAAACTCACTAAAATGTATTTAGCAAAACACAATCAATTTACACAATTGGATTTGAATAAATTGGTAATTTGGAGCATCGAAGGTTTAATTTTATTTTGAATGATAAACTTTTTTGAACCCGAAATGCAATAATATGTATATATATACATATATGGGCTCTAAGAAAACCCTAGCCAATAGTGAGGAATGATATGAGTATGATGTTTGAGATACAAGGCCAAGATCTGTGTTACTGGAGACCAAGTCGTTGGCCAGTCCGGCAAGCACAGTCATGAACCAGATATTGGACGTTATGAGACCCTAAAAGTATGTTAATCAATCAAACGTTCTGGTATCGATATATTGACATACCTTATGGGCCTTTGGCCTAATGGATCACATAAAAAACATAGTAGACAAATCTTTAAAAAAAGATAATTAATAATTATGATTATAATTGCATTAGTTTGAGCAAAAATTATATAAGGGGAGTTAATTGATTACGAGTAAAAGTAATTTTTTGGGAGAATCATATATTTTTTGTAATTGTAGAGTCAGTTTTTCAATGTTATCATTGAAACTTGATACATTCGAATTAATGAATTGAATTTGTTTTTAATAAATGGATATATTTTGTTAAAATTCAAATGTCACTCAATATAGGGGAAATTTGAGAGATGTAACGTTTTACAATAAGGAGTTAGTAGCAAAAAGCATTCATCATTTTTTTTACTATTAAAGGAAGATATTTATCACTTATCATAAGAAGTATTCTCATACTAATATGGTCTTAATAAAGATCAATATTCATTCTTGATATTGTGTGCGCTTGATATGTTATTCCATTGATGAACTGTTTTGATATCACAATCCATTCTCACTAACATGAAAACTTAGACACTGTATTTTGATTGTTAGCAATTGACTTTTCTTCTTCTTCTTATGCTTTTATAATTTTTAGCATTGATTGATTAAACTCAAATTAAATCTTGTCAATCTGAAAATAATTTTATAGTATTATTACTGAAGAAATATCTCGCAATTAGGAAGAATTGAAAAAAAGTACATTTTGATTTCGGGCTTCTTCTTTTTTTTTTAGGGGGGGGGGGAGGAAAGGTTGCGAGATACAATGAAAATATCGTCATGATTATCATAACTGTAATAACAAATTTATAGCACACAATATATAAACCTTTAAAAAATACTTGCAACATTTATATATTATGGTTTAAATCATAGTTCTCAACCTTTCTTGCTTTATAGGTCACATTCCAAATACATGAGACTCCCTAATTAATTTTGATTCTATATACAGGCATATTTAAGAGTCAAAGTTGAAGACCCTAGTTTAGTTTAAATCCTTATCTAATAAATTTAATAGTTTTGCATGTAAAACTTTTTCCATTTGTTCCCTGATGAGATACGTAATCACAAAATAATAAAATTGCCTCGTTTCTTTGATGTTGTTTGATTGACACTATGTATGTATATATTTTTGCACAATAAAAGTATGTGCATATCTAAAAAATATGATTATGTCAGATTGAATAAAAAATTATACCTTGCTTTTCTTATCAAAAAAATAAAAATACCTACAAACTGAGAAGATTGTTTGACTCGTCTATACTATCATTAGTAAAAAAAAAAAACCGGGAAATTTAAACTTAATTTTTTTGGAATTCTGTTTTTTAAGTAGATAGAACTCCCATCACTGAGATTTATGTCAAATTAAACGTCAAAATATTCATGAGTGTTTGAGATACACGTCCTTTTGTAAAGATCTCAAATCGAATTTCTCATTTTTTTTAAATGTCTGAAAGGTGTTGTTGACTCAAATACAATTTAGAGTAATGTTCTTCGAATCAAAAAAGTTTTGAGGGGGATGAACATAAATATTTTTTAATTTTCCTCCCTCTTTTTTCCCCCACATAGTAGTATTTAGTACTCATAGTTATATGCATGCATGACTATACTTTTTGAACATAATATCATAATGGAAAAAATATCATTTAAAAACACTTGAAATAATGTTTCTTATCAAACAAAAATCCACTTGAATATATTATAAGTCTATAAGCTCTTTACTTATATTTACAAAATGGGGTTGTCATGCTGTGTAATTGAAGATGTGAAAATATTAAGATCTTTTTTACAAGCTTAAATAGTTACTATTATAATGTAACTTTTCGTTATTATTGAGCGTTTTCACGTGACGTCATCAATGTGAAAGTCGGCCATCTTGAAAGAGGCAACAAATGCAGAGTTTTATAAGACTAAAACCCTTGTTTGTTTCTTTCAAATTAAGGAAAGTAATGAATTACTCCCGTGAATTTGATTGTTACAAAGGGATCAATGAATTAAAGGACTTAACTTTTACCGTATATCAAAATATATTTCAGACCCTGATTTGTATATTAAAGGTATATTATTGCATCATTGACATTTGCATAGTGTAATCAAAAATTTACTATTTATCTTGTAAAGGTTGTACATTTTTCTCCAATTATCCTTCTTTTCTTGTTCCTAATCCATTTAAAACAAAGCTAATTGCATAAAATTTACCCTTTTTATAGGGACTTTATCCAAATATTAACGTTTTTATCAGACATCATTTCATCATATTGTATTCAATATGGATGTTTATTAAATTGCTGTGTATATTGACACGGTTAACCGGGCCTCGTATTTTCTCCAAGTAATGACGCAAGGTGAGAGAAGATAGTGTAGAGTTTTCGAGTCTTACTTAGAATCTGGAGATAAAATCAGAGCCGACATCATGGATCCAACAGAATTATCAACATCATTATACAACGATTTTGTCAACGTTGAGAATATTAGTAATACGTTCGACACAAATGTTTGGATTAAGCTTCAAATATTCTTGGACGCAAAAACAGCATCTTTGTGAATCCATGTTCCTCGTGTAGCAAGGTTGACGAGTCTCGTGAAGAATCGATAATTCTTCTGTGTTCTTTATTTTAGAGTTGTATCAGATGAATACTCATTCCTAGATATTGGCAACGTAATGTGTTGAAACGTTGAAAGTCATTCCACAAACTGCAGACAAAAATTGGGCCGTCCATGAGATTCATGAAATTAAATTCCCACATCCGGAAGAAAGTGATAAGTATCAGCGAACATAACTTTCAGCGAAAATTATTCATACTTATATGAATGAAGACCGAAGATAGAATCCATGGGAAACCCATATAATGGATGATTAGAACTGTCATAATCTCTCATCCGTCTAGCAACAACGTTAGTTTGAGACAGGCCATGGGAGGATGAGCAGTTATCTGGTTACACATGTCTGTTTCTATTAATTACGGTTGTGACCGTGTAAATAATCTAGAGAAAATTAATCTGGTCAATATGCATTGCGTTGTTATATTTAATAAATACATATATCTTAATAATATAAGCGTGACTTAAAAATCCACCGGAGCATATTTATGAGTCACTCAACCTACACCATTACTAGGTTAAGATACTCATAAATATGTTCCGGTGAATTATTAAATGCATTATGAATTAGAGTCATATTCATCATCTCATCGGATAGGCCTTCAATTCCTTTTAACTAGATGCACTATTTTTAAAATATAATTATAATATACTTTGATGGAGTCTAACATCCCATTTGAGCACTCCTCTTTTAATTGCTTTTGCCTGATATATATAGTTTTTAAGCGTGCAATATGTCATGAAGAACATATTAAAATTAACAATTAAACATGCATTACTTTAAACACATGAATATGTAAATATTAGAGTATATATATATATATAATTATACGGGCTGTAGAATTGTTTGTGAATGGGTTATTTTAAATTTAACATAGTCTTTGATATCTAGTTCAGGGTTCAGCTTTATTATAGTATAAATAAATTGAATTGTTTAAAATTGAATGGATCTTTTACACTCATTTGAATAGAACTTCTATTCTTATTCAAGAAGAATTATTTTTGTACATCATTTTTGTATTTGTTGTTAGGGGCTATTCTTCAATATTCAAAACTTGGAATTTTAATAACTAAAACATTAAGCATTAAGACTTAAATTCAAATAAAAAGTTGTAATAACGCATTAATCATTCTTTTTCTATTAACTCCTCATGGCCTTGGAAGCAAAGTTACTCACCATTGCATTTAATTAATTACGTGAATAAACATTTTTATTATAGGTATTCTAGATTGAATAAATTTGTTCATATATATTTAGTCATATATATGTACATTATTTAGGAGCATAATTCAAATATAATCGTTTTGAATATACAGAGAGGGTAGTTATTAAAAATAGGTTTTTTGAGATTAGAGAAAAACAATAACTAAATTTCCCATATACTTAAGTGAATATTTGTAACAAAATAATCCAAACAAGTGATTTAAAATATTTTGAAATAATGAGTACTTCCCCTTCCCTAAATACCTTCCAATTTACAATTAATGAGACACTTGAAAGATTCAAATGGATTAATGATTATGTTTTGATAGTAACAAAGGACTGAACAAAGAATCGTTAGTCAATGTTTGATAGGTGCAAATAGGAAATTTTTTTGTTAGATGAATACAAATTTTAGGAGCGTAGGAGTCATGAATTAAAAATAACTACAGGTAAAATAAAAATAATTTAACGTTTAAGACTATTTTTTTAACATTATTATATGAATTTTAAATGAAAGCGTGTGGAAAAATGATATTGATGGGTCAAACTAGCTTATTGTAAGTTCTCAGTGTCATCATGAATCTAATACCTATGCTTTTGATATCTATGGATGTTGAGGACTTCAAGCATACATTTGCTATCCTTAATATTTGTTCTTCTAATGTTCATATTACGTATTTGCATAAATTATGGCAAAAGTATTATTACGATAAAAATGAATTATACTTAGAAATATTTTAACAGCATACCAAAAATATATCTTTTAATTTAAACTAAGACTTTACTCATATGAATTTTTTGTTTGGGACTGACACTAATAATAATTATTCATGGGAAGAAAACTAATAAACAAATAATTGGTCATTTTTTTCCCCAAATAAACTTAGAGATCCCCATAAAATAACTTCAAAAAAAATGGGCACTGCCTAACTTTTTCACCAACATTGTTAAGCAAATCAATCATTTGCCGAATTTTTGAGAAATTATACTCAATATATATATATATACCATTAATAATAATTAATTTAATGGGGTCATATTTATAAACATAAAAATGCCAAAAATAGGCCGATTTAATCGGCACAACAGTATGTGGACGGAACCCTATATAGAAATTGATATTGTATGACTTGAAAAAGTAGTTTAAAGCGTTTACAATTTCAAAAAGCTTATCACTATAATTATATCAAGATAATGATTTGAAGGCTTATTGAATCAACATTCATTCAAAATGAAACTTCTCCTCAAGCTTGAAAGTTAATTCATGTTATGCGACACTTACCCGTACATATTTTGATTAATTAATTAATTATTATAGTATTTATATTAGATTAAACTCTATTTTGATTTAGAGGTTTGGTGGGAAAAAAGTTATGGGAAGATTGGGATGTCTGTTTGTTTTTTCTACGTGTCTATTTCATTAAATGATTTTGAATGAAGATGAAACTTTTTTTCTTGATATAAAAAATATACAGACAAAATGTAAGAGTCCTTAAGGATGAAAAACAGATAAAAACTTCTAAAAAACAAACAAACTTACAAATTAGATATAATTACAAACATCTGCAATTAATTAGCCCATAAAAAGGATAAAATACATTTTATAAATAGGGAAAATAAAATTGAAGTGATTCATTTATGTAAAAAAAACAACAAAAAAAAACACAAAAAACTTAACCCATTAAATTTGTATTATGAAAGAATGTATATTATTATGAAAAATGAGTTATGAGGCTCTAACTTTTTTCTGACCCCAATTGTTGATCATTTTTTGTTTAAATATAAAAAAACTACTCACTTTTGCATCTGCCAATTCAGAAGGCGGTATCTCAGGGAACCATGACTTTTCTAAAAGAATATTTTGAAGTAGCAGCATATTTTTAGGGACAGTAAATTGTCAAATTTTTGCAATTAATAAAAGACAAACAACAATAACAAAAAAAGACCTAAAATTTCGTTACTGTGTAAATTTGCGTTATAGGAGTGATATTATTTACAAAATTTGCCCTCCTGTGAATGTTTTTTTTTTTAAAAAAAAAATTGTATTATCAGTCGAATTTGAAAATTCTAAATTTTTAACTTTGTAATATTCAGTTCAACATTGTTAGATAGTCAATACATTAATTTGCATAATTGTTTAATTTAGAGACAAAAGAATCTAAGAAATTTGGATAGTGATGGAAATGAAATTAAGGAGCATAGTCCCTCAGATTACAAGACTCCTGGCTAGCGAGACGCAAAACTATTTTTTTAATTTAAAAAAAAAGTAATTTGTAGGTAGTTTCCTTCGAAAATGCAAATAATTACCTCTATTTTCAGCAACCACCGATTTTCAAAACCCCATTCAATCTCTCATAAGAATGGAAGAAAATGTATATTTAAAATACAGATTCTACTTACAAAGAGTAAATTAGCACATATCTTGGATGTGTTTGGGCAAAGAGTAATTTATTTTGTATGCTTTTCAAACCTCAGCAATTATCCTTTTCAATATGACGTGGCTCTGCGACTACAAACCTCATATGATAAAAAATCATTTTCCAGGAATTAGAATTTTATTAAGGGATTTTTCCTTCACGCAAACTCTTCATTTTGAACAGGATTATTGGTGAAATTTAAATATCATAATGTTATGTAAAATTCATGATAATAAAAATATCAAATGCTCATACAGGTTTTGACACTTCCCGTTCGAAATATGTGCTCAATCATCCTTATTAAGTAGACGGAGCTAGTTATAAGAAAGACTTACAAGAAGGTATTTCTTCCTCTTCATTTTCCAACTCAGCTCAAGATCGATATATATTCGAATTAATAGAAATTAAAATGAAGAGACCTGACTTTTCTTTTAAAAGTAACCAAATCTTGAAGCCTCTGACCCTATTAAAAAGAGCTCCAAATGACTTCACTTACAATTTTAAATTGAAATAAGAAATGTTAAAATGTATGTACACGCTATATATGTTTATAAAATACTTAAACTCATCAATCAAAACTGTAATTTAAATATCGAGTACTTTGTTGAGTTTAGAAATGAATAAAATTAGGACCCTTATAACACTTTAAGGGGACTGTTTCCGTCTCAGTGTTGTATTCTCTCATTACATCTACCTATATGTATAGCGATTAAATCAGTTCTTCATATGGGTCTTTAAATCAATCCCGTCCCTTCAATCAATACTTGAAGGGACAAAAAGTCATGTGTTTCTCAAGATTGATCTCGAAATCAATACTAATTTTTGAAAATCCGGATCTTGACTCAGTCACGACCTTTACAAAGTCTGGGCTTCAGTTTCAAGACACAACTAGCTTTAAAAAAGCTTATAAGAAAACAAAAAGGAACAATTATTTTCTATTGCTATTGTACTAGAACCAATCATCAATCATCAATGTCTTCGTCCCTGGTGACGAAGAGGCCCTGACAACAACACTAAAGAAACAAAATTTGAAATTTTGTTTACTCTACAAGGGACATGCAACATTTTGAAAGTGTGATTGAAAGTGAGGTATTGGAAATAAACTACAAACTCCTATATAGAATAACCCATGGTGAAAAACAAATATATTCTCCTGCTCTGTGGGGATTAGTCTGTGTATTTCTATACAAATATCAGTTCCATTTTTATTTACAATTTGTTATTTGTCATAAATATAATCTGAATAATATACTCAAATTCAATCTATTCAACTTTCAAAGAGCTCTTAACATCCTTATTTTGCGGTTGATACAGATGAATTAAATCATCTCAAAATAAAGAAAATAATATTTCTAGTAAGTTGAACTGAACTTGTTAAGGAAGATGCATTTTTAACCTAAAAGAAGAACTAGCACATTCAAAAAAAAAAATTCCTTCCTTTTCAATAAACTAATGAGTGATTAAAGGTTTAGATAGATGAATGGTATACGATAGCATAAAAGTTAATTGGATGTTATTGGCCTGGGTGTGGTAATTTTAAATGGATTCATTGACACAAGACCTTACTTTTTGTTTTGTTACTATTTTAGAGTGTTCATCATCTATATTAGCTTTTCGTATCTAATTAAATAGATACATATAATGCGTATCTCACTTCAAGAGGACAATAATATAAATAATCAATTGGTACTCAAAAAATTAATTAATTACAATAATACTATAATGAATTATTAAGTCAATCAATTTATGATGAGTGGAGTATGGTTCCACACTTATTCGATTAAGGATTTATCAGGTCTGGAATGTTTCCAGACATTTCCTACATACTATGCGTATCTAAATGCAAGGAATTCGAGATTATTTTGATACACTTGACAAGATAAGTACTCCATAGGTAGAGGCTTGAAGTTTTTAATTTATTTGCAAATTTATTATGTACGTTTATTAGAGTAATGATCCAACTGGGATGAACATTACATTTTAAATTTCTATAACATCTTAGCCCCTAATTCTGTTTATTTTTAGAGAAAATGAATGTACCAATTGAGAAGTTGAAAAGTATTAGCATTTAAAGGGTTTTTTTTCCCTCTTATTTATTTCATTTGGTATAAATAATTAAATACTAATTGGAACAAAACGTTATTCAAAGTCATTAGGAAATTTTTGACCTTTCAATTAAGACTTGTTTTCTTACTTTATAATAAAAAAGTTATTCAATAAATGTTACATTTTTTTCAATTATTATTTAATTAGTATATATACAAATTTTACACGATAGAGGGAAATGACAAAATTGAGGGGGTAGGTCTTCAAAAAAAAAAAAATTAAAATTTAATTCTCACTGCGACCCTAATGAATTGCCACCCTAATGTTTATATATTTATTATGAGCTATGATTCAGAAGGTTAATGACTTTGCAAACTTTTCCACTCAAAAAAAAGAAAAGAGGCTTTAAGCCAATGGGAAGTTTGCCCATTCTTCACAGCTAAGCAACAGAAAATTCAAGACCAACAACAAATCAAATTCAGAACACTAATAATTAATTAATGGAAAGAGATGAGAAACCAACACGAGCGCCGTCTAGCGAGAAAATGCTGAATTTTGGACTCTTTTGGGTATGTTTAAGGCCATTTATAAAGCAATTACATAGGCACATTTTTGCTAATAATGGAATGTGTTTCTTAAATATAAAACAGGAGAAGGGGATATGTAGATGCCCCTTAGGCAGTTTACGGATCAAGCCCTCCAACTCTAAGGCACTGTTAAGTGAAACAACGCTGTTTTGACTGTTGACTGTCGCGAAAATAATTTTATATATAATTATGTACTTCTTGTACAACTGCTTAAATATTCGAATGACGAATCCCTTTAGTTGTGGAGACGTTTTATTTATGAGGTATGACCCTATGTGTACTTTAAATCTTAGTGACATTCCTTAGTTTCTATATAGAGAATGGATACAACCCTAGCGTTCTTGTAATTGCATAAACTCTAAAACGCAAATGAAATATATTTTTCAAATTTTTCTTATTTTGGGACCAACATAATTACGAGGATGTAATTCAAGTCTTTTATTGTAAAAAACATAAATAGCTTGAATTCTCCCAGAAAAAAAAAAGTCCAAAAAAGTCTTAAAAAGAAGTATTATTCTATAAGCTCTTGCACTCGAATAATCTTTTTTTTTATTATTTAATGCAGCGTTTGATTCAATTACATAGAAAAAGTTGGTCTCTCATGTGTCCATTAAGAGAAACACAAACCTTCTTGTCTTATTTTACAAAAAATAAAATGCAGTAACGTGAATACAATCATTTAATTGTTCTGTTCATACAGGGTATGAAAGTGGCTTTGAGTAATAAAAAAAAAGTATTTTCTTTTCTTTTTGTTAAATAATTTTTGTCTTTCCTCTCACTTAAAGATGTTTGTTTTATTTGGTTGCAAATATGCAATAAAACATCTTATTTATATAGATGGTTTTTTAGATAGAATACTCAATGCATACATATTCAGTATCATGTCTCAATAAATAATACCTCCATGCACTTAAAAAGTCTATAATTTATAGCTGTACCTACATATATATGTATATATATGTATTTATAAAGACTTAATGGAAAATACCTGCTCTCAAATATTTTTCATACTGCACCCATGACATGATAAAAAAATAATAATAGGTTATTTACATAGATTAGTATGAATAGATTTTCACCCATTCAAACCTTTCTGCATTGACTGCGAATGAAAAAGATATCAAAATTACATATATGTATAGTACATAGGTCAATGTTTTACAAAATATTCATATTTTTTTTTAGTATTGTGTCAATTTGAGGCAATGTAGTCGAGTAGAGGACCTATGTTGTTGACTTGTATAAGAAAATTGAAAAAAATGAGACTCATAAAATATGGGAAGGGCAGTTTTCCAACTCTGCTGGCATCAAATATCAATAACTGAATAATCACACAACCTTTCATTTTTTCTTTACTTTTTTAAAAGTGGAGGGAGGGGGGGGGGGAGACAATGGCTCCTCCCTGTTCTAGTGCCCACAGCAATAGTTTGAAATCAATATGGTGCTATCGGAGCACTGACCCATTTAAAAACTTAATTGATATTGAAACTCGTACTACTTTTATTACACCTATCAAATATTGCCCTGACGATGACATGACAAGATAAACAGGCCACCCTTGTAAGTGCATATAAGTTGTCTATAGCTAGGAATGTAAATAATATGCAAAATGCCGAGTGCGAGACTTTGTGGAGTTGGCTCTTCGATCAGGTCTTTTTGTTTTCCAAAGCTGTTATCATTTATCTTTTATTACTACTGAGGAGGAACATCTACCTTATAGTAAAGATCACGCATGAAGGAAGAATACATGAATTGAGGTTAATAAAGCAAATAAAATGTAAGCAAAAAGTATAACTATTATTAGTTAAAAATATATAATTTCCTCACATTAATTTGAGTTAATTTTCTGCCTCTCATCTATGTTACTATTTATTGTTGTATATATAAAGGAGAATAGCAGCTATTAGCTCAGTAAAACGTCATGACAGCTCAAGCTGCTTCCCTCTCAACATTCATCAAATTTTTAGAGTTACCAGGTTGATTTTCTCTTTCTTTTTTTCTTACAAGCCCGAATTACATATGATTTACATTCCTATCCATAACAATACCTTTGCTGTATATTTTTCGACGGAAAAATATCGAAATACCAATATTAATTTCTATATCATGATGTATCGACTCCTCCCGTTTGTACATCCAAATTATCCTCATTTTATAAATATTCGCATCTACTTTCGAATGGCCATTTCGAGATGTTTGACACATATTTGCACTAAAGTAGATATTCTCTTTTCTTTAAGAAAAAATCCAATTATAAGAAAATTGTATCCATTTGCATTTTAAAATTGCATCAGTAAATCTCTATATTTACATAGATATTCAATAATACATTACAATTTAGTATATTTTTACTTTAATTACAGGCATATAGTTTAGGGCCTATTGTCCAATAACAAGATATGCTTGGACTCTTTTTTGCTTTGATAATACGACATTTAAACTAACGGTTGACAGTGTTATTTTCATCATTTATTCATTTCCAGTTTATAGCAATAGGAATATATATTATGATAAATACAATTTCTTAAGTTGACACACCACTAAAAATATTTTTGTCAAAGAGAAATATAATCATAACTACAACATGTTTTTAAATGTATGTATATTTTTATAATAGAAAAGTTGTTTTGATATTTTTGAGTATTCCTTTGTGTGTTTTTCAACTCTTGTCAATTATTTATATATGTATGTGCATGTACCTATGAAATGATACTTTCAGCTATTAGGCAACAGATGTCACTAGGAGTATTTTTAATTCATCCCAAATGTCTTATTTTTGGTTTTTTTTTTTGTCATCCAGCAACTATATTCAGAGTTCATAGTTGGAGAAGCTTCATACAACAAATCAATTTTGTTTGCTCTTAAAAATGTGGCATTTCGTGCCTTCAAACTACGATTTGCGGACTTCCTTGATTTTCTGTGTTCATTCAATGAAAAACGCTAGCAAAGTACAACAAATGCTTGCAGAAGCTTACGGTAGACATATTCTAAGGATAACACAGTGCTTCAGGTGGTTTGAAAAATCCAAAAACATCGGCCAAACCAGATTATTTCGGCTGCAAGGTAATAATTCTGTGTGTTTTCTGGGATCAGCGTGGTATGATTTGGTACTTAAATCTGCAACAAAGAAATTATTTGCAAAGTCCTTTATGCAATTACAAATCTACCAAATTTAACTCTTCATACAAGTTTGTCAAATCATCAATCGTGCTCGAATGGATTTGTAAGTTGGACGAGAGAGGAGGGAGCAAATGTTATAATGATAACGTCACAAGTTTATCTATGACAAAACTATTATATCACTAAATCACAAAACCTCATTCTTTCAAAAAGTGGGGGGGGGGATAGCCCTTATGGCTCCAGTGCTACTGTTTCTAATTATACTGAATACTTAATTATATGAATACCTTCTAAATGTTTACGATTATATTGATGAATGAAGAAATTTAGAGTTTATAAATAAAATTATTTTCTTTCAAATTTATAATGAATTTTTGAACGTTTTAAGATAAAAAAAAATATTTTAATGAATAGTTACAATGCATAAATTTCAAATGAATATACAATTAATTAATTTAATGAGTTTATTTTATAAATAGCACATATAGAATGAATGGGATGTTTCTTAGATAAATGAATATAGGCTCTATTGTATATATTTTCAATTCAAATTTCTTAGTTTTCCAAATTAAACTTTATATTCATGAGAAAATATTTTTTCTTTATCCTTTTTTTTTTTGGAAAAATTAAAGTATCTGTTATTTTTTTTTTAAAAACAACACAAAGTCCAATGTTCATTGACAATCCATGAATAGTAATTTTATTCAACTTTTTTTTTTTATATTTTTTGTAATACTCAGATTTATTTCATATTTTTAATACTATTGAAAAACCCTTTTTCTGTAAGTTTTGAATTATATCATCAATTGACTCAAAAAGTTATTCACAAACACAAAAAAGATTAATGGATAATTTTCGCAATTATAGCAAAATAGATTCGGATTTGCAGCCTCATTCTAATTAGCTCTTTATACAAAATGAGAATGAGATTTCAAAAAAAATCACATGAACCCATTTTTCAAGACACACGTCTTGTATTGTATGGTTTAAAGTATATTTCTGTAGTTTGTTGTTGGTTCTATGACTGTTAATTAATCAATTTTGAGGTGATTCAAATAGTAGATACTGCTACTCCTTCAAAAAGTGTTTAAGCTTTATACATTCAACATGTGATTGGCCAAATTCGTTGTTAAAATAAAGGGGTTTTAGTCATTTGTCATTCGTCGTTATATGGTATTTTATATGTAGAGGAAAAATATTTTTTCGTATCAAATGACATTTTAACAAGATAAATTAATCAATTTATCTAGAAAATAAACACGAAATATATAATATAAAAATGTATTCTTCTTAAACATAACAGACTTGAATTCACAGATTGAATTCAAGTCTAAGTATATGTTTCATGTTACAAACATCACCACTCCTTACCAAAAGAGAGTGCATATTGTCTGACTCATAAATTTACCTATAAACCATCCGTGTTTACATTATCATGGCTTGAAAATCAAAGCTACTTAATTTATTCATTTATTTTAATCGATCATACCTTTTTATGGGGTTCAATACACGGAATTTAGATTCATTTTTTTATTGTTGATATAATTATAATCAATTTAATGTCTGAAATTGTGTTATTTTGTATATGTAGAAAGAAAAAAAAATTCGTTAATTTTAAATGAACTCTTGATACATGTGTGTGTTTTTTTTAAAACTTGTTGTTTTTTGTATAAAAATAAATATGTACTCTGACTAATTATTTTGATTTTGTAATAAAAAAAGAAAAAAAACTTACTTCTTCAATGGTTCAATTTTCATTTCTAAAGAGATTTGCACAAAGTATGTACATACTTAATTATAATTGGTAGTAAAAACAGAGTAATAGGTTTGATTTGAGGCCTTACAACTTTTAAAATGACTTCTTAGTGTCTAGATTTTACGCTCCAAAATGAGCAACTTGTCTTTTTGAACAGTTTTTAACAAAAAATTTTGATCCATTGTTGTTAAAGGATGAATTAAAGTATTAAATGGGGGCTTTAAAATTTATTTTATTTTAAAAACAATAGTACAGATATACATCTCAGATACATTTTAGATATTAAAATCTTATTGAAAAATATTTAGAATCAAAAAAACTGACAGTGAATTTTGTGACTTCTTCCGAAGGAAAATTTGAAAATGTAGTCAAAAAAATATGTTTTTTATAACAAATCAAAAAACAAGCTCAATTTATTATGTTACACTCTAAAATGTAGTAGAATAATATCTACAAACTTTTTGTTAATAATCTGTACATAAAAATAAATATCTCATTTCTAAAAATGGAAATAAAAATACTGGGAGGGAGGAAGTGTACCGCTTATAACGCGCATAAAACATTTAATTTTTTTGCCAATTTCTTTTAAATGTTTTAGATTTTAAGACTTATAACGCATTATTAAACAATTGATAATAAATGTCTAGGATATCTAACACATATTTTACCTAAAAGTCGATCATCTTAATTTATACCTTTTTGACAAATCCAAACAAAGTTATTTGAATTTACTTTATTTTCGAATAAAATTAGACTCAATAATTTTTTTTTACATATATATATGAAAACAGTATAATTCTTAATATGAAATATTCCATGACGCTTTTAAATATGATTCAAATCAATTACGAACATAAATATATTACTTAGTAACCGAAATCCTTTATAAATTGATTTAAATACCAAATTCCTTCGATAAACGTTTTATTATTGATATATCAACAACAGATTATAAAGTATATAAAATACTATAGGACTCTTTTATTAACTTGATGTGAATGTATATATTTAAATAAAGTTGTATCCTAGGGAACGTATAATCTAGAGACTAGGAGGCATTTGTACCCAATGGATGTAGGGTCTATTTCGCAAGTAAATTTAAGGTTTTTACTGAGTTGAGCTGTTCATGCACGAAATAGTATAGAAAAAGTGTTATATAATAGAGGTTCACAAAGATCTACGTGCGGAGTTCGTGGGGCTCGAATAACATTTTTTCATTTTTTCATTTTATTGTGTCAAAATATTCAACCGGCCAAAATTAGTTACTTTCATATTATTTAATATTTAACACTCCATAGAGAACTGTTAAGAGCGATCAATAGGAATGTAAATAATATGTAAAATGCTGAGTGCGAGACTTTGTGGAGTTGGCTCTTCGAACAATAGTACTTTTTGTTTTCCAAAGCTGTTATCATTTTTCCTTTATTGCTACTGAGGGGAGAACATCTACTTGATAGTAAAGATATCGCATGAAGGAATACATGATGCATTAAGGTTAATAAAGAAAAGAAAATGTAAACAAAAAGGGCTCAAGTCCTCGTATAATTATTATTAGTTAAAAATATATAATTTCCGGACATTAATTTCAGTTAATTTTCTTCCTCTCATCTATGTTATTATTTATTGTTGTATATATAATGGAGAATAGCAGCTTGTAGCTCAGTGAAACGTCATGACAGCTCAAGTTGCTTCACTCTCAACATTCATCAAATTGTCAGAGTGGCCAGGTTGATGATTTTCTCTTTCTTTCTTTTTATTACAAGCCCGATTTGCATATTATTTACATTCCTAGCGATCAAGGAGTGTGAACCAAGATATACAAAATGTGATCATAGAATTTGTCGATTCAGCTGTCCCTGGTAGATATAACATGTCAGAACAATAAATTTTTTTATTAATGAAATATGGTACATACGGATAATTAAACATATAAGCAAATTGATTTAGATAGTGCTGTTTATTTTCAACGCATTTTTACTTATTTTCTCGTTGGTAAAAGTACTATTCTAGGCCTAGATAGCAACTATTTCCTAATACATATTTTTATGAAAATATATATTGAGCTTTGAAAATTGTACAAACGAATTTGTACCTCTTCCCAAATTAAAATTGCTAAATTGAATTAGAAATACAAAAATAACTTGAAATCTTATAATAAATATTGATGAAAGAGCTTATTACGATATATAATATATTTTCTTTTTTACAAAATAAAACATTTTTCCTTATACACAAATGTATAAATGCTAAAAATACAATCATAGGTGTATAAATAACGAATATTAATTAATTTTATTGTATGATTAACATAAAATTAGGGAATTTTATTTTATACCTATTTCAAAATTATATAAAAAAGTAGTCATATTTGCTAAATTTACATATAAGTTACATTTCAACTTTTCAATTAACTTTGACATAATTCAAGGGATACTTGAAGATACGCAAACTTAATTAATATGTGTAATTTGATATTGGACAAGTAAGAGTAATCAATTACAAAGGATAAAACTGAATTATAATTTTCTAAAGTGTCATAGAATGTTTATTAATAAAAAATTGTGGGAAAAGTCAAAAGCCTCTCCCTTAACTTCGATCAAACACCTTATTGACTGTTAATATTTGAATTATCCACATGAAAGGAGTTTCTAGGCTACTAATGTTTCCTTATTTGAGCAGAAATCATAAATTGACTTCCCCTTATGGAATTGATGAAATGATATATATAATTATTTTACTCTTTTATTGTGTAGAAGAACAAACACAGGGACATCAGCATTGATTGAGGCATACTTGTGCCAATTTATATAAATAATAATAATAAGACCGAAAAATTAAAAGCAGAAGAAGCTCTTTGCCTTTTTATTAAGAAGCCACTCTTTGTGTCCAACCCGCAGCTGTTTCTGTATAGTTTGTTGAGGCCGTAGTTTATGTAGAAGTTTCATCTGATAAATATATCCTCAAAATGGAATGGCGTTCTTAATAGATTCCAAATAAACCCATTTATAAAATTTCTACTTCTTTTCTCTTTATTAGTGATGTATTGAACGCCGATAGGTTGAACTCGAGCATGCATATATTGAGCTGTGAATAATACTTAACTATTAAATGAAGAATAACCACACTTCTGTTGGAAAAGAATGTGGAGCTTACTCACGTCGAGCTTTTTTTTCCACTTCCAACCTCGATTGACAAAAGGGAAAGGAAAAATTTGGAAAAACAACTGGTAGCTACCCTTCTGTACTTTTCTTGTTGCCAACTTGTTAATATTTGGCAGAATTTATTATTTAGATATACTATACATTTATAAATTCTATCAATATACAAACCAATCGTTACTACTTGTAATATATTAAAAATTCAAAAAAAGGGTGCGCAATCCTTGATTTAATATATTTTTTATGCATCAAAATCAGAAATAATAAGAATACCCTTTACGAGTTCATAACACGTAGACTCAGCTGCTTAAAACAAAAGAGTCAAATGATAAAAATCAGCTGAAGGGAGAACACAGAGTGAGTTTTGTTTATCCCAAAAAGCTCGTCGTGACTACTCCCAACTGATTTTGAAACTTTTTTCAGTTTTTTGTTAAAGAAAAGGTTGCGAGATACAACAAAGATGACAGCACAAGTGATGAAAAAATACTGCAGTTGCATAACTGTACAAAATTCATACTATGCATTTTATCAACATGAATTCACCTTTAAAAATAAGGGTCTTCACCGCAACAGGTTCTTAGTCTATAAAATATTTTCTACAAATTATATATTAATTCATGTATCTCAAGGGTTTTTTGAACATTGTTAGATCTTATCAAGGGGTTCAAAGCATTTTTATCTTGATGCACACATGAATAAATCATGGTTTGCGTGTTATCTTTAAAATAATAGAATTTGCGTAAGCAATGAACAAAAAAAAATTAACAACATGATTTTATTCGAGTTAAATATTGGTGGTCAAATGAGTTTCTTGCTAAGGGCCAACAAATAAACTAACACAAAAGAGAGGTTAATCTAGGTCTAACAAGTGTTCTATATAGTTAGACATGTATGCTCAGTTGCTTAAGGCGTAATGTGTGGACTGTATATCTATGTACTTGCATAGTTTGCCCATATCCATGTAAGCCATAAAAATATTGAAAATATCCGTGTAAAGACATATAATAATTTACAAAAGGAGAAGCAACCTGATTTTAATCCAATGAGCCGTGTGCATTATACATGAAAATAAATATATGTATATAGTCAGGTTTTTTCCATGCTCTCTTTGACAAAATTTCTGTACAATTATCTCTCAAAAATAAATAAATATATAAAAAAAGTAAATAAAACATCTTTTGACAACTTTTCTTTTTACTTCTCTCTCATTTCCATTTAATAATAGATTTTGAAATGACTCAATCATTAAATTATCCTCTATAAAAAGGGCATTAAGGCCGGTTATATATATATATATATATATATATATGTACATACTTAAATATCTATGTACCTTCACAATAGTACCATCGACAATACACATACATACATACATATATATTACGTCTTGAAATATGGAATGTTTAAAATGTTTAAACCTCATTTCTTTATGGAGAAGTCCAGGTAATATTATTAAGGCTCATTATTATTCATATGAATGTTTTTTCTAAAGTATTTCATTGATTGTTGTCATAAGTGATGATTTTTTTTTTTTCATTTGGAATTGTGATGTAAATGAGGATTTGAAGCCCTGGTTAAATATGAACTGATTATGATCATTTAGTCCATAAATCCTAGTTACTGTCTTTATGTACATATATATTTGCATATGAAAAGAATTCAATTTTTTTGAGCCCATTATGAATATTCAAAATTGAAAGGAATGCTTCTTCAAAAATATATTTATTTATTCAAACATTGCTTGTTAAATGCTTCAATATTCTCAATTTGGTTTCAATTTTGATGACTTAATCATCGTGAAGTCCGAGACACTAATAAATGCGCTTTTTGTAACTGTCAATTATGTAGGAACATATACATTTAAAATGGTGCAAAGGACATTTTGATATTACAGAGGAAATGAATTTGCAGACCATTTTGGGATGAGGGGTTTCTGAGAGCCAAAACCAGTTTGCTATTGAGACGCCCCCAAGCTACTACATAAAGAAGTCAATTCATGACTTCTTTTATCAGTATTGGTGTGACAATATAAGAAGGATCAGAGTATGAAACAAGAGCATACTATGCTTAATATGCCGAAGTCTAAGAGTATCAAGCTCGGAAGAGAGAAATTGAGACTCATTGTGTACAAGCATACACTGGACATGACCCTTTTCTAGCCTACCTAAGCAGTTGAAAGGACATAAGCTCAACGTGCAATGTCTGTGTGGAAGAATTGGTAAGTACAGATCATCTATTCAAGGGATGCTCAGCCCTCTTCAACGAAAGGCATCAAGTCATGCAAGGACAAAATGAAGTCATTAAAATTTTTTTAAATTAGTAAATTGCACAAAAATGAAAAATATTGTAGAACTAAATTTAAATGTAATTTAGGTTTTATAATCTGCTGTTTGTAGTAGCACAAATACCCCGCTGTGTGATCGTGTTTGTTGCCTTATATTTGTACAATTTTATTTTATGTATGTATGGCAAACAGTAATGTATTTTAACTAACTATGTAGGCATATCGTGTGCACAGTTGGTGGAGGAGGGAATGGGGAGGGGGGAGCATGCCCCTGTCTAAAATTTTCTACAATTGCAAGATTTATTGCATTGATTTATAGACGCCTTGAGTCCTCTCAGTTAAAAAATTTTATCTGTTCCCCTGGTATATAACGATCCTGGTACCATTGGATAGTATCTCAAATATTCCAACCATTGGAATGTTTTATTCTAAATTAAACGTAATTACCTAATTAGTAGAACTTATTTGTTAATCTTTCAATTTAGAATTGATTAGAACGGTTCTTAAAAATACATACTTTTGTTTGTCATGTGATCAATCCATATACATATTCAATGAAGTGACGAATTTACGTCTTAAATATGTACATCAAGAAACAAATACATACAAAGGTAATAACAGTTTTTTTTTCTATTGTTTTTTTTTTTTTGTTTCCAAAAAGAACCAAAAACAGAGTGCTTTATTTTAAACAATACTCTTGTGACTTTGTCATAGCTATTTATCAATATCAATACGTCTAAAAGAAGTATTATTTACTCTCTATTTTTTACAAAGGCTTGGATTCTAAAAATAAATTCATATTTACTCATAGAGTTAATAGATATTTACTCTCAAACATTAGCATCTGAGTCTCTAATGGTATGAAACTCTCTTCTTTATTTATGGGTTAAAACATTTTACCTCTCTATTAGTGATAATATATACCATACATTACTTTATTGAATAAAGAGTTGGGGGTTTTGAGGGGATAGGACACCTTGTTTTTCTTTACTTGCGTTATTATACCAGAGTTTCAATAAGAAGTATATTTTTTCCTTAGAAAATATCACTACACTTTTATTCCCATGTGATGTTAGATTATGTTAATTCTAAAGCAACGTTGGCATAACGTGTACATATTGAGCTAAAATTGTCATATTAAAATGAGTTTAATATCTGCAAAAAATTGTATATCTGGAAATGTATATAAATGGAGTTCAAACGACACTATACAATATGGTTGTTACCAAGTGATTTTTCATATATAGCACAACGCTACCCAAGCAATTAAAAAAAGTGTATACTCTACATATTTGATTGTCAGCTGTTCATTTTCTACTTTTCTACTATTTATTAGTATTCTAATTTGAACTAATTGTTGTTCAGCTGTGAAAAAATGTATTAAATAAATAATAATTTCACAGTTGGGAGGAATTGGCAAACTTCTAACTGATTTTGGGTCATTTTCCTCATTTTTTAGAGGAAAAATTGCAATATATAATAAAAACAACAAAGTGAGTGAAACGAATAATGTAGATGACTCAGTTAGGTCTAACAATACATTGTAACTACTCAATATTTGTTATTATGGATTAAGACAATTTGTAAAATATATATTTAATAGTTAAAATTATTAGTTACCTTCATCAATTATTATTTACTCAGGGAATCAACATTCATGATAAATAAAGACTTTAAAACTGAAAACAAGAATTACCTAGCGAATTGATTTTGTAGACTCAAATTGACATGATTAATTATAAGTAATTATGTTGTGATCAGAACCATAGATTCCACTAGAAAAAATTGGCTCCAAACAATGTGACCATCAGATCTTCAATTTACTGGACAAATGTTTTAAATTCCGGTCACATATTATTTGAATTTAATAAGCTTCAAATGATATGCAGGCTATATAAGAGCGATAGCAAGGCATGTCAATGTACATTATAATGTTTTTTATTGATAATTTTAGCCTACTTTCGATGCGTTTTTGCAGGAGTGAAATCTGCAGCAGCTGACTTAAAATCAAAGGCGGAGAGTGTTTCTCTGCTACTTGCAATATATATATATATAAGTCTTGTTACTTTTTTCTCTCCCAAGTAACTGTGCTGCACTGTTTTGATTAGGTTTTGCAGAGAGAAACCTCTCTCTGTAAGCACACTGGAGACAGGGATCACACAAGGTATCTTAGTCAGTTTAACCCACTTGAGAAGTTCGAGCCACTTTAACTACAAAGTTCTATCATTACAGAGATGGCGTCTATTGTGTAACTGCTGCATCTCTGAGCAGGACTGTGGATGATTTGGATTGGTGAACATGTATATCCATACCCCTGAAGTGTTGAAGATTAGACCTCTTAACATTTTAGGTAATCACACTTGTGTGGGTCCTCGTTATGTATGGGTACCGGGAGGGTTTGAGAAGATCATCAAAGTAGTTAAGTAGATCCTGTAAATTCTCTGGGAATATATATATTTTATAGATCATCTATTAGATCAGGGGTGGGCAATTATTTTTCTTCAAAGGCCGAATGATAAGCAGAAAATATTGTTGAGGGCCAGACCAAAAGTTTAAAATCTACTTTTAGTTAGTTTTCTTAAGTCCAAGCAATTTTTTGCGGGCCACTCAAGGTGGGACTGCGGGCCGTACAATGCCCGGGTCTGTATTAGATGTTGGATATAGTGCACTGTGGCTTTTTTGAACGTCTGAAAGGACCTGCATGCGTCTTTTTAACCTCGCTGTACATGTTGTTTTTGCACTCTGCCTAAAACAGCTCCTCTTCTTGACCTTCTCAATCTTGTAACTGTGTTAATACCACAACTGATTCTTGAAACATTGCTCTGATTGTGACCAGATATACAAACCAAATTCAGTTTGGTCATCACAGGTAACACATCAATCAGTGTGAGTGTCAAGGGGGTGAAGCTGTATGACAGGATCTGATCCAGGATACCTTGGGCTTGGACATTTCCTTCAACAGCCTCTTTATTTAACTCAATAACTAGATGAGCCCAGTTACTTTTAATGTTTTCCACTCCTTATGTAAAGATAACCAGGGGACAGGGTGTTTAATATATTAAACAAGGGGATGAAATAACATGTGGAAATTGGTTATTTTAATACAATTTAAATTGGTCTTAAAGGGATATTTTCACCGGACACTCTGAGCGGAGGAGTTTCAAAATACTGGACATTAGCAGATTTTACCGGTCAAAGTACTGTAAATTTCGGCTAACAGAAACACACACTGATCAGGACTAAGACGATTGATAAATAATTCTAAATTCTGAGTAAAAAAAAGTATTAAAAATTGACTTTTACATCGTAGTAAATCTATTTTTTAAGCAACAATGAATTGTAAGCACAGTATATTCATAATACTGTAAGTTCATTAAGTAAAAATAACACACTGAGGCGCAACTTCATCGTCTATATGATAGCTTTTGTCAATGTCTAGAATGGAATTGTAAGTACATCTAGTAATAAAGGATTTATTGCTTCCCCATTTTTATTAAATCGACTACGCCCTTATGAAGTTCTAATTCTCATTGATTCTCTCATCCTTTCCTTTAAAAAGAAATTAAAGAAAGAATTCGCCAAATAACTTAGTAGTCAGTGAATGAATTATTTTTGATAATATAAACTTAGCAGTTCTCGAGCTATGAGCAATGTATTGAATCCATCCTTCAACCGCTCAAATTTCTATGCACACTAAATAAACTTTTGCTGACAGTCATTACGTTTACCTCACTAACTTTAAAAACCTCAATAGTAAGTCCCCTAAAATTTGGTACGCTATTAGTTTAAAAGAGTGGAACAGCTATTCACGAAGTCAAAAAGTAAAGGTATATTGTTCCATGCATACAAAAAGTGGGCTCTCAAATAAATGATAATTTTTGCATTGAGTTGTGTCGACGTTCTATTCATATATATATCATCTAATTCGGTGAGGATGGGATGATCTTCATTTATTAAGATAAAAGGACTCATATGCCACTCTTCTGGACTGTTCCTTACTACCCGACAAAAATTCACCTCATCAATATTCAGGTGGAACACAACAAAATCCGCCAACAAATAAAAGCCTATAGCTAGGTAGATTTTTTAATAAGATAATACATACTCTGACATTTTACTATAAATTAGAAATTGCTTTGATTCATGGATTTACAAATCTTTACCCTCTGGATACATATACATGTATATTTGATATTTATGAGTTACTAGATGAATTGATAAGACTATGTATATATCAATGCAGTAATTGTTTATTGTTTAGAACACTTACTCATTTTTGGTGAAACCATAATATAGCCCTTGTTCTTGAGAGGTGACATAGTTACATAGTAAGGGAGGGAGTATCCAACTATCTACCAATCAAATAAAAACAAATAAAAGCCCTACAAAAAGTGTTTATTAAATGTAAGAAGGTTTCAAGACATTTTTATAGAAGTAAAGATAAAATCATTACATTATATATTTATAAGATTAATAGACATACTATTTCTTACAATCAATGAATGGTTAGAAGTGCAGCAAAAAAAGTATAGCCCATAATGAGAAGTGGCTATATAAAGTATCATATATGTATTCATTTCAATCCCTCTTCAATTCTAAATTGTTTACATATTATTTTACTTATATTCAGTCTCTATTTCAAATGATTTTTTTGGGAGAATTATATTATATAACATCACAGCTAGACAATTAACTCTTCGTGATGTTGATATTTGTTATTGCTATTATTATTATTATTATTACTATAAGTCATATACATACATATTTGTAGGCACTGATTAGTTCTGTGGCTTTACTATATCTACGAACCTACCATACGCATTTGCTCTGTTGTTCATAAACTTTATATATATATTTATTTTTTGGGTAAATCTTTAAGGGTCTTCTTTTAAAGATAGAAATCTTTCATTTCTACCCATGAGAGTCAAGTGACTCTGTATTTTAATGAATGGCATAGTTACTACCCATTAGAAAAAATGAAAAATAAAAACCTGAGTGTAATTCCTATAAGTTATTAGACTATTTTTTAACTGTCAAGCAATATGTTGAATTTAATAATATATGAGTCTACTTAACTGCCAAGGGTTACAAAAATAAATTTCAAAGAGAGTTATTTACGAGTAGGATTTATGACAAATAATCTTGTTATTTCAATGTTATTATGTATGTAAATACACAACGTAAATATGGTTTTAGGGGGTGCTGCGTGAGGTACTGTTGCTCTATTTTTGTTTGACACACGGTCAATTATAATGTTTATTTGATAATTTAATAAAGATTTGAGGGGCCTCAAGAGGTGGAAGTGTATCAAGTACTCACATTAGCTAAATGTTTTCTTTTACTTAAATAAATATATACTGATGTCTAAATAATTATTCGTTATATGTTAATATTTATTTTGACCGCTTTATTGGTCTTGTGGTGATGAATCCAAAAAGTTTCTGTTCTTTTTTTTTTTTTTTTTTCAATTCATTTAAATACCAGGTATATACTTACGAAATGAGACTTTATTTTTTAATTTCTAGCATTTAATAAGGAAAATTTAATCTTAAAATAATAGCCATAGCTAGCAACACATTTTTCCCATCTCTCAGCCAAGTTGTTGAGCCCGACTCAAAAAAATTAGCCGTCTTTTTCCACAAACCAATCATCGAGCCATTTTTGGCTTCTGCATGAGAATTGAAGCCCTGTTATTTTAATATGTGACCCATCGTGATGCAAACAAGTGATAATCTGATGGCGCCAATAATCTGGTGAGTAAGTCGCATGCACCAACGGTTCCTAATCGTACGTCTCCACCAACTTCCGGGTCACTCCTGTTCGATGTGGTGGTCATCAAGAAAAATTACTTGATGACGCCGATTGGAATAGTCTGGGCGTTTTTGGCGTATAGCGCTATTCAAATCAGACAATTGCTGTCGGTAGCGTGCATTGTCAACTGTTTCACCGGATTTTAACAACTCGTACCAAATCATGGCACGCTGATACCAGAAAACACACAGCATTTCTTTGCAGCATGAGTGATCTGGTTTGGCCGATGTTTTTTGGTTGTGGCCGGGTGAACCATACTATGTTCTGCTTTCAACATGTTCACTATAAGCTTCTACATGCATTTGAAGTGCTTCAGAAGTGTTTTTCTTCAAATGGTAACAGAAAATCAACAAAGTTCGCAAATCGTAGTTTGAAGGCACGAAATTTGACATTTTAAAGAACGAACAAAAATGCATTGTGTGTTGAAACTTCACAAATAATGAACTGAATATTGCTGCCAAATGATAGAAAAAACAATAAGACATTTGGAATGGTTTAAAAATAGTCCTAGTGACGTATAATTGCTGAAAGTCTCATTTCATAGGTATAGACTTAATACGTCATATTAACTTCTAATTCTTCAAGTTTTCATAAAATGTCTCTAGAAATACAAATTGCTAAAGTTTTTTTTTTAATTACTTTAATATATAAAAATTGTAATTTGTTTGACACCTAATTTTAGTGATTCATATTTGACTTTTTAATTGTTTTTGTTTTTTATTTTTTTAGCAAATTAAGTTTAAAAACATTTTGATTTCCCCTTCATTTTTTTCAATGGGTTTTAAATAACACTTAAAAAGGAAAAAAATAAAGATTCAACACTTATTTTATGCAAAATTCAATATCAATTTCAAAATGCATGCTGAAACAGCTTCTTGGTACATTGCTATTTTAGCCATTTAAAACTAATAATTGTTTGTGTGTTTTTTTTTTATTATTATTAAGATAAGAGACTCTTCGCAATGTGTGAAATTGAAAATTCATATTTTGTTAAATCGTATGTCATATAATGCTAAATGTAGAAAAATGTGCGCAGTATCTAAAAAAAACTCTGGTAATTTGTTAGGCTTTTTTAACAGTAATATATATCCATTTAAAGAGAAATTCGCTCTAATATCATTGGTCAACAGTCAAAAATCCTATGAGGTATAAGTATAATAAAAGTTATTTAGTTTTGCACGCTAATTTCAAATCTGTTACTTTTTTTTTCGAGAGTCCATAGGTTTTTGAAAAATTGGACCCTACTTCTTTAGCTTTTTTGGCCCATTTTCCAACCTCAAATTCAATTTAATCCTAGAAGCCGATTTGACCAAAAATGACTCTTAGGGGCATAGGAGGTGGGAGTAGGTCCAAAAGTCGGCCAAATCCTTTTTAATTCAACAGGTCCTTGAATATTACACAAAATGAATATATAAAGAATACTGTCAAAAGCTAGACCCACAGCTTTCAAACAAGATGTCCAACGACCAATAAGAATCCTGAACGAAGAAGAAATAGTCCATCTAAATGTGTAAATTTTCATTCAATTTCGAGCAAAAAAATTCGCTAAAAATCAATTACTTACGGTGGAGCTACTTAATTAGTAGCGCGCAGAAGGATTTCACCTGGTTTATTTATCCTTGTTTGACCTCTAAATATGTTATGATTCTCAAATTTAGTATCAAGTATTTTTTTTATTATTATCATTAATAAGAACATTTTGAGAGTTTTTTTTTTTTTTTCAAGATCTACCATTTAGTGAATTTCATATTATTTAATTTAAGTGCATCCTCAGGGTGCAATGCTTTGGTAGAAATCCATCCTTTGAAGCTCATCATTAAGGTGCTAAAATAAATATAAATTATACGAAAGAATTATTTCATATTCCAAATCATGAAATATATATACGTTTTTAATGCATTTATAATTTTTGCACACTCTTTTGAGTCCTAAGTAACTTTTTTGCTTCAAGTAAGTTCGGCTAAAAGTCTTCTTTTTTTATTGTCACTTTAACATTTGAAGATGTAATGTTAAGTACAGAAATAAATACATAAATACTTTTTAAGTTAACTAAATCAAGACTGATCAATAGTGCATTAGTATACTCTGTACGTATATGTAATTATCTTAAACTAAATTCATTGATTAAAATAGGTATAAATCATGGAGTGTTTCCCATGTTTTTTTTTAGTTTTTTTTGTCTTACTCTGACGAACCATAGATTCATTATTGAGGAGAGGGAAACATGAAATTAATGTACCTTTTACATAATAAAGTTGAGTAGATAAAAAGACTAAAAAATAACATAGGTAAGAGTTAGAAGAAGACCTTTGATTCTATATATAGAAGAGTGACAATTCAAATGAATGGTTATTATTCAAGATTATATACAATTCATTAAACTTTCAAACATATTTATGTAGATATACTGACCAATTACCAAGATGAGAATCTTATCATAAAAATGACTGCCTTTGAATTTTCTGGAAAGATAATCAATTTGATAACTTTATGTGCCAAGACAACACAAGAAGAAAAACCATTTGACAATCGAATATTGAGGAGCTTTTTAGTTTTTTATGGGGAGTAAGTTTGTTTATTAACCTTGACATTTGAAAACATAGATATTTTGAACACATATCTAATTAGAATTTTCACTTCTCACTTTGTCCATACAACTGACAACAATTGAAGGTTTTTGCTTTGTGATCTAAGAAATTGGGCATTCCATGTAAATTGTTCACACAATTGGAAATTTACAAAGTTATCATCACTGATTTTAATAATTGTTAGTCTGAGGTTGTTTATTTGAACAAAAAAGAGCACCTTGTGTATAATTTTAGTCTTGAGGGGACTTCATGGTCTCATTTGGGATTCTATAAAAGTTGAGCTTCGTAGAGCATAGCTATCTACAGAGAAGACTGATTTTTGAAAGACAAAAAAAAACTTCAAAAATTTTACTGGATATATAACTTTTATTCAATTACAACTCAACAACAGAATCTTGGCAAAAAAATAAGTTGAAAATCTTTTGGCAAAATACTCAAACTGGCAATCAAATTGCAATTTGGATTATGGCAATTTTTGTGGGGAGTGCTTTAAATTAAACTTTATATCTAAATGAAAAAAATTAGAATGGAATGGGATCACCATCATTTGTTGGCATTATTAGAAGAGTTCCTGGGAACGATGATGCCCTGAGGGTGTTGACATCCCCCTAATGGATCATTTAAAGCAAATAACATTTTTAAAAAGATTCTCAACAACCGATTGTCAAAAAAACTTTTTTGTTAGTGTCATAGAACGTGGAAAGAATTAATTTAAAGGAAGAAATCATTTAAATCCATTATGAGTTATACTCTTCCTCATAGACATTAAGTGTCTACACACACTTGTGAACTACCAGCTTATATCTATGTAAATATGTACCTCCTTCATGGTTCATAAACTTCCTTTTTGTAGAAGTCAACTTTTAAAAATGTGTAATTAAGGGACAAAATCAACATACATATTATTTATCCGTATTTAAAAAAGAAAAAAGAAAAAAAAAGACAGTTGATTTAATGTCTCGACGAAATGAGTGGAGAAAAATTTACTTTGAATGTAAACAATGGTATATACCATATATTTGTACCATAGAGTACCATACCCTTAAATTAAACAATAAATATAAATAGTTCTTCAAATCACGACAAACGGTAATATCTATATATATAGATGTAAGCTGTACTCATCAAATAAACAATTTGAGTTTTTTTAGGGTTTTGTTTTGTTTTTAGTACCGTAATGATATACCAACATATATATATATAACATAGAAAAATGTATTAACATGTATAAAGGACATGTCGAATGAGATGAACAAACGCACATATATACATACATACAAAGCTTATTTTAAATTTAAATCCATTTTAAAATGTCTTGGTATAAAGGCACAATATAAACTCAATACATAAATAATTCCATCTATATATTAAATGTATATACAGTACTTTGGGATTTTATTTTTCTCAACGGTACGTCAGTTAATGTTTGAATAAAATTCTTTACTGATGAAGGAAACTGTGGTTCTAAAGGTATGTCAAGTCAACAAGAAATTATGTTTGTTTTCAAATATTGAAAAGGAGAAAATACGATTTTAATTAGTTTTTTTTTTTACTTCATAAATGTAACGGTCAAATATTTTGGAGTCATTTTAAGACCTATTGCGGCCGGTTTTTGCTGAAATGTCGCTTTTAATCAAGAAAGTAAGGATTAGTGTCTGTCCAATAGAACAATCAGATAAATGTTACAACTGTATCTGGAGCCGATATGATCTCTAAAAGAACATCCATTTTTTTTTTCATAGCTCCAGAGGTTTATTTAGTAGCAGTTGTTTTTTTCTTATAATTAAGTTGCAATTATTGGAGTCATTATTTAATCAATGGAAATAACCTATTAATACAAAGGAAAGAGAATATCTTCTACAAGAATATGAGTGCAGTTTACACTCACTTTTGAAATATACAGAGTAACTTGGTTTCTTGTTGACTTGACACGTATGGAGATACAGGATATAGTTGACCTAAGGGGAAGTACGTATTTAAAAAAATGAAGATTTGCTTGGTATTATATATATAATACTTAATTGTTATTTGCAAAAAAGAATGCAAAAAATGCAAATATTAACATATATTTATATTGCTATAACAATGGGGCTCTCGAAATCGGTATTAAAACTAATTTTTGAATGTTTTTGACCTAAGAAACTAATTTACAAATGTCTTCTTTTTTTTTTGGAAATAACTTTGAAGCAAAATTCTTAGGATTTATATTTATAATGAGTCGTTATTAACACTATAAACTGTTTTCACTGACGTCAACGATTGTATCATAAATCTAAGCTACGTCATTTGGGCTCATGTTGCAAATTTCTCCAGAAATGTGGAAAAAACATCACCAAGCAAATGGCATTTAAATATGAATACAACTTTGTGTCTAAGAAAAAAAGTGATATTTCAATAAAATCAAAGTTATAATTCACTATAAATAGCTAGATTTTTATAATGAACTTTGTTTTAGATAGATTAGGGACAAGCAAACGAAGTTAATTGTAGAATGATACCTGATCCTTGCATAAATTATAGTTAGTTCAATTGATACATTACGTAAATTAGAATGTATCATAGTGTAATAAGCATCGTTTCAATACAAAATATTTGAGTCAGGAATTTATAATAATATAATTTTTTTTAGATTTTTAATGGGCAGTCCTTTTAATATGCTGTTCCTATTATGAAGTATTCCAAATTTACGGGAGTTATTTGCCAGTTTTTCTTCATTTTAAAGAAATAAATGTTTGTATTCTTATAAAATTCGGTTGTTTCATCCTCCTTCAAAAATGGCCGACTTACACAATGATGACGTCACGAGAAAACGCTCCATCATAGTTATTTATTGAAGTTGAGTGATTAACACGACGAGTTTTTTTGGCCACTCGCAACCTCGACTCTCAAAAGGGAAAGGAAAAATTTGGAAAAACAATTAGTAGCTACTACCCTTCTGTATTTTCCTTGTTGCCAACTTTTTAATATTATAAAGAATTTATTAATTAGATATACTATATATTTATAAATTCTACCAATCACAAACCAATCGTTACTACTTGTAATATATTCAAAATTCAAGAAAAGGGCGCGCAATCCTGGATTTAATACATTTTTTATGCATCAAAATCATAAATAATAATAATAATACCTTTTTTGAGCCTATAACACATAGGGTCAACTGCTTTAAATCAAAAGAGTCAAATGATGAAAATCAGCTGAAGGGAGAATATATAGTGTGTTTTTGTTTATCCCAAAAAACTCGTCTTGTAACCACATGGAATAAATTAATAAATATAAATTGGTAAACATTGGGATTTTAATGTAGTATCATTAAATCTGTCACGAGGTTTTTTTTGCCTCAATAAAAGTGAAAACAACTGTTTCTTTCCCCATTTTATAAACTTTTTTTTTTACTTTAAGTCAGTGTTATGTTGAATGTAGATTCAACATTGAGTTTTAATTGATACTAACTTGGAAAGTCCTTTCAGTAAAATAACATTTATGTACCTAGGGTCTAGAAAATTTTATATTACTATGTATACGTATACTTATTGTCATACCAATCTACAATACCATAATATATAATATAATACATATTCGTTATACATATATATATATATATATATATATATATGTACCTTTATAAATCTTCATTCTAAACTATAAATTATTTTATATAAATACGTATAAACGGTTTCAAATTGTACATAAATCGATTTATATAATTTAATTTTGTTGATAAATAGTTGACATATCCACCACCCATTTACAATAAATGTACACATTTGTAAGCCTAAAGTAAGGCAAAATCCTCTTTAATCGAACAATACAACTCATTCTATGAGAAAACCACTCTTTTTTCCCCTCTAAACTGAATAAAACTCCATGATAAAGAAATAATATTGTGCTGTGTCGACTTGATTTGAGTCAATAAATTAGAGTATGAAAAGATTCAAGTTCACATGAGTGTTAATTTTGTCAGCTACGACTAGACCAGGGATGGGCAAACTATGGGCTATAAAATTTAAAAAAGGGGCCACAGCAGTACATTGACCTGTGGGCCAAATATAATAAAGCGTTGCTTGTAGTGTTCAAGCTCGGTGGGCCGGATTAAATTGTCTAACGGGCTGTATAAGGCCCGCGGGCATTAGTTTGCCCATGTCTGGACTAGACGAAATGTATTCGTTTTGAATGTCTGAGGAAAAAAATAAATATTGTTGTGACAAAATAAGTACGAGACTCAATGAGAAAGGATTTAAAATGTGACGAAATAGAACAAAATGTGACGTAACAAGAATAAATGTGCCAAAGAATAAATGTAATGCGAAGAATCAAAACAAAAATGAAACAAAATTAGAGCCAAAGGAAAGGAAATGAATGAAAACAAAGATGAAAAAAGAGGTGAATTGAAAAGTTGCAAACGACATGAGCACTAAGACACATAAATCCATAACATATTTAATAATTTGATAAAAAAAATATATATATATTTATATATATATAACTATTTTATGTGTACATTGATTTCAAATAGAACTGGCGTTTGATTTCAATAAAGAATTCGACTTGAGATAGTCACATTTACTGTAGTCTCGTCTTTTTGTATATATATATATATATAATGCATTATTATTAGAATTAAAATTAAAATAGTTCGGGAAGTATGTTCCTTAATACTTTGCTTCGATTTAATAATGTGAAGAAAATTCTTTTGTTAGTCACTATTATTTTTATTCCAATTTATATTATTGTCACTTATCGTATTTTGCATAAAATTAATCAAATAATATTTTAAATGATAAATAACTAAATATTCACACTTTTAATAAGAGAAATAATGTCTGATATAAGAAATCAGAAAAATAAAATATAGATATGGTTTTAAAGGAAATTGTTAGGTTTGAACATATATTGAGTCATTATTATCGTTATTTGTTGAGGTTTGAACATATATTGAGTCATTATTATCGTTATTTGTTGAGGTTTGAACATATATTGAGTCATTATTATCGTTATTTGTTGAGGTTGAGTGATAAAGAACCGAGGAAAAGCAAGAGAAGTTTACAAATAATACAAAATAAGAAAATTTTACATTTTGCAATTACAAAATATATGTTTTTTTTTTTTTAGAATAATGAAAAAAATCCAATAAAAATCTCTTATTATAAAATATACTCTGAAGGTGGTCAGTATAATCTTTTGAAAGCAAAATATCACTTATTTTTGTGTCTAATGGGGCCCACTTCTTATTGATAATATGAAAAACCAAGGCCTCATTTATCTCTAAAGAAAGTTAATATTATTTATATACTTCTTTTTTTTGTCTGACCGTGATCACAAAGCTATAAAAGAAAGTCATGAAACAACCCGGCTATTAGCTTAGTAAGATTGTCTAGTCTAAAAGTTGGCTAATTTTAATGACACGTCACTTTAAAATGCATAATATTTGACACTCGCAACTGATTTCATACAAATGCAACATTTGATAAAATTGAGACGAGAACGATTTCGTATCTATTGAGTAAAGACATTACTTTTTTTCTTTTTTAAATCAATTTTAAAAATGTATTTATTTAATTTTTTTAAATTGTATAATTTGCATCTAAGTTCTTTGCAGATTGATTTTCAGTTCTTCTTCTTTTTTTTCAACTCTGTATTATTGTAATAGTGATGTTTTTTTCATAAGTACTAAATAAACGGATGTAAAAATCTAATTTCCCGTTATCAATGGCGATCTTAAATAATTTTATTTACTTTGATCAAGAAAAGAAATTATCAATAATGTATATTTAATCTTTTTTGGTAGTATGTGTCCTAATGGAATATCATTCAAACGTCCAGGGGCAATTAATCAAGAAAGATGGATGTTCACAGGAATATACATACGGTTTGAAAATTTGGATAATTAGAAGTCAATTTGATTTTACAAAAATTGAGAAGATTGGGCTAAGAAAAATGACTATATTCGTATCGATAAACTTTGTTAAATATTTGATATCAGCTTCAAGAAGCAATATATATATATATAAGTCAACTGATGTAATATATTTGTATCAATATAACAATCCTGAGAAAGTAATGAATAAATCTATTATTTCAAAATTCATTTTTCATTTTTGATATTAATCTGAAGAATTGATCACTCTATGTTTCTTTGACTCTCAAGTTCCAGCAACGACAATACGCCTTATATAGTTTAAGTCATGATCAAAAAGCCTTCACACTAGAAAATACTTTAAAAAGCCGAATTTAAATATGATAGGGTCAATATATATATATAATGTGGAAGATTTATTGACTAAAAGAACCATCTCTTTTTTTATATGAATATAAAATGAAAATTCAAATATTGTTTCTATGTGTGTTTCTGGACTTGTAGAGTAGGATGAACGTCAATAAAAAAGGCATTAAAGTAACCAACGACATTGAAAATGAAAGTGGTGTAGCCCTCAGTAAGGAATATAAGAATTTGCTCACCAAAGATAAAGATTAAATGCAATAAAATTCTTCAAATTGAGTCAGAAAGCAATATTGTTTTCCAGATTGACGAAAAAATTCACTAAAAATCAAAGACTCACGGTAGAGCTACATAAGTAGTTGTGCGCAGAAGGATTATGAAATCAGCTGAAATTCTTCTGTACACTCCTACTTCAGTCTATTCCAGTTGTTTTTTAGTAGATCTAATTCAATTCAAAAAATTAGTTCAATTTCAAGCAAAAATTCGCTAGAAATCAAAATTTACACTCTTTGGTGGACGATTTCTTCTTAGTTAAGGATTCTTATCGGGCACTTGACATCTCGTTTGAAATCTGTGGGTCTCAGCTTTTGACTGTATTCTTTATTAATCCATTTTATGTAATATTCAAAGAGTTGTTGAATTACAAAGGATTTGGCCGACTTTTGGACCTACTTCCACCTTCTATCCCCCTAAGAGTCCCTATAGATCCAAACACAGACTCGAATTGAAATTTTCATTAAATATACAAGTGGATCATTATTTTTTAATACACAAAATGAGGATTCTTCTAGACTTATATTGAAGTTGAAGTTGGAAAATGGGCCGAAAAAGCTAAAAAAAGTAGGGTTCAATTTCTCAAAAACCTTCAGACTCTCAAAAGTTTTTTTTACAGATTTGAAATCAGCGTTCAAAACTGAATAACTTTTAAGCAGTACCTAAAAAACACTTCTACAATTTGTTACATGTTTTTAATTGTGAGTTACTGATTCATGGGAATAGTTGTGATAAAACTTTTTAAATATCAAATTTTTATTTTAAAATATTTATTTCATTGGAAGTACTTGAGAAGTATTTGAGAGATGTTAGAGGGAAAAGGCCAGTCTTTTATGTCAAAAAACAAAAGATTTGGAAACGTGAGGGTCAATGTTTGACCTCCTAATATTTTTTGATTGTCCTCAAACTTTTTATTAAGCACTTTTTTACCAAAAGTAATATTTTGTGACCATAGGAATTCTACTTTTAAAAAAAAAAAAACTTAATGAAAGAACTTCTCTACTGAGGATATTTGGAGTATTAAATCAAAAATACACATCTTTTTCAGCTTACAAATCACATTTTTTCAATAAATTATTTTAAACATTACCTGCTTTTATTAATAAAAACAAATTGAACTATGCACAACAACTTTCAATAATATAAGTGCGAAGATTATTTGCTAAACTATCTAGCAATATAATTTATATTTTACAAACTTTATTCCAATTGTTTTTGTTTTTATTTTATCTCTCAAAAGAAATAAACAAGATGGGGAAACAGATATGAAAAGCAGTATTTTCATATCATAAATTTGATATAGAAATTGTAAAAAAATAGAATTGAATATTTTATTGATTTTAAAAATATTAAAATTTTCTACCCAATACGTGTTATGTGTGTACAACGAAAGGTTTCAATATAAAATAAAAAAATATTATTCAGTAACTTATTTACTTATTGAAAAACAAAAACAATAATAAGTTGCATGACTATGGTTTCATCAAGTGGTGATGTCATTTATATAGAACTGTTTTATCTCACTAAAATATTAACCTTACTTCACCATTTGTAGTCATAACTATTCTTAATATAAATTACACTGGTACACAGTCAAAAATCCTAAGGGGCTTAAGTATAGTAAAAGTTATTCCGTTTTGCACGATGATTTGGTTTTTTTTCGACGGTTTTCGAGACATCGGGCCCCTATTTTTAGCTTCTTTGCCCCATTTTCCAACTTCAACTTCAATTTAAGACTAGAAGGATACTTATTTTGTGCATTAAAAAATGATGATTTCATCCAGTCTCTTAATCCTTCTGAACACTACTACTTAAGTAGCTCTACCGTGAGTCTTAGATTTGTAGCGAATTTTCGTTCGAAAGTGATTGAAAATTTGCACATTTACATGGACGATTTCTTCTTATTTAAGGGTTTTTATTGGGCGCTCGACATCTTGTTTGAAAGCTGTGAGTATGGGCTCTTTAATGCATTCCTTCTTAATCAATTTCATGTAATATCTACAGAACTATGACTCAAATATAGGGAATTAGAAAATTAAATTCTCCAAGATTCAGTATATTTTGACCTTAGGACATCCAAAAAGTCGGATTTTGTTGACTTAATTAATTAATTAATTCTTTAGTAGCAGTGGCCATAGTTTTTTTGTAATTCAAATGGCCCAAATAACTTTAGACTAAATTAAAATGATGTACACATAGAAATTACATAGTTAAATGATAACTATGCAACTAAACTATATTTAAAAATAACCTAAACTTATATTTAGATTAATTAAAATCCCTCAGGTTTAAAATTTAATTTCACTTTATTTTTTTTTTCTTACTTTTCAATGAGGGAGTGCAATTAATTAAATTGATAATTTGTTTTAGAAAGAAATGATATTCCTTTATAGTTCTATAAATAGGCGTTCATAAGATATCAAAGTGATTGCATTCAAAGTTTCTTTTATCAAAAATGTACGATTATGAAATGAAAAGTATTATATAAAAATAACTTTTGTTATTTATTACGTTCTTATAATAGGTGATAAAGTCAACATAGAGGCTATAATGTATATAAAGTTGTACTTTGATACCTTTGATTAAGTCAATGCTTATGACTTTCATAAATTTATTGCTTACAATGAAATTTACCTTTATTTAATTTATATTTATAAATTAAATAAACATATTAAATTTACAATATGAGTGAAATCCATGTTTTTATTATGTTATTAAATGATCATAAAATATTTAATTAAATTTATTTGGAAAAAAAAAAAACTATTAACTAGATCCTTCTTTCAACTTTTGATAGCAAATTACAATTTAAAGTATTCTTGAGATCTTAATAAGTAATTAAGAGTCATAATACAGATGAATCATTATAAAACCCTTTAGGAACAAAAATCAGAATAAAGATTAAATCTCAATGCACTTATTTTCTTCATATCAAATTGTATATTGGTATATGATTGATCTAGTATGGACTTGGTATTTAAATTTCATGGAGTGATTGAGTCTTAGATTGAATATAGATTAATTGGAAATCACTTGGACTTGCCTTTTAACTTTTATTTTTTCATACAAAAGTAAAATTTACAAAAAAAAAAATTAATAAATTTAATCCAAACATGCCCAGTTCAGCCTTTTTGTTAAAGTTTTTTTATATTTAATTAATAGTTTTGAGCCTGATAAATATAAATCAATGTAATATGAAATCTACTTTTAACAGTTTAAATATAGATGACCAAACTGGCACATACACAGTCCCCTGGTTTTAATAACTCACGTACTGTATAAATACACAAGTCAACAAATTTGAACTTTCAAAAATCCTAAGGGGTGTAAGTATAATAAAAGTTATTCAGTTTTGCAGTCTGATTTCAAATCTGTAATTTTTTTTTTCGAGAAATCGGACCCTATTTTTTTGTAGCTTTTTTGGTGGCCCATTTTCCAACTTCAACTTCAAATTAAGCTTAGAAAGACGCTCATTTTGTACGTTAAACAAAAATGATACACAAAATAAGTATCCTTCTAGGCTTAAATTGAAGTTGAAGTTAGGAAATGGGCCAAATTAGCTTAAAAAGTAGGGTCCGATTTCTTGAAAACAGTTGGACTCTCTCTCAAAAAAAAAGTTACAGATTTGAAATCAGACTGCAAAACTGAATAACTTCTGTTATAGTTATACCCCTTAGGATTTTTGACTGTGTACCAGTGATATTAGAGATGAGAAAAAGGTCCAAATCCAGGTGAGCATAAAAAACACGCCTGAGAAACAATCTCCTAAAAAAGACCTCCCTTCTTCTGATAAAGATAACTATGGTGCTCCTTTCCTTTTGTTGATTGATTGCCGCAATATTAAATTGATCTCTTAATTCCAGGTTTGTATTTCATAGCCCTCAATGTAAGAATAGGTCTAGCTATAAAAATAGCAATTAAATAATTGAATATCGATTTTGAATTATGTAGTAGCCATAAAAAAAAAGAAGTTTTCAAAAACTCGCCACGTGGGACTTACAAACAAGTTGTTCCAGGGAACTTGTCAAAAACTAATTCATTTGTTCCATGTAAACTTGTGAATTTCATTTTAATTTATTTAAGATACATTCCTTTCCTCTGTTTGTTTAATTCTTTAATAAAAATCAATATACACGGCTTAAAAGACGTTCATGCGAAGCAATCAACTAAGTTGACTCCAATTCCATACTTTGTCTTTCCAAATCTGATCAATAAATTTCTAGAATAAAGTGGCTCTTTTTTTTTGTATTTGTATTGCTTTTAAATATATACAAATGTTGAGATATCATAATAAAATCCCTTATGTTTACTTAAAGAAATGATTTTAATGGGTACTGAGGATATGAATTGGAAGAAAATGAATGTAAAAACATAAAAAATTCATTGGAGTTTGTTCAAAGTATTCAAAGAAATCGCTTCATGGTTCACAATTACATTTTCTCTTATATCTTAGGAAGAAAGTTTTGAGCCTATTTGATATTTGTGACTCAAGACAAACAACGTATTTCAACTCAATGCTCTGGACAAGATCATCTCATCTGAGATCAAAACAAGAGAGAAAAAGTTTTATAAAGAATTTTTTTAATCTTGTTTCTTGTTTCACAAGACCAAGATGATCGATATTGAGAACCATATCACTATTTCAACCATCCTTGGTCTTTCTTATTAAGAGATTTCTTATATTTTCTAAATAAAGGCGACATTATATAATTAAAGTCGTTACTGAAATATTTTTGCTGTATGTACTTTTAAAGAAAATTACGAGAGCCTCGTTTTCCAAGTTTTTAAAAAATTAAGGAGTTAGTTTAGGAACTATAATTAAATTTTTTCATTGAGCTACGAGTCAAACATTATAAATACTCAAGTTGTTTGTTATGTTTTTGAAGCCTCAAAAATACTCATGAAACTAAATGTTGTTCACGACCCTCTTTTGCATACTTGTATCGTAAAATTAAAAATAATACAATGTGATGTCTATTTATATGTGTATATATTAAAGTGCAATTGCTATATTCTCTTTAATTTAATCCCCCGGGTCATTTGAGATTAATACTAATTAGAAGACACAAAATTAAATAAGTATCTTACATAATAATAGTACAGTGAGATCAAATAATTATTAATATACATATAGTTAACTGTTGCATGAGAAAAGGGAGAAAACTTTTCACATATTTGAGACACACACGTGAAACAAAATTAATTTTTAATTATTGGGGCTTTAAATATGCCCCAACTCTTTTTCATATTGAAAAACAAACAAAACAGATGTACTCTATCTACGCCTTAGGAAATAGTTATGCAATGTTAAAAAATCAATCAACATAACTCATTGTATATAATCAGTAAAGAAAAATTCGGCATAAGAGGATTTTATGAAGAGAGGTTGTGTTATTAAATGAGGGGATGAAAATATTTATCCTTCTAACTGTCCATACTCACGATGAGCTTTTTGAGATAAACACAAACACACACTGTATTCTCCCTTCAGCTGATTTTCATCACTTGACTCTTTTGATTTAAAGGAGCATACTCTATGAAAACTCGTAAAGGGTATTATTATTATTATTTATGATTTTGATGCATAAAAAATATATTAAATAAAGGAGTGCGCGCCCTTTTTTTAAATCTTTGAATAATATACAAGTATTAAAACGATTGATACGTAATTTGATAGAATTTATAAATGTATAGTATATCTAAATAATAACTCTGCTCAATATTAAAAAGTTGGTAACAAGGAAAATACAGAAGAGTAGCAGCTACCAGTTGGTTTTCCAGATTTTTTCTTTCCCTTTTGAGAGTCGAGGTTGCGAGTGAACAAAAAAAGTTCGACGTGAGCAAGGTCAGAGTTTCACCATACTAATGTTGGTAGTTGTGTTTCTGTTAGCCAAAATTTACCAAACTTGCCTGGTAAAATCTGCAGATGTCCAGTATTTTCTAACCCCTCCAGTCCGGTGAAAATATCCCTTTAAACACATTTTAAATTGCATTTAAATATTTAATTTCCATGCGTGTCATTTCAGCCAACTAACTCATTCGAGGCGATAGGTTAATATACTAACTAAATAAACATCCAATTTATGGGTATCTAAATATATTTTAACGACTTTTCCAACATGAGACTGAGCGTTATCATGTAGAAAAATAACTTTTTTATGTCTTTGCACGTATTCCGGCCGTTTTTCTCGTAATACACGACTCAATTTTAGCCTATATTGATCTCCTTCAATAGAATCGCTAGGGTGTAGTATCTCCTTTTTGGTCCCACTATGAAACTATGAATATTCTCCTTTGGTATTGAAGTCGAGCGCAACGATTGACCTAGCATAGCGTATTATTTTTTCTTTGTGTGGTTGTCGTAGATCATTCATTTATCATCCCCAGTCACAGTTCAATGTAAAAAAAACCCTTTCTTTGTTGCCCTTGAATGAGCTGCTCGCAAATGAAAAGTCGTATTTCAACTGTATCCAATTGTACTCATGGATTTACATTGTGTAACTCTGAATGTTTCTGCATGTTCCTCCTCCTGCGTTTGACTCGGGTCTTCATCGAGTAATATCTACAATTATATGCCTTCAAATTTTTTGGGCTGTTCAGAGGTAGGCTTGTCATCAATACTGAAATCATCATTTTTGAAACGTCGAAACCATCCCATTAGATGATTTATCAGTTGAAGCATTGTCATCATAAACTTCTACAAGCATTAAATGCGCTTCTGCTGCATTTTTTATTCGATTAAAGCAGAAGCACAAAATCTCCCGGAAATGCAGCTTAGCTACCATAAAATTTGACATATTCTAAAGAGTAAAATCAAAGGTTTTTTTTTTTTTTATTTAAACTCAAACTGATACAAATGGAATATTATTGTAGATATAACAACCGAAACCTGCTGATACGATAAAATATTCATAACAGCAGAGCCACCGTTAGAAAACGGCTCGAACTAATATATAACATGTAAATCATCTAAATAATACGCAAGGCCTATCTAGGAATAGCAAATCCTTTTATACTCACAAAAAACATACCTTATTCCTCTAGAAACAATAACGCATCAGTTCCAAAATCAATAATGTAAATTGTTTTTTAAACAAAAAGAAAACGTCATCAAGAATTTGAAACACTTTGTTGCAACATAGTTCATTATTGACAGAAGAGAAAAACGTTAGAAACTTTATGACAAGCGATTGGATTGAGTCGTCATCAATATGGATTCAACTTCAACTATTGTTTGAATTATCTACATCATAAAGGAGGCTTACATAACAAAATAGAACCTTAATTAAAGAATTGATTTCTCAAGAAAGAGAACGGGGGTCCTAGGAGCTTCACTCCTCAAAAATTAGTCTCCTCCTCCATTGATTTGTACTTATAAATACACGTGCTCTATACTCTACGATATTCTATTCAAAATAGACTTTGTCTCTGTACATATCATTAAAAGTTCCTTGGAAACTCTTCATTTTAGTTTGTAGATGATGGACTTACAAACAACTTTGTGGGTCATATTTTTTTTGTACTCTCTGCAGGAATATACTAATTGGTTATTAGCTCTCTCTCTATATATTTTTCAGCTTCTTACTTCTTCTCAATTAAGAATAGAGTTGTATGATTTGAGGTGACATAAACTTTCTCACAAATTAATTATGAATATTCGGAGTAACAGTTTTACTTATTGGAAGTTAACTATTTCATTATAGTACACGACATTTATGTGGGAAGTTTAATGTCGTTGATCAAAATTAATCCGTTTTAATTTACTTTGATTCACTTATTGATTTACACCTATGTAGATTCGACAATGGAGTGTCTTATTAACTAATTAAGTATTATGAAAGATGGACATTTATTCAACAAAATATAATGAAGCTACACTGTATTTGTAAAAACTCCCACTTTCACTCAATTTTTCGTTAAAAAATAATTCATAATTAGTGTACTTTAATCATTATTTTATGGTTCATAGCCCTTATATTGATTAACAATCCCTGGAGTTGTGATGAGGGAACATTTCATACCAACTCAACAAATGGTCGGTACTTAATGTTTTTTTACACAAAAGGTTTTTAATTAAAAGAAAAGGAGATGAGACCAAAAAATTTCTAGCTACATATAATGAGCTGTTTATGATATATGGGGGTATTTAATGAAGTTCTCCTTTGTCAAAAATTTCTTCGTGTAGAATGTACATCACTTTAACAAGGCATTTGCAATATTTTGCTATTAATTTCAAAACTATTAAAGATAAAATCTTTTAATTATTAAAAAAATAAATCATTTTTCCATACCTTAAAAAAACTAGTATAAAAAATGGACTATTTTTGATCAGCTGTAAAAAAAGAAAGAAATATTTTTCATATAAATTTTAAATTTCTGGTACGAAATTATTAATTATCGACCTTTAAAAGGCTCCTAGTAATACAATAAGTATTCAATCTTTTGAAATAATTCATGATTATTTAAATACTTACCGTTAATATTTTGTAGTATAAGACGACCCTTGCAGTAAAAAAATCACCCTTAAAAATTGTGGGTTCTCTTATACAACCGATATAAAAGTACCTCGTCTTATCTGACAAACGCCTTATACGCCGAAATATATGGTAAGTATATAAATAAATTAAATAAAAATATTAAATATATATATATAATGAAAGCACTATGAAATACCTAAGAATCATTTCAAAATATAAACCACAATAACATTTTGATGCTTTGTTGGGCAGCATCATTATTGTTCCATGCGCCACATCAAAGATCATAAACTATTCAGAACTTTACCTCAAGGGAAGAATCATCCATGTGTAGTCAACTTTTCATTTCATGAATTAACATAAAGAAATCTTACATTTTGAAATACCTAATTAAATGTTAAATTTTCTCGTAAAATTAAACTCAAAGAAATCCTCAGAGTCTAGGACCCTAGGAGAGATATTGAATGTTTTATGATGAATATTAACATACTAAAACAAATATTTTAATTCATTTATCTGTTACATTACTTAATATGGATATTTATTAAGTTATAATTTATTTTTTTTCCCACATAATTAAATGACTTTCGGATCATTAATTTTAAAATAATGTTTCTTCATTATTATTATTAGATAACCTCTTTGATTGATCTACTCTGAGCTCCAATAATTATAATTAGCTTAATTAACCATGAAGTTATTATCTAGTAAGTGATATAAATTAATAGATAAATATGTATGTTATTCATTGTCACATTTAAAGCCTAAATGCACATCAAGCAATGTATCAAATTACTAAGTAAGGAATGCTAAATATAACATTATATAACTTCTTATTAAATTTTTTTTTTTTTTTCATATTTGGGAGTTGTTTTTTTTGAAATTTGATCTCATAAAGAATAAAATAAATAAATGAACAATTAATCTCATTTACTAATAATTTTTTTTCACTATAATTTTGTTTATATTTGTATCTCACTCATGACGAAGGATGAGTATATAAAAGTATTAACGTCTCAATCCACTTTGAATTTATTCATTACACTTTTTTAGGTGTCTAAACTTTTGGTTAGATTATGCATGGGAGATATTTTTTAAAAGACTATTGATGCCACTTGTAAGAATATTAAAGGGAGAATGGCCTGCAATCCTAATCAGAATCCATAATCTGTCGTTATGGCCAAATCCATACTACATATGTAAGCATCAGTCCTTGAGATCGTCTTCGTCACAAAATTAATCTCAATTTATAAGTCTTACATCTCGTCTTCTCAATGTCTTGCTCTCTGAATCAAGAGGAAGCTAGAAGCTTAAAAACTCCTTGAGGAAAAAGGAAAATGTTTTCTCGTGGCTTGGATCCCTTGTTTTGATCTTGATTCTCCATTGTACTGGTTCTGTTTTGACCAATGCTCATACATAAATATTTATTATACATTCATCACAAGTCACATTATCATGTTTGGTATTTTAATAGTGAGGTTAATTGTACTTTTTAGGGTGAAATGTCCTTCGATGAAGATGTCTTTGGTGGCAATTTCTTTGAATAGAACGATAAAATACATACAACAAGTGATTTGGTCAAGAGTTTTCACAATGAGGTTAAATGCTAAATGAAGCATCTCTTATACAAGTTACATCTTTTTTGCAAATATATATATTTAATCACTTCAAAGTGATTAGTAACAAGTCTTTTTCAATATTATTATTATTTTTTTAAATTACTAATGACACATAAATACAGATGTTTAACTCTAAAAAGTAAATTGGCTGAATATTTTCTTATTAGAATATATATTTTTATTTGTTAAAGAAGTGACTTCTTCTTCCCCGTAATATATTTATGATTAAAAGTTGATTTGCAGAATCGGGAAAGTTTATAATAATTAGATATTTGATGGATAATTATAATTAAATGTAATCAAAAAATATACTTTTCAATTGCTCACATTGATGGGTAACTGAGACATTCTCTATTTTTGTGGACATTTTATTCACTCAGAGATTATACCTATTGTCTATTGATATCAAGAGATCCTTCTTCCTCACAGAGAACAAAAAATATTCACGATCGTATTGTACATTATCTTTGTATTTCATAATATAAATCATATTTTATACATGTATATAATTAATAACTATATACAACAGCAAAAAAAGTATATTTAGGGGTCTAAAATCGATGTTTTTACTAATAACACATCCTAAATATACTCCAAATTTAGAGTTTTTGTAATTTAAAAATGTTAAATGTAGGTAAAAATGAAGGGTAGAAAATGAATCGATTTTAAGTAGGTCAAATTAAGGATAAATAAATATATATAAAAACATTTTTTATCTCAGTAACAAATCGTCCGATGAATCAAATATATTGGATAATTAAATTTTTGATAGATTATGAAACGCAATTTAGACTCAAAATTCTTCCATAACGTTCTAACTCCCTATGGACAGAAGGAAGATATGAGATAATTATACCACTTCCGTAAATCGTGATCAAGTTCGTGAAATTATGATATTGCAAAATTGTGTTGATTTTCCCTGATTTTTCTTCCAAAGATTATACATAAAGTAGATCATTTCAAAGTTCTACATATAGCATTGAAACTACTCATTATAATTACCTTACTTTGAGTATGCGGTTATTTAAAGTGTCCACATATATATCTAACATATTATAAGTTCAGTTAAATTAATAATACACATACACACACTTTTAAAGTTATATGGAATTAGGCAATTATAATATATTTTAAATTTAAACTTTTACTTTTTTTTTCTTCAATATTCTTTAGCTCAAGAAACAGATTACACAGATATCATGAAAAAAAATCTCGAATTGGTATTTAAAATAAAATTAAGAGTCCTAATTCCGTCAAACACTTATATTTTTTTGAGAAACAAAAAAAAATCATAAGTTGCATGATTGTAGTTGTAGATTGTAGGCTCCCCTTCACAACGAGCTTTTCAGAATAAACACAAACACACACTGTATTCTTCCTTCAGCTGATCTTCATCAGTTGACTCTTTTGATTTAAAGCAGCATACTCTACGTGTTATGAAAATTCAAAAAGGGTATTATTATTATTATTTATGATTTTGATGCATAAAAAATATATTAAATCAAGGATTGCGCGCCCTATTTTTGAATTTTGAATATACTACAAGTAGTAACAATTGGTTTGTGATTGGTAGAATTTATAAATATATAGTATATCTAAATAATAAATTCTGCATAATATTAACAAGTTGGCAACAAGGAAAATACAGAAGAGTAGCAGCTACCAGTTGGTTTTCCAAATTTTTCCGTTCCCTTTTGTCAATTGAGGTTGCGAGTGGACAAAAAAGCTCGAAGTGTTCACGACAAGCTTTTTAAAACAAACAAAAACACACTACGTATTGTCCCTTTAGCTGATTTTCATCATTTGACTCTTTTGATTTAAAGCAGCTGACACGTCGTGTTAGTAGCTCAAAAAGGGTATTATTATTATTAATTGATTTTAATATATAAAAAATATTTTAAATCAAGGATTGCGCGCCCTTTTTTTGAATTTGTGAATGTTATATACATGTATTAACGATTGATTTGTATATTGTCAGATTTTATCAGAATACATAGTACATATATCTAAATAATACCGCTGGCCAATATTAAAAGGTTGGCAAGTTTGTTGCAAAATCACAAAAAAGCTCGTCCTGCTATCCAGTGACGTCAATTTCCCCAAAATTTATGTCCAAGGTTGTTTGTTAAAATATACAGAGAAGTTTTGATTATCAAATATAAATTTTCAATTAAATTATGGCATCTACAATACGCAATTGACGTCATAGTCCCTCGCTATTAAACACTTTTTGTTTTTACATTGACATGTGAAATGTATCCATACTGAATCTTATTACGTACTTATGTTGTCATGACGACCATGTATCAAGAAATAATTGGCAGTGAGTAAATTTGTTAGATAAACTTTGAAGGACTATAAGGCCTTTGAAATATCTATTATTACAATTTGATATCTTTTAGGGCACATAAATAAAATAATCTAATCCATTTGTATCAATATGACAATTGCAATCAAGATCTTTCATTCAGACTCTTCTCCCACTCATTTTCTATTTAAAAATATGAAATATGCATTCACACATGACGATGGGATATGAAATGCACTCATGCATCAGGTGAAATGCATAGAAATAATATTTAAAAAAAAGAAACAGTGATAAATAAATTAGTTTTCTCTGTAGACTCAAACATATGTGTACATATACATATATTGTGACTTTAAATGAGTTGAATGTTTCTCTAGAAAGAAAACAACAACTTTTATACACAATTAACAGTAATCCGAGAAATTACTGTACATGGTTTTCTAAAAGAGGCCTCAACGTTGCATTTAAAGATATATATACATGTATGTAATTTCATACAGAGTTACATCTGATTTATTTATTTCTTTTTTTGTAGGCAACAAAACAAAAAAAAGATTTAGAAAATGGGTGCAGGTTACAACCAACAGTTCATTCGTATAACGGTACTCTACATGTGAAGAATTTGAGTTTGCATGTATTATATTTGTCTTGACTTATAAATATTAGTCAAATATACATTTATTAGTATTTAAATCCATATTTTCAAATGCATATCAACGAATAATTAAGTGATGATATTATTTATATTACTATTGAATATATTACAAATCCATGATGACAAAATAAAAGGACGGTGTCTTTGTGCAAAAAAAAATTTTTTTTCAATAACTTAACAATTTTTTGATCAAAGGAATTCGATATTAAAGATCTACACCCGGTATCTTTTTTTTTTCAAAGCATAGCTCAAACATATGCATGTAACTTTTAGCCCATTTTTACTATGATATAACTCCTTTGAGCTTAGTCTTATGGAAAAGAAATGAAAGTTATAAAATACTGCTATTTAGCCGTTTAAAATTAAAATATCACAAATATTCAAGTGAATTTTTTTTTTAATGTAGCCAAGGGGGTTCCTTATACCAGTCTACGTCCTGACACCAATGACATGGCATTGACAAATAAAAATACAATAAATAGGATTGAATCAATTACAAAATTGATTTGACACCACGCGTTTCACAAGTGGTTTAAGTGTCTCGAAGTGAGGCTCGGAAGTAGTTGGTTGAAAAATTATTCACAGATGAACAGAAAAACTGTTACTTTTGTGCGATCTGTACTACTACTAAAGTAGCAGTGATTGTGGATTAGTAGAGGATTGCGAAATGAGCTGAAATCTTATTGTGCGGAAGTGCTTCAGTCCATTGCAGTTGTTTTGTTGTAGTTCTACCGTGAGTCTTTGATCTTTTGTGGATTTTTGATAGAAATTGAATGAAAATTTACACATTTAGATGGACAATTTCTTCTTATTTATGGATTCTTCATCTCGTTTGTAAGCTGTGAGTCTGGGCTCTTTTATGCATTCCTTCTTAATTCATTTCATGTAATAATATTCAAGGAGTTATTTAAGTACTAACGTTTTGGTCTACATTGGACCTACTCTCGCCCCCTATGCCCCAGGAGACTCTTTAGGTCAAAACAAAGACTGGAAATAAAATTTGCATTAAATACACTAGCAAATCATTGTTTGTTAATGCACAAAACGAATATTTTTCCCTGGCTAAATTGAAGTTGAAGTTAGAAAATGGACCAAAATGATCATGAAGTAAGATTAGATTTTTCGAAAACCGTCTGACTCTTTAAAAAAAATACAGATTTGAAATCAGTGTACAAAACTAAATAGCTTTTATTATACTTATACCCCTTAGGGTTTTTGACGATTGACCATTGTTATTATAGGAGAGACTTTCCATCGAATATAAAACTATATTTAGTATATTTACAGAACATTTGTTCATAGCTTCGTTTTCTCTCGTTTGTATTTGATAATTATATTTTATTTGTACTTAAATTAAACTTTGTCGTTTTCTGTCATTATAGAGTACTTATTTGTTATTGCCATAGATAAAAATACCAATAAGTAGGCCTTTCGACCTACAAACAAAACAAACTTTTTACTTTTACTATTACCAAGTGGGCAGACTTTTTTTTTTGTTTTTATATTCATTAATGACCTCTTTATAAACTTTCCCAGTCAAACTGAACCTACTCAAATATACAAATCAAATCATTTTTTTAAAATTTCTTTATGAACTACGTAACACATCGGTCAATTTAATCCCATTCAAATATAGAAATCATTCCTATGATTGTAATTCAAAATAAATACGTTGTGCATGCCAAAAAATGTACGAGAAATTTGAATTCTGATTATTTGATATAGAGAAAAAACATATATATTTGATCGACTCTTATTTTTGTCTACAAATTAACCCTTTAAAACTTAATAAAAAATAATTTTACATTTAAGCTCAAACATGATAGGGAATGGGAATTTTGTGGATATCAACAACAGTTTTATAATGAGCAAAGGTAAAATGTTTTGGTACTTTATTTTTTTGTTCTTTAAAAGTTTATTCTCTAAAGGTCTGGTGTTGTTGTCGCATATCCCTCTAAAGAAAAAAAATAATTAAAAATATAGAAATCTATTTGAAGGCTAATAAAAAAGACTGACAACTGATTAACTATTACTGGGATTTTTTTTTTAAAATTAACAATTGATTATCTGTGTAAAAATAACAACACAAAATCCAAGATAAGGGCATTTTGATCAAAGCTTAATTAATATTTTTCAATACCTTAGCAAAGCAAATAATTTAGTTATGAGCAAAGACTTAAGGGTATTACATTTATGGTCAGTGTGGCCAGATATGGGATATTTTATTCTAGTTTATTTATTTTTTAGTTTTTTTGTACCAATAAATGATGATTAAAAGTAACGTCAAATACCTCAAAATTACATTGAATGTCAAAAACACTAATTAAAAGTAAAAAAAAAAAATACTTTAAAAAATGACTCCACTGGCCATGCTCGGATTTTTAATCGTTAATCCTCCCATTATTCAATATAAATGTCATTTTTAGTGATTGCATCTTTTTTCATCACCTCATCATAGCGAAATAGATCATCTACTGCCAAGATTTTGAAGTATCTAAAGGATATCTTAACTCTGGATTCATGTTGTACCAATTGAACGCAAAAGTGGCTTACATTATTGGTGGCTGGTGTGGCTATAGTAGGACTTTTAAATTATTTTCTTTTTTTTCCCCAATAAATGATCAAATAATCTTTAAAACTAATGAAAGTGATAACTTTTAAAAGTGAGGTTACAGATCTCATTTATTATTGATATTAAGAATCAACAGCATTCATTAAAGTTGAGAAAAGGTAGAGTACTTTATTTCTCCAAAAAGGTCATTTCGGTCAAGTCTAGGTTGGTTAAGCCACTACATGACTTTTTATTTATTTTTTTTGCTTATTAATAAAAATATTATTTACAATTGTTTGACGAACAAAAATAACCGTTACAATTCGCAAACTATGGTAGTCCAACTACCAATTATTTCCAAATTATATATATTATATATAATCAGCTATATGCTATATCGGGCAAACCCTAGACTAAATATATCGTCTATTAACTTCTTCTATAAGAATCTTTAACCAAAGATACTTTTATGCATTTCTTATTCAAAAGAAGGATTGTTTTGTTTTTTTTGTTTTTTGATTACAACATTTACTTGATCATGAAAGAAAATTGACATAATTTATAGTTTCATGTCTTTAGTCATTTTCTTGGCAGCTTTCTTGAAACATAATGAAATCACTTTGATATTCACAAAGCCTCTCATTATCGTTCATGAGGGAGTCCATAGAAATATTATTGCTATATCAACACTACGACAACACTGAAGCAAAAAAAAAAAATAAAGTCATAAGTTGAATCCCTGGTAGAATTATGAAAAAATCTCAACTTTTAACTCGATTATTTTAACTGATGAGTAGATTAACCTCTTTTCCTTTTGGCTTTTTTTTAATATTTGGAATTAAAGATCGATTTATTATGTTTTCTAAGATATTTTTTCCCTTAATTACAATATAATTATTTTTGTAAGATGTACATTTTTAATATGTATATCAAATACATTTCTTTGTGCTTTTTGTTCGTTTAAATCATTTCTTTAAAATATTTAATAAAATCTTGATTTAACAAAAAAAAAAAAAGTGAAGAAAATTTACAAATTAATATTAGAAAAAACATTATCATTCCTCATGTTTAAGCATACTTGAAACTATGGATTTAATGTCATCTTAATATAGAAGAAACTAGAGTAGACAAACTATTTTTTTTATATCATTAATGATTATATGATCATATAAGACCTTACTTTGACCTGGAATTTAGCGCAGTAATGCTTCAAATTCTTGTCTGCAAAATTTTTAAAATTTTAATTCTGTTGCCTTTCCATCATCATAAAACGTCAATTTTAAGTTTAAAAATAGTTTTCTAAATTGACAACCAACTCCAGTCATTGGTTTTGGATGTCATTTTATGATTTATTGACTAGTAATTATGATTTGATTGATCCCGGAAGGGATGTCTGTTCTCCCGATTAATTAATAGGAATTTATCTGTTATTCACACTTTTAATCTAAGATCTGCAATATTCATTCTGGTTGATAAAAGCCAATTTATGATTAGTTTATGAATAAATTGATCTAATGCATATATCAATATTTAAGTCATGAGGCATAATTTTTCGATGAATAGTATAACTAATTTAAAACTCGTACTTCTTAAAAACGAATAAACAATGTGACTACCTACTCCACTTGAATTTCTCCTAATGATTTGCAAACATTCTCAATTGGCTCCATTTTGAGTACAAAAATAAATTAATAGAATGAGAGATGAGGAACTAAACTATGAACTTCAGTGGTAAGGTATGGACTCAACTTACTATATTAATATCAGACATCAATAACTTTTACTAAATCATCAAAATTCATTTCATTCCCCTCAAAAGTAGTCTCCCGATGCAATGGTCACGTTTTTTCCAATTTTCAAAATAGTTACAACATTTATATTAAGACAATAACTGATGAGTTTAGATATGCTGCTAAGTTGCAAATCGGATGGTTTGTTTTCTTGAGTAATAGATTACGTATCTCGACAAATAAACCATGGGTTCTCAAAATTTTAAAAGAATAAAGTCGGGAATATTCATTCAAAATTTTTGGGTTTGAACAACATTTCTCTAAATTTTATTTGAGTCATCATCCTTCATGCACTTTAAAAAAACAAAAAAATCCGACTTCAGCTGTTCACAGAAGGACACGCATCTTAAACAAACATGAATATTTTGACGTGTAATTTGGCTCAAATGTTAGTAACAAAAACGTTTATCCCTATACAGAAATCCTCATAAAATTAAATTCAAATTTCCCGGTATTTTTTGCTTATAGTAGTCAATATCATCATGAATCTACTATTGGCAAGATTATTCAAAATATACTATACATCAAGAAAAATGATTTATCCTTGAATGCAAAGTAACATAGATGAAATTTGGACATGGTATTTTTGAGAGTGAATAGTCTGGATTTTTTAAAGGTATAAAAAAATCTATTGTACAATAAAGGAGCTCCAATAATAAGCCCATTTCCTCAATAGATCCTCTCTGACAATCAACTCCGTTTTCCCCCCTACATATATTGAGCCAAAAAAGAAAATTTGTCAAGATGGATAATGATGATTAACTTATCATTACACGGTTGACTGCCAGAACATACATTCCTTCAGTTTACTGTACATATTTTGAGATACTATCTATATATATGTTAGATTCATTATGTAGGTAGAGAAATGTAAAGTTTATTATTCTTCTAGCAAAATTTGCTAGTTAACGAGCAACATTAAATGTCCCGTGTTTTTTACCGTATATTATTGTCAATCTAAATTATACATAATGTCCGCTTCTATATAGTGTGAGAGTCAGCTGAAGAGCAAGGAAGGCTGAGCAAGAGAAAATGCATCAAGTTAACAAAAAGATTGGGGCTCCCGACCAAGTGATCTTTTAATGAAGTTTTGAAATTGGTCAATTTTACTTAATAGTGAAATTATTCTTCATGCAATAGCTGTAAGGAATTATTCACAGCTCAACAAGTACAGTTCATTCAAAATTGAGCCAAAGAACGTTCAGAAAAGTATCTATGTGAAAAGTATTTTTATAAAAGTTTACTTAAAATAAATAAACAGGCACTTGATTTATTAAATTGGTAAAACTCAATTTACCAATATGCTTCAAAAAAACAAATTTTCATATTTAAAAAAAAATAGAAAATGAGGAAAAATGTTAATTCAATACCTTTTGTTGTCGTGTCTTATTATTTTCTTGAAAAAAAAAACCCCGAATGAAAGTTCTATAATCAACTCTGTTAGATCAAATTTTATACAAAGCTTTAGGCATATGTGTGTTTGTAGGTAATATATGTACATATTAAAGTCTCTATATTACTTATATATTTAATGAGCTGCCTTGTGCAGAATTAGGCTTTAAATTTGACGTCATTCATATAATTCTAAATTTTTATTGTTCATTATTAGGATAATTCTATGGTGAAATTAAACACTTATAGTCATTGAGGCCTAGAATGAATTAGTCGAAAAGTGTCGAAATCGTCACAAATATGCTCATTTCAACGACTTTTCTTTATATAATAAGGATTGTATGATAAGATTAATATTGACTTTGTTATTCGATATAACCAAACCTTTCATATATGATCATTTCTTGTATTTGGAGGTCAATAAAGTCATTGTTGTTGTTGAATGTGATAGTTTTTCTGATATTGGATTTAAACCCAAGCTCACTAGCATGAACCATCAGTATCATGATTATTCTAAATAATCTAATTTTTTGTCTTCTTGGGACGGCCTTCAATCTGTAGAATAAGTTAATAAAACATTTATGTAATTCATCAGGAGAAAGAAAGAGTGTACAAAATAATTTGAGAGGCTTTGTTAGTCATGGTTCTAATCTAAAATTGTTTATTATATATGCATAAGAGTCGCTAGAAAGAATATTCGATGGATGAAATGAGGCTTGTCAAGCAGAAACTAGCCGAAGCTCATACACGCATATACATATACCATGAAGTTACTTGTATTTAAATGGCAGCCATTGACATGCTGTTCAATTACCCCCCCCCCCCCCCTCCCCCTTCTAAATCGTCAAGCTTTTGATATGATAAGCAACCTCAAATTTGGTCTCCTAATCCTTAAAATCGTATTTTATCCTCAAAATTTGCCTCCAACGACCTCGTAGAACCTTGGAAGCTGAAGTGATTTGGGATCAATTTACCCTTGTTCCACCCTGCCCCTTGGTACTCCCAGATAACCATGATGTGCGTTCAAACAAACGAACGAACAAAGGGGCTCACATTTTATATATTCATAGACTAGCCTTAAAATGGCGGCCTACAGCTGACCGTTTTGATGAATAGAGGATTGTGCAATGATTGAGGAGAGGAACATCAAAATAGCTTCCAGAAACTTCGTGGATATCATTAAACCTTCCCTAGACCCTTTAAATCTATTATTTCCCGAGACATTTGACCTCATAGTCAATCTCAAATTCGACTTTCTAAGCCTTCAAATCGCAATTTTGCATTTGACCTCGGGGAATCTTGGAAGGCAACATAATATAGTATATGTCCAAATTTTCTGGATCAAGTTTACCTTAGACAACCGCAATCCTGCTCCCCTAGTCCTCCTGGCTGATCATAATACTCGTTCAAACAAACGAACGAAAAAAAGGATATTGCACTATGTATTAATAGATAAGGACCATATTGATACAATAGGCCACAAATGTCACAAGGGGCTTTTAATTCACAACCCCCCTCCCCTTAATATATGTCCATATATCCAATCAAAAGTGTACGTATTGTCCTAATGACATAGTTAAGTCTTTAGATCCGAAAAAGGGGGGATAATAATTATCTATTCAGATCCTATAATTGCAGTTTTTCTATACTTTTAAGAGGCTTTGCAACAAAACTCTATCTACAACATTTGTACAGGTCATATATTTAATAGAGTAACAACGGGGTTCAAAGTCCTATGGTTTTATTTGGGTAGTGGTTGTAAAGATGTATATATAGGTACGTTAGAACAGTGTTTCTCAACTGATAGGTCTTGTAGAGACTGTCATATTATTGAAACAAGTGCGAGGAACTTTATATTATAAATAAACGTCAACATGAAAATTATCTCTTATATAGAGAAAAAAGTCAATTGAGTCCCCCAAACGACCCTAACAATTTAGCTTGGCATTAAAAGCAATAAAAATGAGTCGTAGCATGCTCAAATAGGCAAGTATGGATCTCAATGACACTTTAAAAATGGAAAAAGGGGTCTTGGACATATCTTGGACAGTCCCAATTTTTTTTAAGACTAATTTGAGTAGTTTCAAAATTCGTATTCATGAGTAATCCCTGTATCATAATTTCCTTTTAAAATTCAAACAATACATTTTTGTCTAAATTTAATCAAGTGAATATTGAAACTACATATAGAAATGAGGTATTTTTTTATGTAAATTAAATCATCCATTTTCTTTACTCCTCATGGCAATAAATTATTTAAGGAGAAATTGCAAAAAAAAATATATATATATTTTTTAAATATTTGTCAATGAACCGTGAAATTGATATCAATTTCCACGTAAAAAAAAAAAGCTCAGTACAAAAAATGTTATAGAAATCGTCAAAACATGAAGACTCCCAAATCTATTTAAATACCCACACAAATGTCTTTGGTATAAAACCCTGATCCTGCATCGTTATTTCTTCTTCTTTTTTTTTTTCTTAGATCATTTAAAACTAAAACACTCAAGATGGTCATTACTATCATTATGAAATATGGAAGTGAAATTCATTGTGTATATACTGGTCTTTGACTTTTCCCTAAACTATATTTCGGTACTTTTATATAAATTCTTTTTGAATAAAAAAGTACAAAAGTTGCTATAATATCATTAATTTTACCTATTTCGACCAAACTCATCATTTCGATATCGTTACCTTTTAATAAGTAAAATTAGCTGTGTTCAAAATGTATATAGTTCTAAAATATAGCGCTTACACATTACTCTCGGCATACACAGAGTTTTATTAACTAAAGCTATAAAACAAAGGAACAAATGTGTTTGTTAGCTGGTATATGAGTTCCTTGTCGTTGAGACTTTTCCCCCGCAAGAAATTGATATTAATGAACATATATACATTTATATATTAGGTCTAGTAAAAAGAAATCCATTATTTTTGCATGAAATTGAAGGTTTTATTTAGCATAGTTAGAATAATCATCCATTTTAGTTTGAATATACACCGTTTTGTTCGATAATTTGTTGTCATTTTGAACGTAATTTCATTTTGCCTCTTTCCTAGAAACCCTCGTTCTTATTGGCAAAAAACTGGGACAGTCGATTTTCATAAGCTTCGCTTGAGGTGACGTTTTTACCATTCAAATCATTTGCAATAGACAGGAACAGGTGGTAATCACTTGGTGCGAGGTCCAGACCATAAGGTGGATGCATAAGAACCTTTCAACCAAGCTTTCGTAGCTTGGGGGAAGTCACCATCGATGTGTGTGGCCTGGTGTTTGCAGAATTGACCTTTTTTTGCCTTTTTAGTTTGTAGTAACAAGGTAAATTCATGTAGATTACATAGTTAGTTATAAAGCAATTCAGCTTCTCCCAGCAAACCAAGAAGTTAACTCTTGAACAAGTGAATTTATACAAAAATTGGACAAAATACACAGTATAGTATCACGGACAGATTTTTTTATTGTCATCTCAAAATTTTACTTTTTATTAGGTCCAAATATAAATTTAGTTGTTACCATATACAACTTTATTTTTGTCATACTGAGAAAATGAGTTACACGATTGTCATGCTAAAATGATCTAAGAAAGAGAACAACCTAGAGAAAGAGGGATAGGAAATGTTAATTTACAGACACATATTATAGTTTCCAAATATGAGTTTTATCTACGAGTATCATCAAGTTACTTTTTGGAACCATGGTCTGATTTTAAGTCAAGATTTTGATAAACTATCCTCATTCTAGAAATTTTTAAATTCAGTTTTATTAAATTAAATGACTCTTAAAATTGAGGATGCTTCAGACTAGAATAAATTACATTGATTCATTTGGTCAGAAATAGTGATTATGAGTAAAAAAAAAAAAAGCTCAAAAATGGATGATGCATGGGCCACCCTTGGTCTCTCAATCGTACAATAGTAAAGAGCCCATAATCTCTTTTTTTATTGTTAATTTCATGTTATGAAAAAAAATAGAACTCATTTCTTTTAATATTTTATAATATTGGTAATTTTCGCCGATCATTGATCGATTTAATTGGCTCACGAATGTTTCTATCAATGGAGCTTTGGTACGTGTAATTATACAAATAATACCATAACGCAATGAAAAGCTTACACATCGTTTAACAAAAATTAATTAATTTTACGATTTCTTATCAATTCTTTTTATTTCATTTTAAATAATGTGAAAATTGAATTTAAACTAATGAAATTGAGTTATAAAAGATTTGTAAATGCCTATTATATATATATATATATATATATATATATATATATATATATATATATATATATATACAAGAACATCTATAAACCTATTAAATAAAACAAATCAAAGTCATTTGTAAAGTTGTTTATTTGTGTATTAACTTTTTTCCTCTCTAAATACAAAGGCTCAAAGATCTTTATCCTTGATGTACCTAACGTACCGATCTTTCATTTCCATTTGTGTAAATGTCTAAATATACATTTATCTTCTTTTTCTTCTTCTTCTTCTTGTGTGTATGTTTATTTGTTTCTATCAACATGATTGCTTATTATTTATAATTCTCTTGTGTTGACGGAGTTAAATACACTTTAAAAAAAAAACCTTGTTAAAAAAAACATCCGTTAACTTCCGGAAGGAGAGTCCAAAAACTAGCCCTTAAAATTATCTCGTATTGAAAACAAAAATAAAAAGATTAAAACTGCATCAAAAGATGATGATGTACTTAGAAATAGTTACATATATAATATATATAAATTTAATTTGTCAAATCAAGATTCAAAAGTTGAAGAGAAGGAGGATGTTATTCTATTGATATACACGACGAGCTTTTTGGAATAAACAAAAACACACACTGTATTCTCCCTTCAGCTGATTTTCATCATTTGACTCTTTTGATTTAAAGCAGTTGATCCTACGTGTTATAGGCTCAAAAAGGGTATTATTATTATTATTTATGATTTTGATGTATAAAAAATATATTAAATCAAGGATTGCGCGCCCTTTTTTTGAATTTTGAATATATTACAAGTAGTTTGTGATTGGTAGAATTTATAAATGAATAGTATATCTAAATAATAACTCAGCTCAATATTAAAACGTTGGCAACAAGGAAAATACAGAAGGGTAGCAGCTACCAGTTGTTTTTCCAAATTTTTCCTTTCCCTTTTGAGAGTCGAGGTTGCAAGTGGACAAAAAAGCTCGACGTGATAATATGTAATTATAAATACAGAACGATTTGTCTTGTCTCAGCTATTCCACACCTTACAGATAGAGTATGAGTATTTGCAACGTTGATTGCTTGAACTTGAAAATGTGCAGCTATTGAGCAGTTGTGAACAGTTCAGAGATGGGAATAACGACAGCGTTACTAACGACTTTACCTTTTTCAGTAATAAGTTAAGTAATTTTTTTTTTTTGATGACTTTCCCTTCTGTTAAAATACTGTTATACCGTTAGTATAAAAAAAATGTTTATTTCTTATTAATTCCATTTGTCGCAATTCTAATTATCTTGGTAGTTCATGAAGGCAATACCCTGCTTTGCAGAGTGAATACTACTCATTCTAATTTAGCTCATTTAAATACAGAAAGGTTTATATAGATTATAAATTTATTTTATCTGTTTTACTTTGTTTCTTATAAAATAACAGGAATTGAAGTAAGGGATTCCCTATTTATTTTTACAAATAAATAAATTCTTTTCTCTAAAACAATAGCGTTACTCTTTTATCTATGTAACTATACCTTTTCAAGTTTAATATGCGAATAAATTATAAAGAACAATATTCATGAAATTTAGTATAATAATAAATTTATTAGAATCTCATGCCTACAAAATTAATCACATCTATATACAAAACGATTCTGGATGCTAGCAATACAATTATTGAAAATCATTGAGGTAATTTCATTTAGTCCTTCTTCAATTAAGTGTTCCAGAGCTGTTCTTGATCTTTGCTCCGAAATGCTGTAATCATTTCTTTCAGCATTACAAATATTCTCCATTTTTCTAGCTAACTCTCTTCTCATAAAGGCTTTCAAAATTGACCAAATATGCTACATTGTATTGAGCAAGGGACTGTAAGGCCCAAGTCTTAAAATGTTGGTAATTGAAAACTCTTTTTCATTCAAAACATATTTAGTCCTGGAGTGTGCCGGAGCATACTCAATTACAAGTACTACCGGATCTCCATATACATCCTTTGCTTTTCTTAAGCATTCACGCACCCACTCACTCCATTGCTGTTTCCTCTGTGAAACTTCCTCGACTCACCTTATTTTTTTATTCTCATTATTTATAAAATAAATTAATTTGTTAATTTTCCTGAATATTGTTTTGTATTATTTATTTCCATATTGAACTTGAAAGGACATCGTCATAACTAATGGATTACTCTTTCCAAGTAACGTAATGAAAAACCGTTTTCTACTCATGTGTCAAGTCAAGTCGCAAGTCTTTGAATAAGAGTTCAAGTTCAGTCACGAGATGATATAAGTTCAAATCAGCTATTATACATCTAACAAACATTGTTCACACTAAATATTAAACGATGAATAATCCCATTGGGTTTTATTATATCAGCTGTTGACTTTTATACTTCTCTGTTTCTTCTTTATTATGGCCAATGGGCTCTGCCAGGTTGCAGGGAAGGTGTATTAGAGGGGACATGCTCACAACCAATACTTTGTATAAAGTCAAGGACCTCTTTTTGGGCACATGTATATTAATATAAGATGTGTCAAGGATCGAATTTTTATCTACATGGAAAAGGTAGTGTTCTGAACGTTGATTGGTTGAGTTCGAATTAGGAGCAAATGTTGAGTTGTAAAACTCCTATTAAATGTAAAATAATTCCATTTTCCAAGGATTTTGGGCCGAGTTTTTTTTCTTCATTTTTTTGTAGGCGAAAGGTTGCGAGATATAATAGAGATAAGTATCAGTTAAATGGTTAAAAATTACGTATGAATATGTAAATAGTAACTAATTTAATTTATTCATGAGTTGTATTATTATTATTATTATTGATCAAACAACGTAGCTTCAAATTATTCTGGCCCTGAATCAATGAAAAATCCTCGAAATAATTCATTCAATAAAGCCATATAAAAGTATAGAAGCTTAATTTTTTAAATGGTTACGCCATTCTGAGTTATGTCATTTGAGAATGTTTTTCCAATATTGAGAAACATAAAATGTCAAGTTTTATGAAGCAATTATCTATAACTTTTCACAAAATGAAGAAATGTCAAATCAAAAGAACATTTTGTTCATTAAAATATGATATAAAAGTGAAATTTGTGTGTCTCATTCACATTCTCAATTGATATTAAAATTGTGTCTCTCAACCTTTACTCAGCAAAAAAGAAAAGAAGAGAAGAAAAAGGGTTTGTCCACCAAACCTACCTAACTCTGGGACTATTTTTTAATAAAAATAATAATAGGAAGAAGCCGTTCTAGTTCATAGAAGCTGTTGATGTTTTGGGGATATCAATGTGTTTGAAAAAATTTATCCACCATTTCATGGCAATAATAAGTAATAACCATTTGATCGTTTATGGCAGTTAATCTGTCAGGGTCACAGATATATTGAGAAGAGGAAATCATTTTAAAAATATACCAATTTGGGTTCGGCACGATTTGAAAATTTGCAGATGAGGTAGAAAAGAATTCAGAACAAGAAGGATTCAGTTCTTTTTTCAGTTCTAAAAAGTAAAGGATATTTGAAGACCATTGACCACTTTATTAAAAATATATTTTTAATTTAATTGATGAATGTATCATAGAATAAGAAGAAGCACATATCCTCGATCCCTTACCACCACAAAAGGAGTTTAACTCAAACCTCTTGGTCAGGGAAAAATACAATAGTCCTTTGAGTGTTTTGTGTGTACAATTCATAACATCTATGGGATTCACAGACCCCTTTATTCCTCCATCTCAATTTAAATAACTGTATCAATTTATGTTGCAAATCTGAGTGGGAAATAATAGAATGGCAGGAAACTTCCTCGGTCATGCTAAAATCCTCTCTATTCATGTGAATTGCAATCTAAAGTGATATTTGAAGTACAAGTTAGTTCGGTTCGTTTTTTTGTGGCTTTTTATTTGTGAATAATATCTATGGATTTCAATCCTACGTAAACGTCTTGTTGCATAACTCCCGCTGCCTCTGCAAGCTTCTCTTGTACTTAACTCTTAAATCTTTTTTGGCATGTCCAGAGTGAGGCTTCTCTTCAACGCTGAAATCACGATTCTTGAAACGTCAAAAACATGATTTATCAGCTAAAGTATTGTTACTATAAACTTCTCTTCCAAATAAAACAGAAACATAAAACCTTCCCCAAATGCTCCTGAGTTACCACAAAATTTGACATATGCAACAAAGTAAAAAACAGATTTTTTGTTGGAAAGTCACAGTGATTTAAATATTATTGACACCGAGAAATTATATAATATTACTCATTTAAATGACGTCAATAGAACAACTCGGGGTTTTTATTGGCTTTATTCTAAAGTATGTTGTACAAGGAGCTTACTTTTGTACAAATTTCTATTCTATTTCATTTGATGTATAATTATAAATTGTGTTAATTCTATAAAGTGTATAGATATATAATGGGTTAAAAAGTCTTATTTAGGAATCAGTAGTATAAAATTATTAAATCATATAATTATTTTGTGAAATTGATATTTAATTCGGTGTAAATATAAAAACCAAGTATGAAGTTGAATCTTATTTTTACAAATGAATTCATTTTTTTATTTGAAAGTCATAGACGAAAGAGGTTGTATCAAGGGATTCATTGATTTTACTTATTTTTACTTTGAATGTCTTAAATTTGATTACTTTTGACATAGGATTACATTGTGCCTGAAAATGTTCCTTAAATAACTCTACCCAGAAACCATTTTCTCAGAGTTTGTCACCACCTACATACAAGCAATTTCTAGGAAATCTTTCTTTTACTTATTTACCATTTAAGGCTTCCTGTATGTAATTTAATTTAATGAAAAGTATACGCTTTATAATATATAAAATGTGTCACCGTCTGCGTTTTTCTATAAAGGCTATTCGTGAACACTTTAGGACTATGTTCCTACCTCTGTTGCAATTAAACATGTCTATGACTGTATCTACATCTATTGTTGCTTTTTAGTACAAAAAATATATCGTATAGAGTTTACTTTTCGAATCCTTTATGAATGATGGAGTTAAGGCAGTTTTAAAATAGTTGTTTTCTTCTTAAAGTATAGTATTAGACGTAGTCAAATGTCGATAAAATAATGGAAATTGCCGTATTCAACCATTTTGTAAGTACTGTTTGGATGTTCCAGGAGTTCAACATTACACACACACAAAAAAAAAAACAGCATTTGAAACTACTTGAATAAGTCTGGATACAATAAAACCTTTAATTTCAATCAAAAATATTGGATTTTTTTTACTAAGCCTATTAAAAAATTTTAATAGGCAATGACTTTCTGTGTTATCGTTGTCATACAATAAATTGTCCCGGGAAATGAGATTCCCGAGTACACATGCATATTGTACATGTGTGAGGATTGTACAAAATTTTTATATAAACACCTACAAACAATTTCTTGGAATCCCTTGGACGGTTGACTATTGAGCTTCTACTGCCTATGTTTTTCTCTTCATAGGGTCGGTCGAAGAAATCATTAAATGACGTACGCTTTACTACTAATAATTATATTATGGATGATGATCGTGAAGACGAAGAAGAAGAAGAAGATTCTCCTGGAGAGTGCGCAATTTTTTTTTTTTTTTTTTTATCAAGATTCGTTGTTGCCTCCCTGTGTGTGCTGTTGTTGTTGTTACCTGTTGCGTCTACTCACGGTTTTTTTATTAAAAAAACAAAAAAACTTAAATGTTTCCGTCTGTATTTTTTTTTAGCAAAATATAGGAGGGAAATCTTCTTGAATGCTGTTGTTGTTGTTGTTGTTGTTTGGTGTGTGCGACTCTATCCAGTTGTGGATTGAACCAGCAACGACTTCGTTGCTCTAAAAAAACACAACAATTTACATTATTATTTGTATAATTATAAATATAAATTATTGTTTTTGTGATTGTGTTTGTGAATTTAGTTTGTCTTGTGTTTTGTGAAACTGTGATTTTTGAAAAAAACAAGAAGAGACTTTATGACAATAAAAAAGTTATAAAAAAATAAATAAATAGTCATTCATTTTACTCTCTTTAACAAATTTATACTCTTTAATACACATAACTTTTTTGCTTGTGAACTCCGACTGAATTCAGAAATACAAATCTCAAGAAACTTTCTGTTCAAAGTGCCAAAAATAAATACAAAAAAACCTTTAAAATAAAACCCCAAAAAAAACTTTTTAAAAGATGTTTTATCAATGGTTTCTACTTTTTCTATTTGGTAAGTTTGCTTTTTGAAGTTACATATATGTATATAGTACATTAGTTATTATGACAATAGGGCATGTAGCGAATGTTTAAAATATATAATATTTTTATGTGATACTCGGATGTAATTTTTTGATTTTTTTATTCACTCTATCTATGATCAAATATAAATGCATTGAATTTGCTTTTAAAATATGCATTCATTAAGAAAATATTTAAAATGCAAAAAATCTTTAGCAGCATTTATATTTTCTAAATACAATTATAAATACTGGCAAAATATGTATGTATATATTCAGTACATTTAAATGTCAATTTTATTAAATTTTACTTTGCATTAAAATCCACACACTAACCCTGCCATGAACAAACGACAAATTGACCAGGAAGAGTACTTTTTTTATATCATCTCTCAGTATCTTAAGGAGCGGTGGTGTTTCCGAGTTACACACACACCCAAAGTCTCTCACTCTTAAGGGCTTGCAGATTTTAATAGATTTTTTTTACATACATATTGTTTGCAAAAAGCAACAAAACCTCGTAGAAATCATCATCACCACTATGCCTAGCTTATTATCTATCGTTCATAAATGTATAAAAGGGATGGTTTTGGAATGTGATGCGAGTACAGTATGCATTTTGTTGTTTTGGATTTATTTACTTTTTTAACTTGGTAATGTTACAAATTGATAAATAAAATGTACATATATAAAAGTTGTGTGGTCATATATGCAAAAAAAATATTAAAAAAATATGAAGAAAACATTCAAACCCTGGCGTTTACAAGCAACAAGGGAGCTAGAAGTAGGTTCACTGAACTTGAAATCCTATTTTTTGTTTTATTTTGTTTTGTGTGTTTCAAGGGTTTGAGGAATAAATTATGATTTAATTTTCTGGAGTGCTATAACCAATAATAAGTGTAATTTAAAAAAAAAAGAATTTATAACTTAGATGGGGTGAAACATAGCACTACTTTCATAGGCTTTAAAAAAATGGGTTTGTGTATGTATGTATATGTAATTTTCTTGGAATTTATAAGAGAGAAAGAGAGAAAAAAAAATTGGGTATTTAGGGGGGGGGGAATACTTTTTTTTTTTTGTTTCTTTGAACGAAGGGTAAGGTTAAAATAATAACAGAGTTTGTTTAAATTTTGTAGCATTTGTCTAACTGTAGTTAATTTTTTTTTTTTTTTTGCATAACACATAATGAAGGAGAGTAATTAGCCCCTTCAACGTTAGTAGTAGTATATGAGATGATTTATAAATGACAGACCTCGTATAATAATAATATGCCTTTCCTAACTCAATATGAATTAACCAGAGTGATAAATTAATCTCTTTTTTTTTTGATAAATGAATGGAGATTTTAAATATATTAACTGTATATATATATATATATATTGGCTTAAAATTTGTCAAATATAAGTAATATACTTTAGTACACATGCGTCCCAATAGATGTCACTCCTCATTCGACTACGTACTCATACCATTATATTTCATTACTTTATAGACACTTTATACTTTAAAATTGATATATATATATATATATACATATATAACAGATTGGAACTCATTTTGAGACATAAATAACGCTGCAAACGGGTCAGTATTACTCCCATAATGCACCCATCGTTTACACAACGAACAAAGTACGACAGAGAGGAGTAACACTCCTTAAATCTGGGTATTTACATACTTAGGTACATATAATAGGCATGGAATATATAAGACAGTTGTTGAGATAGTTCAAGGACCGGTTGGTTACTCAATACGTGTGAGAATCATGGGTTCTGTATATTTAACATGTAAATATATAGTATTCAAAGGGAATAAATATAATTGATACATATATCTATGAAACTTTCCTCAATAAAAAAATATAATTAATTATACGTAGGCATGGACAAAATGGGTAAAACTATTTAGAAAAATATTTTTACAAAAAGACCATGGTGAAAAAGTGAAGAATTTTTTATGTTCTTATTATTCATTTCATGATTGAGTCAACGTACTTTGATGTGCCTCTAAATCTTTGTAGATAATTGGAATTGTACATAATTGTTTCAATAACATCAAATATAACCTGAATATATATAATGTGTCAAGTCAATAAGAAAGGAAATTTGTTTTCAAATATTCAAAAAGGAGAAAATCCACTTTATCCAGTTTTTTTTTACTTCATAAATATAACGGTCAAATATTTTGGAGTCATTTTAAGACCTATACCGCAAGGTTTTTGCTAAAACGTCACTTTATATCAAGAAACCAAGGATTATTGTCTATTTAATAGAGCAATTGGATAAATGTTACGACCCCATATGTAGTCCGATATGGTCCCTGAAAGAACGTCCATCTTTTTATAGCCCCAGAGATTTATTTTGTAGCAGTTGTTTTTTCTTATAATTAAGTTGCAATTATTGGAGTCATTACTTAGTTAATCGAAATAACCTATTAATACAAACGAAAGAAAATATCTTCAAGAATAATATGAGTGCAGTTCACACTCATTTTTGAAATATTTCAGAGTAACTTGGTTTCTTGTTGACTTGACACGTACCTACACATATATATATATATAAATCTTTCATGCCTCGTGAATTGACAATATTCAATTTGACATTATTTCAATTCTAAATAAATATATGACTGTGTTCAATATAAATAGACATTATCATAACTCAACAAATATGAAAATTGAAGTAAATTAATTTTGTTCATAGAGTTCGTCACGCCACTCAATTCTAAATATATATAAATAATTACATATATTTTTGAACTAATTATCATCAAATGATTTGATAAAATATGAAACAATATATAATTACGCCAAATTTTACAATATCCATTTTTTTAATTGTATAAAAAAATTATGTCTAAACAATAAAAAACAATTTGCCATGAATTGCAATAGAAAAAAAAAGGTTTTTTGTTTTAGGGCAAAAATGATAGGTATTTGTTCTCAATTGAAAGTATTTATTTAAAATAATATTCATCATATTAAGTTCCTTCAAGTCAATTACTATCATATTTACAGCAGTTACATCTATTGGAAATATGGAATTATTTATACATTTGTATACATAGTTATATATATACATATATAAATATATATATGTAATTTGTCAATGAACACCTCTTCACAAAAATATGTAGCAACAATTACGAAACATGAAAGGATCATAAATTACACACAAAAAAAAATAATTACTTACCAGGGTCATTAAATTGATTTAAGCCCATTAGAACTTTGTATTTATTAATAAGGCTATGATGCTAAGGCCCCATAAACAACCCAAAAGAACCCATTTATAATAATATTTTTTTAATGCATTTTTTTTCCTCACTGATTTACAGTTTAAAATGTAGGCAAAACATGTATTCATTACTGCCAATGGATTGCCAATGGTTTAACATATATTATTACTCTATGAATCATTATCAAAGTATGTGGATAATGGTTTGTTCGTTGGTTCAAGAGTCACCTCCTTCAACTCTTGCTAGACTAAGAGTTGGTTTTTTTTAAAAAATAGTTATGTAAGCAGGATGTTATTTAAACGGACAATATTCGAAACGCCATCACTACTTTTTACTCAAGTTTTCTTTTTGAAAAATAGATAATAATAATTATCATTTATTTTTTTTTAGTCTTTGGTAGAGATAAAAGTAATGTTACGTAATAATGAATGATTACCATGGTAAAAAAAAATAGTTTTCCTTTTCATAGAAAAATTCTGTTTTCATCTACTCAATAGCAGTATTATTTTTAGAAGTTTTTTGTCTTTAGAGCCTTTGTGATTTATGTCACAGAAAAAAAGAAGATATATTTTATTTTATAAGATCTTTTGAGTATGAGACTGCTCTACAAAATTATCAACAATGATCCTTTAAACCATTTAAATGGTTTTTCTCAATACTTTTCATACCTACAAGAACCTTACTCTGTACAATGAGCTCTCAAATCCCCTACCAAAAAATCAAAAATGTATCTTTTTTTTTATATATTACAAAATTATTCATGCTGAATCAATAACCATTGAGACATGCGAACCAAAAGTTTAGAGTCTAACTTTCTAAAATGCACATTTAATAGAATCTTTTCAACTCATTCATCAAAAAAAAAATGAATGAATCAAAGAGCTAATCAAAAGACAAGTAATGCTCAGACTTCAAATCATTATAAATATGATAAAACGATTAATATTTTGCAACTTTTTTTTTCTTTCTTGCAGAATTATAAATATATGATTTGACAAATGATTTATAATTTGATTGCATTGTTAGGGTTGCTAGGTAGCTTGGTTTTTTGACACAAGTACATCCCATTCATTGTATTAGTACGTAGAATGAAAAAATGAACTAATTACTCTGTTTTTTGTGTCATATTATCAATGCTTTAGGTATGTTGATAGATACTAAACTGCTTCTTTGTACTCATGTAAAGGAATTTGATTGATAAGTTAGTATGATTAGTAATTAATTAGTACGCTGTTATTTCAATCCTTAAAAAGCATCATTTTGTGAATTAGTATTGACATAGAAGAAGACGCATGAGTGATCATTATAGTTATACTTATAAGTTTCTAAGAATGAAATAATACTTATTAAGTTAACATTTAAGCAATGATTTTTATTTTTAAAGAAAAGTTTATTTATTTTTCTTATTACAAAGACGTTTACCAAATATTATATTATCACATAAGATTATATCTATCATTATAAATAAGGACTTACTTATAAAAACAGTAGTCAAATTTCCTTATTAAAATAAACCTCATTATTCCTTCCTTGATTCTCAATTATAATTGACAAGTTCTTCAATTATTAAAAAAAAAAAACCCATACAGAAACTTGAGTCGTAAAAGTTGAGGGCCTCAAATGAATCATAGTACATCTTAGAGCAAGTTGTTAGGTATCATGAAACTATGTATTATTTCACAACGTTCAAAATGCATTTGTGGTCTAAAGGTATACACTCATGATACATATTTGCAGTATGATATTCATACTGCAAAAAAATTTCCCTTCAATGGAACTACACCAGGTAACAAAAATCAACTTTTCTCACTTGTCCATGCAAGTAGTTTAATTGCTTGTAATTAGACTTACATATTATGTACCCTTCGTATCATCATTATATTGCCTATGAGAACCATGTAACTACATATTTATTGACCGGATGTTCATTTCGGTTTGAGGAAAATCTTACTTCTCTTCATGGTTTTAACTTTTTAAAAAAAAAAAACATACTCTTCAGTCATAGGTAAAATAATAACACGAAATAAACCTGTATAATAGGGTGGCTCATTTAAAGAGGGAATTGTAAATGAATATTGGCAAACTAAAAAAACTTGTTATGAGATGGATTATGTGACTAGACAACACATTTTTAGGTCAGTGCATCTAAAGATTATCATGGATTTATCAATTGAATTGAAGTCATAAAAGTACTAGTTTGATGATTATTATGATTTTTTGAGGGTAAAAAATAATTAACAAATATGTTTTTCATATTCCATGACTACATCTAAATATGTGTCAATACTTTACGTCTATAATAATAATAATTAGACATGAGGAAAATTTTGAGATAGAGTTGATTTAAGGAAGGAAGGAAGGACAAGTATCCCTTGGGTCCAATATCTTCATTATCAATAGGCATTTAGTCTTTTCTGTATCATAGAAGAAATAACTTACGTCAGACATAAGGAACTCAATTTATGATTATTAAGACATCATGCTGAAGAAAAAGTGTGATCACTCTTCTGAATTTCTGACTATTCAAGTTCAATTCAACCCATTCAGAGTTTACAGCAGTTTTTAAGTATTATGTACTATTGTCAAATAGCAATCAGACAATAAAATGCAAAGGTACCAGATAGTTATTGTGTGCACACTCTCTCATCTCTACCAACTATCCATCTCTATCTAATATATGACAATACAACAAAATTCAGCTAAATTGAACCATTTTAAGAATTATTTTCAGTTCCTTATATAATTACATATATATATTTTACTTCCAAAATCAACTCCAAAACCAACAATAAACTTGTGCACGGTGATGCGTTTCAAAGTCATTTAAAAGTTATTCAAAAGATGTTTTGCAAATATGGCATTATTGAATGTCAAAAAACTAAATTAAACTCTTATTATACGTATGTATGTTTTTTTTTTTATGAATGCCTAATGCTAGTAGTGCTTGAATTCGTATGCTTAAAAAAAAATATTCTGAGAGAAACTAAACAAATAAATTATTTCAATTGTCTTGTAGAGTCTCTAAACCTGTTTCCAGCGGATTCCAGAGCATTTTCTTATTCTTAAAAATACACCTTGAATAGTTTTTATGCACAAAACCATTATTTTTGTTTATAATCCGGACATTTTAGTGTAGAGTATACCTATTTAGGAGGGTGTATATAAATATATGTTTGTAGACAGAACCAATCTGTAGATCAAAACAATGGTTCTTTTTGTTCAATTTATACGTCAGATGTTTGTTGCAGTTTTTTGTTTTTGTTTTTTTGTTTAAAGATGAGCATTAATACAAAATCAGGTTTTTTGTGATGATTTTCTTATAACCCACACTTATCAAAATATAGCCATTAATTTTTAAACAAATTCATGTACCAGAGTGTGTTGTCATCAAAGCTGAAATGAGCCAGCCCAGTTGTTTTACATATGTAATATATAATCTAGGTATTATAACAGACCCATATCAAATAAATAATTAAATGATAGATAAAACAATACGAAAGTATTTATGAAGGTGGCACACCTTTGAGCACATGGACCATTATTACTTGCTAAAAAGAAATAAAAAGAGGGTTTTAATCTATTTTTGAACATAAAAAAAAAGAATTGTAGGCTACGCGCATTCATGCCAAAATTAAAAGACCCTCCTGACCTCTTATCTTATTAGCAAGTACGATTGTCAGAATTTAAAGTGTATTACTATTGATGATAAATGAGGAGTGGATGTAAAGGGCCCTAAGATATATTTATGTAACCATAAATATGCACATAACTTTGGCCAGATTTTATATGGTAACTATGACTTTTTTATACATGTACATAATTAAACATGGAAATTTAAGTAATTTTTTTTAAAAAAATATGACTATGTATCACAACTAAGCATATTTACACTTAACTTTCCAATCAGCTGTTGATTTATTGCTTAGATTACCTTTGGCTCTTATGGAACGTTTACATTGATGATGTCACGGATTGAATGATACACCGAAATAGACTCCACATTGTTGACATAGAGTTGATATATGTATTGTTTAAATATAATAATATGAGGGAAGCCTCATTTAGGGACTTTAAAAATGTAGAAAAAAAACAACTGTACGTACATGTATTAAATGCAACTTGAAACCAAAGAGTAATATTTGAGTAGAATCAAATTACTATGTAAATGATGAAAATTCTTATGAAAAGACTCAGTTTTTTAATTAAATTTCGTTTTTGATGAATTAGGAACCAGGAAAATAGGATAATTACATATAAATGTTTGATCCTTCCAAGAATAATAGTTAATTTATTGTCAATTATATGTGAATGTAGAATAATGTCATAAGATATTTTGAATGCATATTATTAATTATAATGATTTAATAAAGAGAGAGAGAGATTTTTTTATATTTTTGATAAGCATATGGTTAGAGTTTAAATCTTTTTATTTGTCAGTACTATTCTGACATCCAATTCCACTGCAAAAATTCACTCTTTTCCTTAATATTAAAGATAAAATCATTTTTACTTATAGTAAATTTGCTTTTTGGTGCCCCCTCCAATATGGCGTCGACTTTTAAATATTATGAATGTGCCACGTGAAAACACTCTCTTCATGTGCTGAACAATTTTGAACATCTCAATTTTGACTAAACACCTTGTTATGCCATGATGAACGACCATTATTAGAAAAATAGTTTTATAAGAGCTGAAAAGAATTGGAGGACCTTATGCACTAAGATTTATACTCCTACTTCCATTCCTTATTGGGAAAGAAAGGATTGAGGACAAATGCAGTATAGAGATTATCACATCCTGTAAAAGGAATTGCCTTTTTTATGCGCCTTTTATTTTATATAAATCTTAGACGATGAACTTCAATTTCTCATATTTCCTTTTAAAAATTAATTATTCAATATACATAGTATGAGCTGATATCTACATAGATACATGCATTGCTATGACGTCAGATACATATCCCCATGAGGCCAATAAAACAACAACAATAACAAAAGCATACATATATGTACATATAATATAGTATAATACCTAAAAATCATCACAAAACAATAAACTTCTCTATGTACACTGATGAAACAAAAAAACAAAAAAAGAAGCATGTAACACATTGTTCATTCCTTCAGCTCTTACTGCACCCTTAAAAGATCTTTTTCAAAGAATTAAAAAAAATCATTCTATGACTCTATAGTTTTTACTTAGTTTATGAGTCGTATATATATATATATATATATATACAAGTATGTCTTATTCATGGTTAAAATGGTATCCAACAATAATAAAAACCATTCAAAAAAGCCTGAGCAGAAGTTAAGTCTGACACTTATGATGAATATATCGTTATTACTGTAGATTTGAGGTCAGTGGCATCTAATTATACAACTGACTTGTTTTTCCTTCAAGTAGTTTCTTATAGATTAAAAGGTGTGTGATTCATGATTGAAGAGAGATAGAGTGGGTGGGTCATGACTTCATTTAAGGCCTACCCCCTGGGTTGGAATTGCTCAACCGATGTATACATATGTATATATATATTTGTGGAACACAAGGTGTAGTAAAATTATATGTCAATTCTGGATAGGATCAAAAAAAAAAATTACACTACGTAAAAGTCTTTGTAAAGAGTAACATTAATAGCAAATATACTAATTCTTTGAATAAAAGCTACTTTGAATGTCACCACTATTTCGTTCTTAAAAAGCCAATATACCTTTTTTAATATTGCAAACTTATTTAAATGCCCTTTAACTAACTTTATAAGGGCTTCAATTGTTTCAAAATAATCATCATTTGTTTTAAAGGGTTCTATCTATCATTACTTTGAGTCAAATGTACACTGTAAAAATAATCATTTTAATATTTGGATGATAAACTTTTTATATATATTTGAGTAGAGTTTTTTAATTGTGTCAGTCGATCCATCAATATTTGTACTCCAGCCATGACAAAATAAAACAATAATGCTTTGTAATGGAGGAAAATATTGAGAAGACATACTAGGCTTTTTATTATGTTCATTTCATATGTGATTTCAAATACCAATATTGGTTTTTTGTTGCCAACACAAGAGTGTCAAATGATGAGTAGCAATGATACATACATTAATATACTACAACCTTATCTGCGTAGGGTCAACTTTAGTGTGGAAATATTTCTTTCTTTTTATATATATATAAAAGCAACATAAAGGCAACATGGCCACAAATTATTTTGCATAAAGGAACTTTGATTGTTACTATGCAATTACTTTAAACAAAAATTGATTAAATTTTTCAAAAACAAAACTCAAAAACAATTGAGGACAACTGACCATTATAGCCATTTTTCTCAACCCCAAACATGTGAATTAGTTGATTAAGACCCTAGGGCAGGTAGTATGTATATATATATATATATATATATATTTAAATAAAGGTGTTAGTATCTGTTAGTTTGAATCAAACAGTGGAAGTGAGTTTGTATGAGTGAAATCATTGACTATCACTTTGTGAATTCATTGTTGTTATCGTCATTATTTTTTTGTTTTTTTTTATGATTCTTTGTCTAAAACTTTGTGTTTCCATCTCGAATAGAGATGATAATTAATGGACAGTTTATTCATTCATCCATCGAGGCCCACTTGATTGTTGTATGTTTATCAAAAGAGAGGAAATTACTTTTCTATAGGTAGGTAGTTTTGTCACAGGTAGTAAAACTCTATTTCTCTCGAATGAACAATTAGGTCCATGATGAGTGGAAAAATAAATTCTCCATCGCATATTTGTATATATATAAAATTCCTTGACCAAATAAATAAATAGAATCGATTACATAATTCATGAACACATCATCAAAAAAGATGAAGCCTCAGGATATATTCTGTGAAGAGATTACAGCTTTTTTTTTTTTTTTTTAAAAAAAAAGAAAACACGAGAGGGAAAATGGAACACTTAGGCTCAAATTCATTTTTATTTGCTGTTCTCATAGTATGTTGATTCTTCGTTTAGAGTAATAAGGCGAGTCTATATAATCATTCTTTTGAGCTGTCCTAATATGTGTGTGTATTTAAAAATAGAGCCATTTGTCATAGATTTGCTTCAAGGAACATGTTATTTTTAAGTGTTTGGCTAATTTATAGGTGAGGCAAATAAGTGTTAGATAACAGTAGAAGAAAAAAAAAGACATAAAACATTTATATTTCTCTCTATGAATAACTTAAAGGAACAAAATGGGAAAAGTTAAGTCGCAAAAAATGATTTGTGAGATTTCAAGTTATTTAATAATATTGATGAGTTGACATAAAAAAAAATAAAGTTATTCCACAAAAGAGTTTGTTCATAATAATAATTAATTAATAATGTTGCAAATTTTTTTTTTCTTACCATTTTCTATATCCATCAAATATAATAGTGAAATCTTTTAATTAATTCTCTTTTTTGCAATCAATGATGAATATATACATATATTGAAAAAGTTTCAAATACCTTTTTCTTTATAGAGTGACTCAACTTCTAAATAACTGATCATGTATTTAATACAATAGAATTTATAATTTGTAAAGATTTGAATGCTTCTTGTCGAGCAACAATTAAGCATATTATAAAAAATCAATCCTAAGTGAGTCTTCAAGTGAAATAAATAGTAAATAAATTGAAGAAAATGTGGGAAGATTCAATCAATTCAAAACTTTTTGCAATGTTGTCAGAGATAAGGTAAAATTTACCTTAAACAAATTAACTAAAAATTATTCATTGATCAGACGTGACCTAAACTCAGGACCAACATTCTAAAGTTCAAAGCAGTTTGAAGCTTTGACTGACTCAAAAAAATAAATAGTTATTCATTCCAATGGAGTTTCATTGTATATACAGGGTCTGACTGATAAATCCAGAGTATTTTTAGTGTCATACAGACCAAAAAAATCAAAAACATTAGAGGATAAATGTATTATACAATAAAATACAATTTACATAAATATATAACAAATACATATTTCACATCGTCACCCTCAGGATGAACCATTTTCTCCAAATCAGCCCTACAATTTTTATCGACCCACACAACATCTGCGGATAGAAATGGTATAAACTTAAAGTCTCATTTAAAGAGACAGATATTTGTGAGTGATAAAAAGTGTTATACGGTAGACAGGTCCAGAAACGTACAAAAGGATAGATATCAAAGTCTTATAGATTTTCAGAAACTGGAAAAAAATTATACAAAAGTCTATATTTTTTCCTATATAAGTGGAAAATTGACTGCAATGGCCTCATTTGGAGAAGATATTTGATGCGTAGGGAGATCATACTGAATGGATTTAATGATGTTATAATTTACATTCATTTAATACATTTTTCTATCTAATTGCTCTTCGTAATTAGGAGATAGCTTTAATGTACTCAATATGACTTTTTGAAGTAAATAATTAATTATATGTACATATTTAAATGGATATTTTGAAGTACAAAAAAACAAAAAATATTTTGTCAATTCGTTTGCATCATTTGTTAATTTTATTTTTATAATTTCTGAAGCTTTTTTTATACGAATTCCACTTATTTGGGTTATGTGTTTCTAAATCCTAGTCAATATACATACATATCGTCTTATTAACAAAAAAAAAAAAAAAAACCACATCACAACAACTCCAATTGAATGAACATTGTATTGTAATTGATATTAGCCTTCCTTATATGAATGTGGATTCCATTATCGAGTGACAAAGTGTGGCTCATTATTGAATATCTATTTTATTGATTTTTCTTATTGAATGCTAAATCCAATATATCCGAGCTATTCCAACAAATGGAACAATAACTTTAATACTTGTCCCCTTACACTTGTACGTGAGCATTAAATGAACGGTTTCGTGACAAATCCATGTGAGAAAAAAAATATATACAAAGTTAAAAACGAAAAAGACACACGTTGATTAAGTATTTAAAAAAAAAAAAAAAAAAAAAAATCCAGATTGAACTTTTTTTTAAAGTAAAAAAACCCTCTCATAGTAGCATAAAGTATTTATTTGAAAGCCCTTATCAACTAAATTAATGAACTCTCTACTGTGTATTTTGGCTGTAAGTGAGACGATGAGTTACAGTTCTATTAATTACTTATTATTATCATTGGGATTTTGTTTTCTTTGATTAATTATTATTAATCCAAATAATTATCGGAGCCTACAATTGATTAATCATAAAAATGAAAGAAAAATATTATTTGAAAAACAAGGATTTGTAGGGCACTTAATTTTGAGGGGTGATAATATTAAAAAAAAATATTTTATGTCAACTTCACACTATACATTTGTTGAAAGGCAAATTTAGAATATACTCTTTTTATAACTTTGATGAATGGGCAACTTTTCTTCTATTGACATTGATTCAATTAGATATTTTTAGGAGAATATTTTTAAGACTTCAAATTATCTGCCTTTTTAATGGCTTCTCCCTTCGTTTATTTCAAAAGATATTTCTTTGTCATCTCAGAGTGTACTCAACCTTTATGAACCATTTTCAAATGACTGCCATTCCCACTTTTATTTTTTGTGTACAATTGATGTTCATTATATCATTTTCTATATCCGTTTAGAGTATGTATATACACATATGTAATTTCCGCTTTGCATCCATCACGAAATACATGTTCTGTATATAATTATTAATTATATTACATGGGAGAGTGCAAAAATTAGCTCCTTTTATTTAATATATATACGTAACTATGTCTCTACTAAATAGAAATTGACTCATATGATTTTTGGGGAAGGGGCTGATTATACTGATTATATTTGAGGGTTCAAAAACCGAGTTAACCAATGGATTGACATTTGTTCTTCAAATTGTCTATTGAAATTCTAGTAATATTTACGATACAGGAGTGCAAATATGGCTACTTCATCATTTTGACTATTCATGAATTATCTGTCAAGATACTGTAGAGAATTTAAAAATATTGGACTCAAAGTTTTAACCATTTGATGGTCACAGATAGGATTTTATGCTAATTTTTAATTTATTAATACTAATTGATAGTTAAAAGTACTGTCACATATCTAGCTTAAAGTACATTGATCACAATGAGGGTCTAAAATATTTACTTAGAGCGAAATAACTTGTCCAAATGGCTTCACTAGTCAACTTATGGTTTTTGAATTGTTAGATTGTTTAAAAAAAAAGTTTCATTACAAAAAATTTTTTTTTTAAATTGAGGACTTCTTTTTATATTTTAAAAAATACATATTATTTGCGGAAATACATACGATATCAGTGCTAATTAATTGGTGGGTTCGACCCATCCCCGCTGAATATTAAACTGCTTAAAGTCGGTCAATTTATTTGGAATTTTTTTTTTCATATTTAAATTGGTCCAACACTAGTCTTTACTTGTATATATCTACTAACAGATGTCAATAGAATTTAAATTACATATTTTTGCACATAAAATGTATGAAATAAAGGAATAACAGTGAGGAAATACGACAGCTCACTCATAAGTTAAAAATGAAAAAAACAAAATGGAAGAGACATTTAGAGAGTGATGTTTATTTATGCTAATAAATTATATAATAAATAAATTGAATTTAAATATTGCGTATATGTACAATGTATTTATACGTCTATTATGTAAAATAATCAATGGATTGACTTCATTTTTTTATTTTTTTTATGAGCAGATAGCATTGTATTTAAGACGTATACACACACTTTGTGATGATAACGTACATATAAGTAGAAGTTATATACCTACATAGTTAGGTATTAGATGTATTCAAAAGTGTCTCTAAAGGGGAAAAAGAAAGGAGTTAATGATGTGTAAATTGTAGGAAAAAGTATGTTTGCATCTATTTGAAGAGTATCTTTTGTATGAAGAACATAGACACTAAGTACTTTATTCCATTGTTTATGTGCGAGCATTAACATGATGTTAGTTTCATTGTACATCCCAATTTTCTTCTTCTCAAAATGAATTAGTAGTTAGGCAACAAACTAACAACTAAATATGAAACTATTTTTCATTAGATTCCAGGGAATTGCTTACAGCTTAACAGAGATTATTAATATACATATTCAAACTCAGCAATAAAAACTCTAATAAGGAACAAGAAAATTAGACAAATCAACAGTTTGTACACATATACATGAATATTAATGGAATAAAAACACCTGATGTCAAAGGGAGTATTGAAATCAGGTGATTAGTTTGCTGACTGTAAGCTTACTTTTTTATTTGTCACCCAGGATGGTTTAAACTACTCCATAAATAACATTGCAATCTCTTTGGCTTCATATTCAGAAGGGATTTTATTGTACTTTTGTTATCAGCTGCTGTCGATTGTTCTACTCCTCAATTCCCTTATTAGTGCTCTGACCAACATTGATTCGTTGCACTTGAATTATTTAGCTGTTGTGAGAATTTAATGGATAGAAAGAATTGGCTGGCATTCAAATGATTTTGGGCCTTCTTTCTTTCTTTCTTTCTTTATCGTTTTCGAGGAGAAAAGGATGACAGATAATGTACAGATGATATTTTGACATGCCCCAAAGCAAGATCTGACTGACAAAATAAAAAATAAATAAAAACGAATTCGTAGCCAGAGACACAATTTCGTACAACTTTCGTTTACAGCCTATGTGAAACATTCATAAGTTAATGGATGGATGTTTGTATGAATGTTAAAAAGGGATTGACCTAAAAAGGTAGTATTACTTAAAGTAGAAAATAAGCATATCAATTGTGATTGTTATTATTCACAAGTAGTAGGCTCAATATGCCTACTAAATAGGTACTATATTAAGGTACATAAATATACGTATTTTTAATCAGATAGTCGTCCCCCTTGAATTCATTAGTGACTGTTATATAACCACAGGAATCTGATGGTCCTATAATATACGTATGTAGATCAAAAAAGAAAGAAAGGAAATTGGTTATATTAGAGTCAATTGGTTATAAATAATAGAACGGAATATATAGTCTCATACGACAATAGATAGTAGGTATACATACATACATACATAGGAATATAGATTCAAATATGTAGAAACAGAATTTATGATTATCTACAGAATATATATACATATATATATATGTATACAAGATATTTACAATCTTATCTCATGTTATAATATATGATTTCATTTGTGTCTTTAAAAATAGTCTTTATGTATGTATATTGAAGTTCAGGTGGAAGTACATAGAATACTTCTTAGATACAGATGCTCAGAGGCATTTAATTTACCGTAAAATTAAATTTGTATTTTGAAAAAGGCCATATGTACAGATTCATTTTATTATTCTAACAGGATCAAAATGAAGGAATGAGACAATCTTTCTACTAATTAAGCAGAAAAGGGATTCAATAATAATAATAATAATTAATTAATATTTGTTGTTCAAACTCACATTTTGAGTTTGTGAACGATGAATCTTTGTTACGATGCTTCAAATAAACGATACATATCATGGTACTATCATATATAGCAAATCAACAAAATGGATTGACCTGATTCTTGGTCCCTTAACCTCCATTCGAGCATTGCACACTTCAAAAGCATATTTGTATTTCCCCTTCAAGAGCCAAGGCGAATTTTTTTTACACTTTATACTATAGACTCTTACCATTTTTGTTACACAAAAATTATTTTGTACAAAAATATTTACCTTACATCATTAACCACTTGCTTAAAATTTGAGGGATCAGGATTGAAAAATCTAATCTCTAGACCTGGGGTGTCAAACTCTTGTGATTTCACATCACGGGTCTCATACGACCCCTAGGTAGACGAGTTTGTGGGCCGGACCATTAAAATTATAGCCTACTTAGCTATAAGTAACCAAAATATCATGTTTTGATATAAAGAAGAACAAGGACATTGTTAAATTTAACTTAAAATGTATTGAACAACACTTTTACAAAACATTTCACAAAATTGTACAAACTTTAAGAAACTGGTACTATCGAAAATTATAATAATGAACTTTACATGAGACTTATAAAGAAAGACTGCCATGCACCCCCAGCGGATAATTTATGAATTACATTTAATTAAAAAATGTAATCCCATGTCTTTTATGTATTTTTACAACTTACAAATTATCCTGCGGGCCGTATCTGGCCTGCAGGCCGTATGTTTGACAAATTGCTCTAGACTTTAACAAGTATTTGGTTACTAAAATATACAGTACTTTTGTGGAAAGGGATTTTAGAGCAAGATAGAGGATTTCATATTAAAATAAAAGTTGTCGTGCCATTAGGCTAATAAAGCCACATTGCATTTACATATATGAGTAAGATTTTTGCACAAACAATTTTTTTTACAAAGACGTCAAGATTATAATACCAAGTTGCAAAAACGAATCTGAAGAGAAAAATAAGTAATCCATACTTAATATTCTACTTAAGATGTATGCATATTTTGACGAACTAGACCGTATGTAATCATAATATACATATAATTTGCCATAAAGGCTCTTACACCTAGGAGACTCAATTATCTTCATAATGACTTTCATATATGTAGTTGAAAGGTTAATCACATCAGTTATTGTGAACATTATTTATACATAAAATCATAATTAATAAGTGTATATAAATTATTATTAGAGTTCATGTATTAAGATATAATGACATGGGTGCTTAAGGGGTTGAGTTATGCAAATAGTCGTGACTTGGCTTATGTTTGTGGACTGACTGTGTGTGAGTGGTTTTTTTTTTGTGGTTGTTACTTTTAAAAAGTTTTTTTTTTTTAAATAAAAAAAAAAAGACAGATAGTTTAATTTGTGTGATCTTTTTTCTCTTCTGCGTGTTTGTTTGATCTTTCAAGGAGTGGTGAGTTAAGTGTTACTGTCAAAGGTATCAAATTGTAGACAAAGCCAATTTTTCTTTTTTGAAAATGTATAAAGTTCGTCATGCCTTTATTCATTGGAGAGCGTGAGAGGAGTTTTGATAGTTTTAAAGTGGATCAAATAATTTTTTAAATATATAAATCAACAGTAATTGATACTTTTGCACAGATATTATTTCTTTAATATTATCGTTGCTAAAATAATGCTCATACGTGAGGTTTTTCATTTATACGTATGTAAATAAGTTCCCATTGAAAATAAATGCAACATCACCGCATTGATCAATGCTTATTTTTTAATTAAAGCACTTTATATAAGTCCATAGTATATTCAAATGTCAATGCAGAGAGGAGGTAGTGATAATGGTTGCTATAACGTCTTTCAATCCGTTTGATCAACTCTGTGCCCTGATTAAATATCATCATCATCACCTTAAAACCATTCATAGACCCTGTGAATCATGATACAAACATAAGGAGGCAAAGAGTCACTCATGAAGTATTTCATGAACCATTAATGCATTTAAGAGAAAGGGTACATCAACATTTGAAATTTTATAATCTATTTAGTTTGGTAGTAGGTATGAGAAGAAGAGTATTTCATGCTTGAGGCGTGTGTATTTTTGAAGACTATACATATTACTAAAAATAATAATAATATTTGCCTGAGGATGACATTGAATAGAATAAATGATAAGTTTTGTATATATATATATATTTGTTTTGGTGAGTGTTTTAACAAAAGAAAAAATGATGTAATGATGTTAAAATATCAGGTTACTACTTGATTTAGTTTTTGTTTTTTTAATGTTCATAGGTTATACATACAAATTACTTAATGATTTGAACAACAAAAAAAAAATATGTTTCAATTTCATTTGAATATAATATTTCAAAAAAATAGGTTTTGAAATAGTTGACCGTTCTTCATGTGACATATTTATTCCTTAATAAAGGAAAAAAATAAATATATACATAGCTACAAAATGACCTGGATTGATTGAAAGGGGGAGTGGAGACGTCGTGACTTGAATGACCCATCCTCACTGCCTTACATACCTTTATAAGCCTTGACTCATTTGTGATATCATTTAAGTCTATTTATATGTTAATTACATTTATGATTATGAAAAGTTAGATCCTTTTGACGTAGTTACTAGAAGGTTTGGCTTGAAAATGAGTGATAAACTATCCTTTTATGCTTTATTCATGCATGTATGTAACTGACTCAAGTGTGTGTGTGTTTTTTTTTTTCTCACTTCTGTGGGTAGGCTTGACACTCAATGAGTCCATTTACACTTCATTTTTTTTTTTCTCCAGTGTGAAAAACAAATGATACACAAATTGATACATTGGTGAGCCAACCATATTTGCCGACTTTAACTAGTTTTAGATGAGTTAATTAACTCTGGAACTTTCTCAATATTACCCATATTTAATTTCTAATTTTCTTTCACTCTTACTTAATATTTTGAACCCTGATTTCAATCAATGTAATTTAGGTACTCTGACATTACTTTAAACTCTTATTTCATATATTATAAAAACTGTATATACGCATAAAGTTCTATGTGAAGTCATTCTGGTTTTGAATAATGATACAACTGAATCCACAATTTGGAAATAATCATAAGAAAAATTCGAGAAAATAATATCCCGAAATTTTGGCAAATAATTCATCTTTCTTAATATGGTGATAAGGAGAATTATGCAGTGGCCCAAGGGGTCCTATTTGGACTTTTACTTTGTTATTTTTACTAAGGTCTCATATATTAATTTGAGGAAGAAAAAAATCGACCAACTAATCCGTTTTTTAACTCCCTTAAATCATCTGTTTCAAAACTTGATCATGTCCTAATATTTATGTACATATATGTAATTAATGACATTTCTTTCTTTAGAATTCACTTTGTCTACATAACTATCAATTAATGAAATCATTAAGTCAATTATAAATGCAGCACATGGTTTGAAACAACTAAGCACAAAATATCATTATACCTCACTCTCAAAGAAATAAGTTCATCCTATACACTTTTTTGAACGTGTGGGATTTAAAATTTTTCGATCATCCCCCCCCTCTCCTCTCAAAAAAAGACACACAAAACTAATTAATTTTAAATAATCTCCAAATGAATTAATCTGTGAACAATGCTTCTTTATGTATGTATGTATGTATGTTGTATCTATGTACTTTGAGAGAAGTAAGAGAATATATGTATGTATGTATGAACAAAGGTTAATTGAATAATTGACCAAGAAAATACGTAGGTAGGTACATATCTGAAAGAGATCTTGAAATATGGTTCCTTGCTACTCCCTTCATCATCAACAGGCTGTTTGTAGGCACGTTACATATCTAGATTCACTTTAGATATGTAACATATTTTCATGAATTCTTTATCCCTTAGAAGTGGGTTATAAGATCTTTTATACTAATAATAATAATTATTATTATTTTTTTAAATACGTTAAGAATAGATGTAGCCTCATACACATTGTGGAGTAAGCGCAACTTGTAAAAAAAATACATTTTTGATAAGTCACGATGCATTTACAAGTCTGTAATTGATGTAGCGAATTGTTTGTTGTAAAAAAAAGCAGAAGCACTTTATATGCTAATACATCGACTTCATTGCTTAAAAAGACTTTAATTTTTGTATACACAGCTACTACTCATATGAATTTGTCAATGGGTATTTGGGATATTTAGTAGGGGTCAAATGAACTCTTCCTAATGAAGAAATAAACAGATAATGTAGAAAGGAATATAAAGATATTAAATATACATACGTTATTGAAGTAATACACAAAAGTTGAATTATAACTTTGTTACTAATTATGAAATCGACCGACTGGTTTTTTTATGAAAAACAAATTAAAATAATTATGGGATAATACTTGAAATTTGAAATTAAGGTCACAACTACTGACTCCATGCATTTTTTTTGTTGTTTTTTGAAGATTCAGGTATTGGAAAAGAGGTGTTTGTGAGTGGCCCATGGAGATAAATAAACACTTCTTTTGAATGATAAATAAATACTATTAACTAATTATTACAAATTTCTTTTAAAAGTCCGGTAAAGTAGGAACAATCTACAAAATGAACTATAAGCTGATTGTATTAAAAAAAATCCCAGATAAAACATACACATATCAGGTCTCTAAAAAATAATATTAGGAACAAAGATCAAACAACAAGCTTGCATAGTTCTTCATTTAATCTACAAAGGTCACACCCACAAAGGTAATCATTGCAACTCTTATTAATTATATATACATAAACACAATTAATCAATGAATTTATGAATGCGCCATCATTCTATTAAAGGGGGGAACTACTTGTCACAAAACTACATATTGAAGTTTGTAGTTTGTAGATACATATGTATAACATAGTGTGTGTTTACTTTGGTCAAAGTGATGGCATTCAATGCCAGCATTAATGAGTTTGTTGTATGTATATAATGTATTGTTGTCCAAGGTGTGGAGAGAGAATGACTCCTTTAGAAAAAAATTGCATTTAATAGAGGCATCGTTCATTAAAATTGTCAAATGTATAATAGCTTTAATTCATGTGTAATAAGACAAATTATACTTTTTTTTGCCAATTACATGGTAAATCAATTACATACAGACATTATACTCAAGTCATGACTTCTTTCCCTACCTACTCACTCAAAAAAATACAGTATTACTTACCAACAACAGCTTAAAACAATTTTCTTTTGCTTTGTAGAGGCCCATGACTCTCAGTTTAAAATAAATATATTGTAGAATCATGGTTCTTTAATACATTATATATATGTATGTATGAGTTAAATATGAAATGTAATTTTCTTGGAAGCTCCACACGTCACTTACCCATCATTTTCTAAATGAAAAAACTCTAGGCAATAATCCCTCAGAATGAATGGAAAACAAAAAAGTAATAATCCAAAACAGCTTTGAATCGATTTCAAATACCCTAAAGTCAGCCTATACAAATATGTGTTTTTGTGTGTGAACGAGTTTTTTTTATTTTTGGCTACAAGGTGTGTGTGTATGTGTTGAAAAATATTGTTATTCAAATCAAGCCCAAAAATAAGGATTATATGTACATATTTACTGTCTTACCTAAATAATATATTTTTTTTGCTAAGTTTTTATGCTAAATTGATCACAATTTTCTTTGTGAAGGTTTTTTTTTTGCCCACATAAAATTGGACAATACATATATGACTTTGGTGAGTGTGGGATGATTGGAATAGACCTTTATATACATATTATTAAGTATACCAAAAATTAAATTAGGCCTTTGATATGTGAATTGGCCCTTGCCTTTGAGCAAAAATACTCCCTACCTAATTTATACATTCATAGACGTAAAGAGTGTTAAAACTTCCTTTTGCAATTATTTATAAGGACCTAAATATGTAAATGCCTCCACATTTTTTATGGACTTAAATTACAATCAACTCAGTATTAAGGGCACAGTTGTTTGTTTTAAATATATATATCCTTAATATGACCGTCTCTACAGCAAGAGTATTTCACACCTTTTAAAAGTAATTGTTATCCTTTTTGCACATATATTCATATAGGCATGAGGAGGGCACGACCCTTTTTGAAGAAGGGCTTCAAGTCACAGATCACCTTTTTTAATCTTCTGTGTGTGTGTGTGTGCGTTTTTACATGATAATAAATCAGTCATAAGGTGTTTAAATCCTTTGAAGTTTTATGACTGTCTTTATAGGTAATTGTAAATTTTACAAGCAAGTGAGGCATTGAATCATAAAGTCACATGATCCATGCATGGTTTGTATGTATGTATGTATTTAGAAGCTTCAAAAAGGCTTGGAACTCTTTCCTTTCTTTGGGTTTAATTTGAAAATGACGTAAAATAAAAGATATAAAAACACGTCAAAAAGGTACACGAGAACTTCATGTTATTCAAATTCTCATGAAATTGATTGCTTATATATATGTATATTATGTTTATTGTGAGATTAATTATTTTATGAGGAGGGTTTTAGGGGGGCGGAGGTATTAGAAGTTATTTTAAAGGAAGAGTTTGTGACATTAGCCCCATACTAATTACATTTATATATTTCCTCTTGTTCAAAAGAATGATTTTTATTCACATGAAAATCCCCATGATATCTCGCAACCTTTTTCTCAAAAGGATAAAAACTCAAATGCACGATGGGACTATGTATTCTCCCGTCAGCTGTTTTTATTCATCAGTTGACTCGTTTGATTTGACTCTAATTATTATGAACTCAAAAAGGGTATGCGTATTATTTATGAATTTGATAATTAAAAAGTTTATTAAATCAAGGATTTCGCGCCTTTTTTTGAATTTTTATATATTACAAGTAGTAACGATTAGTTTGTGATTGGTAGAATTTATAAATATTTAGTATATCTAAATAGTAAATTATGCCAAATATTAACAAGTTGGCAACAAGGAAAATACAGAAGGGTAGCTACCAGTTGTTTTTCCAAATTTTTCCTTTCCCTTTGGTCAGTCGAGGTTGCGAGTGGACAAAAAAGCTCGTCATGAATTTTACAGTGAGGCTATTACTACACACATACATTGACAAGAAATAATTTGTGTTACAATATAAATAATAGGGTTGCAAATCAACAGCTAACATACAAAATAAATAGAACCTTCTTAGTACGTCAATGAATGTCATTTTCCAAGTTTTTAAAAAGATTTACACCCAAAAAAGTACTCCTAGTCATGAACTATTTTGTGTATAGTTATAATTATATCTTATTGAAATATGAGTTCCTCTGGGTACGTGATGAGTATCTACCAGCTACCGAACCATTCAAATTCGTGACGTTTCATACATGCAATGTATATATATTTGTAACTATAATATAATTGAAATATGTTGGTGTGGATAATCGTTAAAGAATTTATTCCATTGTTGACAATTCATGAAGTTGTTGTTGTTGCTGTTTTGGGTGGTCGTGCCCTTAGGGACCTGACGTATCTTTAACTGTGAATAAATCATTATTAGGTACTCCTTTGATATTCCTTATAATATAACATTATAACATGTATGTTCATATATTTTATGTAGGCAAGTTGACAAAGGTTTTATACACAAATAAATAAATAAATAAGTAAAAAAAAACATAGGTTGGGTTACCCTTTGATGATGAAGGGATTTTAATTAGGACATGCATGAAGCATATTTAATAAAAATGTTATTAAATATAAATGTTTTCACACATTCAACAATGAGGGGTCACCATGTTTGTTTTTTTCGTAAAGGATATATATGCTATGTACAAATGGAAATTTTGCATCATTTGTAAGTAAAAACTGATTGACCCAATTACAATTTTTTTTTATTTTAAATGAAGTATTTAAAATTCCGAATTAAAGGTACTTTAGTGTAATAATGAAGATAGTACAATAATAGGAATTATCAAGGGTCTTATTTTTAATTTTCTTAATGAAAAGGACTCGTTGACATGACGAGTTCTGTGGCTCATAAAAAAAATAAAAATAAATGGGTCATACTCTAATCTAACTCAAAATAAAATAATAGTATCGATATAATTAATAGTATAATTATAACCACATTATGAAACGTACAAATTGCAGCTTGTACACAACAAATATATATGTAAAAGTTAAATTAACATTTTTTAGTCAAATCAACGTTATTGAAACATCTAAAGTGCCAACATTTTGTGGTATATTATATATATATACTTACTTCTATAAATATAATAATATGTTTTTCAAGACTGTAATGGATCTTGAAACAATTATGCGTGACTTCATAATATTTGCATTTTTTTTTGTTCCTCCGTGCAATTTCACATGCTTGATTTTTTTTTTTTTTTTTGCACACAAAAAAAGCTTTATGTTGTATTTTTTTTGTTAAAAAGTTTAAAAAACAGGAACCAAATTTTCTTATGCAATAGGTTCCTTTGGGTCTAGTGTTTGTTCCACGCAGCGTGCCTAAAAAAACCATGTTCATATGAGGTTACACATGAAATTGTACGTACAATTTATGTACAAGAAAATGATTATATCTTTTTTTTTAAATGTCCATTTATGATACGTGGAAGCTTACTTTATAGAGTATCATTTTGAATGACCGTCTACCATACATTCTATGGTTAATCAAATACATTTGTGCTATTTGATTACTGTTTTTCATAAGTGTAAAAAACGATTTCTTGATCCATTTATTTATACACAAGTGAACTCATGCAAAAATATATGCAGATCCATTATTACATCATTTCCACATCCTGTTGTACCTACCTATGTATGTACATTAAGTAGTCGCTAGTCAGATATTGAAGAGGTTGAAATATTTATAGATATGTAAGCATTGATTCCTGAGAGGCAATAAAAGTGTGCAAACTTTACAAGGAACATATATATATATTTATATACATATATTAGCAGTATGGAAGTTAGGGCCATGTTGATTCTAAATAAGAATGACATTGCAAAAAAACAAAAACCCAAAAACAAGAATAAATATTGAAGCAGATAATAATGAAATTGAAGGTATGACGACTCGTTGAATAAAAATCAACGAGTGTGCAACAGAAGTTATGTAACGAAATTCATATTTATTTATTCATTTTTTTTTCTAAATTAGTTATGGGAAAAACTTCTTTTTTTTAAAAAAAAGTAGTACAGAACTTTTCCTTCGATGCATATAATACTTATCTATTTTGCCTTAAAGTACATTATCCGTGCACTTTGTTTATTTTCATAACATATATTATATTTAAAGCATAAATTATTTATTAAGGTATACATGCTTACATTCATAGATGACGTAAAGGCATTGTTTTATTTCAAGCGAAAGATATTAAGAAACTACAGCTAGTTTAAACTCTAAAGAGTCTTTGCTACAACTGTGATAAGTTAAATATATAAGGAAATATATATATAGAGAGAAATTTTTGATAATTTTTTTTATATATAAGAATGTTGCAAAACAAGTTTTAAAAGACAGATTAAATCCCTTCTAATGACAATTAGGCTGAATTGATTATATCAAATGGAATTAAAAAAAAGAAAAAAGAAGGCAGGTTATACACGGTACATTTAACTTCTTCTTTTTTTCGTATAAAAATACATTTGAGCGAAACTTTGTTGAAATACTTTTTAAAGATGATTTATTCAACTGTAAAAAATTATAAAATAGTGAACATTATATATCAATGCACTTGGATGATAATGAGTAAAGAAAAAGCATGAAATTTTCAAAAAAAAAAAAACACATTAAGTGACATCTAAATGATCAATTGAGTTTATATATATATAAATTGACCATTGTCACTAAAACCCATGAAATCCTTTTTGTTCTTTGTGAAATTTTTTGGGTTTTAGGTATATGAAATAATAAATTAATTAATCAGTCTAATAGATGTTTGCTACAGTTGTCTCTAGCTATTTTATTTTCAAGCCAAACTTCATTCGGTAACTTTTTACGTGTTGTAGCAATACTCATCACATCTCTTAGAAAAAGACTTAAAATCATGTAGTTGGTATCGTGTCAATAACACTCTACATTCTTCCGGACAGTTACGACTATATTTAGTAATGTAAATAATATGCAAAAAGCCACGTGCGAGTTTTTTGTGGAGTTGGCTCTTCGAACAGTACTTTTTGTCTTCCAAAGCTGTTATCATTTTTCCTTTATTACTGAGGGGGCAACATCTACCTGATAGTAAAGATCTTGCATGAAGGAATACATGCATTAGTGTTAATAAAGCAAATAAAATGTAAACAAAAAGGGCTCAAGTCCTCGTATAATTATTATTAGTTAAAAATATATAATTTCCTGACATTAATTTCAGTTAATTTTCTTCCTCTCATCGATGGTAAACATAATGTTATTATTTATTATTGATGTCTTCATTTGTATATATAAAGGAGAATAGCAGCTATTAGCTTAGTAAAACGTCATGACAGCTCAAGCTGCTTCCCTCTCAATATTCATCAAATGGTCAGAGTTACCAGGTTGATTTTCGCTTTTTTTTTTATTTTACAAACTCCATTTGCATATTATTTACACTCCTAACTATATCTTGTTTAATATATAGTAGGGATAGTACTCATAGCTTAACGAGAAATAATAATTTGAATTAAAAAGTCACCTAGTAAAAAGGAAGAGAAGTTGAAAATCAATAGCTGACAAAAAAAAAACAATGGAGCTATATATGGTTTGAGGAGCACTGTTGTGACTTATACGAGGCATACATATGTACGTAATACATATCATACAAACAAATCATTGTTAGATTAAGAGATATGGATACAGTATAGTTAATATAACTACACAAATTGCTTTATAAATTTTATGGTGGCTTAGTTTCGTAAGCATAGATTTAGTTATATACATAAAATATATCTATAGATATGTTTTCATTAGTTTTTCATTAGACTCCCGAGAGTTGAGAATATGTAATGACAAACTTCATCATTTGTCACAGTATTTATCAAGAGATGGCACACAAAGACAATTTTCATTGTTTAAAATAGCACTTAATTCATTTAATACTATGAGCAAAAAATAGCGGTAAATTTGAATAAATTTTAGGGGCATTCCGATAGGGATCCAAGTTTTTTGTATTGAAGTTGACTCAACTGACAATCGTGTGATAAATATCACGTCAAAATGCGTCGTCCTTTTGTGAACAGATAAAATCAAATTGTTCTTTTTTAAAATGTCCACAAAATGATGACAGAAATGCAATTTAGAGAGATGTGAACCCAAACCAAAAAAGTGTAAACGAATATTTCAGACTGTATTCTTTAAATTTTTTTGGGGTATTTCTGGTTTATTTCTCGAGATACATAGCCTTTAACTCAATAAACTTACCATCCGGTTTTTAATTTTTATAGCATATCTAAATTCAGCATGTAAACTGTTTGAAAATTGGAAAGAAACGTTGGCACATTTGCATTGTCAGACCTTTAACTTCTCCTATAAATGCCACTGTTGTAATTATTATTAATTTTGTACTCTTCATGGTTGACTAAATTTCTATTTTGAAAGAACAGCAGAACTTTCTAAAAATAGTACATAATAAAAAACTGTTGATTTACCCCTTTAGTATGTCTTTTTGACTCATGATAATTAATGATGATTAATTTGACATGACATTGTACCATTACTGTCATTTACAATATATTATAAACTTTTCTCGCACACGTCATTTACTTTGTCAATGACAAAAGGGGTTCCACTCTACTTATCTAGATAAATATATATGCATTTAGTTGTTAAGATTCCTCTCTTGTCAATGATTGGGCATATTTATTAAGTGAAGGTAGGATTACAATTTTGCACAAGATGAATTAAATTAATTCATCTTAAACAACATATTTTATTTTAAAAAAGTATGTATTTCCTGTATTTGCTAACTAGAGCAAAACGTAATCTAAATAAAATGTATGTTTCAATAATTTTATACATCAAGTCACAACTTTAAAATCTTTTTGAACTCACAATGTGCATGAACACACTTGACGCTTGAGTAAAATGGAAAAATCTGTTTTTTGTTGGACTTTAATTGCTCGTGCAACCAAGTGTTCATCCAAGCAACTTGTTGATATTTGGACAAAAATTAACGAATGATGATAAGAGTATAAAAACAGGTGTACATTAAATAGTTTTTTATATTATTTAAACATCACAAGCTTACAACAACATCTTCACTCTCAACCTTTCACATAAAAAAGAAAAGAATGTTCGTGGTTAAATTCTGACGTCATTTTATTTCAATCTTTATTGAAATATCTCTCAACCTCTCTTCCAAAAAGAGGAAGTCAAAAGGACTCAAAATGTGTTGGTAGTGTATACATTCATTCTTACCAACTATTGACCTATTCTTCATTCATTGAATAGTAGAGGTATAAAAGATGATGTTTGGACAATCCATTCATGATCAGAACACTTTCAAGGGAAGATAAAAATCGACAGCTGACAAGGAACTTTGTATAGTATTGTTGACAACTGTCAATTTTTTTTAGTGATCTTCTTACTGATCAGTGTTACAAGGTTGATGGGTAGAAATTTGAAGGAGTCCATGTGAACCTGTAAGCAATTAACTACATGATTCAATGAAGAATAACTCAAAAGTTGGGGTGAAGTTGGTTGCAATTACCAACTAATTTGAGGTTGGTTTTGTGTCTGTTTCTTTTTGGAGGAGGAAAGGTTATGAGGAACAATAAAAATAAGGACTTTCCTATAAACACCATTAACTTTTCCAAAGTTTGAACGTGTATAAATTTTGAGTGGACCCAAAGAGCTTTGAGTGATCAAACTATTTGTAATTAAACTAATAAATAAATGTATCTAATCAGATGTCATGACGTAGTTAGGGATGGCTCCCCCTTGATTATTTCATACAAATAACTGCACTTTATCTTGACAGCGTTATTCCATTACAATTAAAGATAAATACAAATGAATACCTACCTGTCTAGGAGTAATGCAGTATGCTTGAACAAACAACAGAATCTACATACATATACAGGCAGGGTTTTAAAGGAGGAATACATGTAAGTTTCCTGAGGAGTCCAATGTTCTATGATTTAATTACGGCAATTAGTATGCATGCTACTCAAAGCATTAACATTTTAATCACATCATTAATTGTTAAAAATCATCTGTAGGTCGTGGCAGGAAGTAAAGTTTGATTTGGGTGGATATTTTTGGGTATGTCTAAAGTGGGTGCAGGGTATATTGTGTAGATTCTACAGACAATCAATTTTCACATGCCCCTCTCTCTTTGTTCATTTCCTTCTTTTCACAGAAATCGGACTAAGGGGAGGGGGACATGAAGCAGCATTAAGATATTGATTATTTGAAAGTTTAAAAAAAAAGATTCCAGTAGAAATATAATTGAAAAAAAGGCACATCTTGTCCATTCCGACAACTAATTAAATTTCCACATCGCCAAAGCAATGCGAGTTGTTCAAAAGATTTTAAGACTTGTTTTAACATATCATTTTGAAATTATGTACTCATTTTGTTTTATTGATGCCCTATGTACCCACACCTGGGATATGTTGATAGTTTTATATTCTAAAATTGGTAGGTTAAAATCATAAATTACATACAACAATTAAACGTGTTTTAATTTGGAACACTTTACTTTGGTTATTTCATTGAAAAAGAGCAGAGTATTAGGTCCAACTAATGCTACATAGAAAAAATTTATACTTAGCTATTGATAAAGTAATTAGCGGACATTTTTAAATTGAAATATTCAAAATTAAATGCCGTTGAAATGTTGTTTGAAGTTTAACTTTTTACCCCATATACATATATGTGTAAATAATATATATATATTTTTTTTTTAAACCATGAAAAATATGCCATTTAAAAGTGATTTCAAATTAGTTTTTTAAAATACATTTATTGTTAGAAGCAAACAAATTAATTCAAGGTTAAAAATAGATGCAGCCTTAGGCGTTTAATGGCTTGGTAATTTAAAACTATTAATTATATTTTTTTTTATGACAAAAAAAAAAAATGTTAAAATCGGCAACTAGGGACCAGGGAATAATAAAGTGTTTAAAATCGACTAATTGAATATATATTGATATGTCAATTGGGCTTTATATCTTTAGTCAAAAATCATTTTTACGATCATTATATGTCAAATAGATTCTCCACAATCTTGCTATTAAATTAGCTCTAGCCACATTTGAAACACACAATAGGGAGTATAAAAATTTATTTTTCTTTAAAGAGATCCAAAGTCCCCCCTAAATATTATATTTATATAAAAACTATCTCTCAAATACACCTAGTATAACTTAATTTGAACCTTAAAAAAATACACATGTGTAATTGAATAGCTTTGTCCTACAATATTCAAGACCAGGGTTTTTTTATATATACTATGTATCAACAGTGACTCATTTATTTATTTTTCAAACAAGAATAGCTAATGATACATCACTTCATTCAATCTTTGTGTACATTGAATTTAAAATGTCCTTGTAAATCAAAAGTAAACAGAGAAAAAAAGTTAAATAATGTTGTTGAGTATGTAGAAACGTTGACAGTTTCTTGAGCCTACAATGTCATACTCAAAGAAAAAGCCAATCCTTAATTTATTTCAATTTTTTTCCCGTATTATATAGTAATGCAAACAGAAGTCTCTCATCCTCTCCAAGGACGTGAGAATCAAGGCTTTATTGTATGTATTCAAATTACAATCATTATGATGTTAATCAAAGATGGATAATAATTAATAATTAATTAGCTTTGAGGGGTGTTCCCCCTATGAATCATAATGAATAATAAAGCTTTTTTGATTTTATAATTTTTTTTTTATGTTGGTGAACAGATCTGCGGATTTTCAATATATTTTCTTTTAAATTAATAGCAATGTAATTCTAAAACGGGAGATATTTCTTGTGATAGACATTGTTCTAATATATTTCCATTGATACATCTGTGAAGTACCAGAAATAATTACTACATATATATATATATATATATATATATATATATATATATATATATATATATATAAACATAATTCCTACAAAATCTCTTTGAATGATTTCTATAGAAACTTTCTCATCCACAACTCCCTAGTAAAAAATATGCCAAATGACGATCATTAAGTAATTTACTCATTAATGAAACAAACAAAAAATCGAATAATAAGAAATAGTGAGTACAGAGTATTTTCACGAGGCATTCTCATAGTGGAAATCGGGCATGAGGGAAACAACTCCGTTTATTAAGAAACTTCCATTTCTTTACGATGAAGGAAGATGGTTCATTACTACCCTACATTTGAATGTCACATTTGAAACAACTTTAATTAAATGTGTATTAATATGTTAATACATCATTAACATTTAGAGTGTGTAATTAACAAGTAATTAACTCTTACTTTTGCAAGGATTTGATTTTTTTGTATACAATTATCTTACCTTTTTTCGTCCGTTATCTAGCCGAAATTATTATCTATAACTTCATGTAATTAAAGAGTAAAGATAATATTATATACAAATAAACCAATGACAACAAAAGCTTTTAACAAATTTAAAAGTATTTTTTGAACAACAAATTCTTTAAGTTTTGCTTTCATCTTCTGACAAATTTAATCAAAAAGACACAAAAAAATACTCAAATTCTTCATTCATACACTAATATTGATCAGAAGAACCTCGTAAGACAAAAAATCACAGATAAAGTTTTGAAAATTTGGATTTAAAGGCTTATAGAAGCAAAACACAAAAAAAAAAACAAGGCTCAGATCACTGAGAACCATAATAGTTAGAACAGTAATAGTTAGAACAAACCTCCTAGACGACAAATTAATTATTTTTGACGAACCTATGCTTCAAAAATCTAATTAAACTTTATTGCTAAATCGTGAAACACAAAATTAATTTTCTCCTCATGTGGTAACATTTCTTTATTATTTATGAGTCAATAATAATTATTCTTGAGGAGCCCACAAATCGACGAGCCTCTTATCATCAATATATCATATGGATTCACGTGTATAAGCAAATATTGGGTAAGTCCCCTTCAAAAAATCTACTTCTTCATATATCAATATTCAATTATTATTTTGACAATTCCAATTCTTGCTCTAAGTAATCATTGGGGGTTTTGTGAAAGAGTCTGTTCAGTGCATGATGAAGAATATATATATATATATATATATATATATATATGATGATGATTAGTCATTGTCAATGATGTAAGTATTTTATTTTTGATAATGAAGTGAGTTTTTGTCTTGTTTTTTTTTTTATTATTATTATTTGTGAGGAAATCATTCACAAATTATGTGTCTATGGTAATTGAGGTTGATTCGAATAAAAAGGAAGACAGACTTTGAATTCACATAATCAGAAGGAAAACAAACGCAGCACTAATTATTATTATAATTAATTATAATTGCATTTTATGTGTCCTTCGTCATCGAGGTGAAGTGTGATTTTCCACTCTGTTAGTTTATCTATGGATATGTAATTGAACAAATCTAAGCCCCTATTGTTCTTTTTTAAACTTGGGATGGAGTGCCAACTCGGCCCATAATCATGAGAAATATCGAATATCATCAGATATTTGCTTTTCCTTCTGAATTGGACGAAAAACCATTTTTGAAGCAAATTGTGCTCAAAGACGTCATGACCAAAGCGGATATCAGCGTCTGTGACGTCATCATAACTTGGCAAAGTAGGTGCTGCACTTGAAAGAGCATCAGAGTGGTATCCTTAAAAAAATCAAGAACACCTACGTATTCAATTGTCAGCTCTTGAATTTCTAAGTACTTCACTTGCTCCTTAAACTTATTTTGAACGACGACGTTGATATGCAAACTCCAAATTACCTCTTGTTCAGTTGTGAAGAGTTGACAAAACTTCTACACTAAGTATAATTAATTTTGGGCCCTTGTTCTTTTGTGAGGACAATATAGGAAGACAGTTGCTATTTGAGATATAAAAAAACATTTATTACTGACAAGAGTTATAAATGTTTTACTTTTAAAGCATTTACTAAGAAGAATGGCAAAGAATTATTATATATTTTGGTCTCTTCCAAATACGTTTGACGTTTAAGAATCATAGTTTTACTCAAGGAATTCATTTGGTAAATTAAAGTACGAATCGAAATAAAAATGAGCCTTTGAAGAGCGCAATTTAAATGGGGAAAGTTATTTAGACCCATTTTAAGTTCTAAATAAAGGACATATATATATAGCCCTAGATCAGGGGTGTCAACCATACGGCCCTCGAGCCGGAACCGGCCCACAAGGAGGTTTAATCAGGCCCGCAGGATAATTTGAAAGTGGAAAAAATACATACAAAACATGGATTACATTTTTTAATTAAATGTAATTGATGAATTATCCGCTGGGGGCGCATGGCTGTCTTTCTTTATAAGTCTCATGTAAAGTTCATTATTATAATTTTCTATTTTCAAGTTGCTTAAAGTATGTGCAATTTTGTGAAATGTTTTGTAAAAGTGTTGTTCAATACATTTTTAGTTAAATATAACAATGTCCTTGTTCTTCATTAAGTCAAAACAATGGGAAGACATGATGATATTTTGTTTATTTATAGCTAAGGTTGCTATAACTTTAATGGTCCGGCCTGCGACATCTACATAGGGGTCGTATGCAGCCTGCGATGTGAAATGAGCTTGATACCCCTGTCTATTGGATACTTTTGGTAATTTAGGTGAATTTTGTATGCATTTTCATTAAAGTTTTCAACAAATATTAGCTGGAATTGTCGTTGTTCTTCTTTATATCAAAACATGATATTTTGGTTACTTATAGCTAAGTAGGCTATAATTTTAATGGTCCGGCCCACAAACTCGTCTACCTAGGGGTCGTATGTGACCCGCGATGTGAAATGATTTGGACACCCCTGCCCATAATGAAACAAAGAATTGAATGAATGAGAAATTAAAAAATTTAATGTACCCATAGGTTTATATTTTTGCAAATATTCCATGAATTATGGCCAGGGGTTATTGACTATGTATGCATACTCCTCTATTATTAAATGCTTTATTTGTTCTTAAGCATTCAGGTAATAACCTCATTTAAGTAAAGAGTACATACACTCAAAAATACACCCATGAATTAACGGTTTCCATAACCTCAAGATGATAAATCAAAAATGATGATTAAATGAGTTAGACTTAAGCTTCTATTCTTTAAATGTATACATATATATATATATTGTATAGAGCATATTATGCAGATACCTATGACGTATGTACATCCTTGTGAAGCATGACGAAAAGGAGTACCCAAAAAAAACATATATATATAACCATATATGTATAATAACATAAGAGCCCCATTCTTTTAAGAATGAATTTTTTCACGTAATTAAATATGATGAATCCCCAGTTTCCTTCTCTAATTCTCAAAATGTAAATGATGATGATGTCAAACCTTTATTTATTTTATTTACTTAATTCAAGTCGAATATATTTGTCATTTGTATCACTCACTAAATCACTAAACCTTTCCTCCTTAAAAAAAATAGGAGGGACAGTTGGCTAGTGTTCAATTAATATTAGGGGGTTCAATCAGAATTTAAGGACAAAGTAATTGTAATGATTTAATAAATCAAGAGTGTTCAGAAATTTAATGAGGAGCAGAGGAAAAACAAAATCGAATGCTGACAAAAAATGCATTATTTATAGGAATGTAAATAATGATATGCAAATGGGATGTGTAAAATAAAAAGAAAGAGAAAATTATCAACTCTGACAATTTGATGAATGTTGAGAGTGAAGCAGCTTGAGCTGTCATGACGTTTTACTGAGCTAGTAGCTGCTATTCTCCATTATATATACAACAATAAATAACAACATAGATGAGAGGAAGAAAATTAACATAAATTAATGTCAGGAAATTATATATTTTTAACTAATAAATAATTATACGAGGACTTGTGTCCTTTTTGTGTACATTTTATTTGCTTTATTAACCTTAATGCATGTATTCTTCCTTCATGCGGCATCTTTACTATCAGGTAGATGTTCTCCTCTCAGTAGTAATAAAGGAAAAATGATAACAGCTTTGGAAAACAAAAAGTACTGTTGTTTGAAGAGCCAACTCCACAAAATCTCCCAATAGGCATTTTGCATATTATTTACATTCCTAATTATTTATGTTCTTTTGGGGGAATATTATTTGGCAAAAGAAAATGAGAATAAATAGCCAGTTCATACAACTATAATTTACTATAGCAAGGCAGTAGATCTCAATAGCATAAATTCCATCCTATATCATATGTGGAAACGATGTGTCTGTCAACTTGTAGCCGCAAATTTCCGGTCTACAACTTACCGTAAAAAACTGATTGAAATTTATTTTGTTCACCAACTACTGATACATTAATAGTTTTGTGGCCTAATTAAAAAGTTTAAAAATATTTTGTATTAAAAATGACTCAAACTGTACTAATGCTTTGGAAAATGGATCTGAGACAATTTGTTTTTGTTTTTAAATAGTATTAAGTAAACTTATAAGAGATCATTCATTTTACTCTATTTAACTATAGTGATGCATTATTTTTTTTTAATGGATTTCCAAGTTCTACACTTTTTTTAAACTTTTTGCACAATTATAATTAGTCTTCCACTTATCTCTTCTTTTTTTCTCACATTAATTCAAAATAACTGCGAACACAATGTATATATACATATATATATATATTGCAAAACAATTCATTAGCTTATATTCCCTAAACGATTATATGTATTTATAGCGGGTAATAAACCCTGAAACGAGAAAAGGGGTGGGACTTTAACGTACTCTTTCTATGAAAAAAAAATAAATAAATAAACTTGAGAGTTATGAGTAGAAGTGCTCCTAAATTTTGGGATTATATAACTTGACACAAATGATTGTGATGCTCTAAAAAAGGTAACACGCCCAGAGGGAGGTTAAAATGACTATAAGGCCAAAACAGTCTAGCCCCAAGAACTAATTTAATCCTGATTAAATTAGATGGTAATTATGTATTATTATAGTAACTATAACCTGTGTTCAGAAATAAATTCAATGTTATCGTGTTGAAGAGGTGTATTCAAACAAAACAAACAAAAAATATATAATACAGTTAATTGGTTTTTTGTTCTCAAATGAATTAACTACAACTCATTTGATGAGCCATACTTTTGTTTCATATTTTGACCCTTTCAATTGATGAATGTTGAGAGGGAAGCAAGCAGCTTGTTAATTAAAAACAATTAAACTTCGTATTGAATCATTCATTCTGAGGCTCTTAATTGCGTTATCCTATCGTAAAAACTTGAAAGTATATACTAACAACTTTATTTATAAATTTTAATCAAACATGTAGATACATAAGGAGTTTGATATAACGTTTGTATAAGACAGGATCTTATACATATTTGTCTTATTTTATCAAATATCATAATTAATTATTATTAATTCTAAATATAATATTTATATTAATTTAATATATTTACAAATATATATTATAAATGAAAACTTCTTTTTCAATTTAAAAAATATGATTTTGTTCATTAGAAGAATTTGAGATTATAGTCAAATGCCAATTAGTACTTTGATCCTGGTCACAAGTACATTTATATCACGGATATATAATGTACATACTAAATAACGTTTACATCTTTCACTTAAATAAATTGATTAAATATTTAGTATTATGTATTGAAGGTGAATGCAGTTGATTTGGGCCTCACCCTTGCATCAATGCTAATAGATATACTTCAGTTATATTTGGTGAGATTCGTCTTTGTGTGTGTTTGATATATTTGAAAATTAAAATATGAATACAAGTCAAGAGATTTGAAACACTCTGAAAAAAAGAAGAAGTTTAAAACGTAGAATTATTATGTAAATGAATTAGGGTTGAAGATGCAAGAGACTCTGTCATATGATCATTTAGGGGTTAAAATATGAATTATAAGTGTAATAAAATATTTTCTATTCGCGATCTCCCGTATTTTTAAGTGAATAAAATTATTCTAAATGGATATTAATTACATAATACCTTATTTAATAATGCACTTTTAATGTAAAATTATACACCTCTATGATAGATATACCCATAAATCAAAAGGTGCATGACCCATGAAAACTTGGCAGTCACACACAAAATAATATACATAAATAAATAAATTTAATTTATTTACGTCCGATCATGTTGAGCACAATCCATCTTTTTTATATTAAATTATTATAAATATTTATTTATTTATCAGATACCTACTTTGTGAATATCAATTAGTATGGCTCTAAGATTATTATTTAAGGAGGGGATATTAGATATACATTAGGATTGTATACATATATGAGTCCCAGAATTTTCAAATAGTTCCGCCGTGTGATACACCTTGTTGTTCGGACCGGACGCTTAAAGGGATTTTACCAAAGAAAAATGACGTCTTTTTGTGATGTCATAAGTCAGCGCATAATCTTTGATCTAGATAAAGTAAGGGGACTGAGAATCCTAAGGGCCCTACATAACGTTAATAATTATCTGTACTATGAAAAAAAGATATATATGTATCACATGGTGGCTCTTTAGTTTAACATCATATGGTCCATGTAGAACAATACAATCCTGATATACACATAAGTACAATCTCTGAGATGTTATGTCATTGTGAAGTCATCGTTTATAAATGTACTTATAATCATTCATTACTCATCGTTGGTAAATAGTTTGAAGCTACATCTAAAAAAAAAAGATTACATCCTTACTTATTCAGATAATGAACGTCCTTTTTATTAGTTCAAATCAGGGGTGTAGTTAGTTAAGTTTTTAAACCCAGGGATGGAGGAAATAAATAGCAATTTAGATTCAATAATATGTAAATGCGGTTTAAGAATGTTTTTAAGTGATTTTTAAGTGGAACTTCAAACTCAGTCCACCTTCAAATGCGTACATGCCTTAAATATAAACAAGTACTAACAAGAGGCTAACAGCAGGACTAAGCTATTTTGCCCTAAGCATAGGTCATTTCTATACAAAAAAAATCAAAGCCAAAGAACTTCACTTGAACATTTCATCACTCTTTTTGATTTAGACAAATCATAATTCAATCAATTTATTTTTAACGATTAACTAAACTAATTGGTCTTTTGAGCTCTTTATTTGACAAGTTTTCTAAAGATAAAATATGGTTCATAGCATAGAGAAATGCAGTTATTTAACACTCTGCAGTTTGAATTATATGTAATTGTACATCTGTAAAGATTTAATAAAGAACCAATTGTCGCCATTTATGAAATCATTGCTATATATTTAATAAAGAAAAATCAAGTTATCTTCACATTATTTTTGACTTTTTTTAACTCGTATTATTAAGGTTATATATATATATATATGAATATATCTTCTAATCAGTTAAAACAAATAGGTTTTCTTATTTTTTTCAAATTTTCGAGAGTATGATGTGTTGTTTATTCCTTGAGATGATGTTACTCCTCTTCCATATATGTAAAGTTTCTAAAAATATTTTACTTTTAAATTTGATACCAACGTTGATTCTTACGTCATAATCTTTTTCTCAAATTACATTCACAATATTATCATATTTGACTCTATAGACTTGATGCATTTCAACAGCCAAATCATAGAGGTAGGTATGATATAAGCCGATCAGTCTTCATATATGTAATTAAGCATGAATACAATAACAAAAAGTACCTCACTCACCTTAAAAGTGCAGTGACTTATAATTCTAAAAGTTAACTTTTAGAGTCTTTATTAAATCCTTTTCATAGCATAATATCTGACAATAACAGATACAATTAAATGAGAATAAGACGACCAATGTAGATAGGTAGTAGGGAACGCAATCCACTTCAAGCATATGTACATATATACGTATATTATTTTAAAAACTGTATCCCATGGCTTTAAGAATCGGATATTTGGTACAACCTTCAAATTTGAATCCTTTTCATTTCTCATTTAATCCCTCGTCTGTAAAAAGATTGTATTGAAGGTCCTGAGCTCAATATCGTTTTTCATACATACATACATACATATATAAGGGCCTTTGATATCCCACTAAAAAAAAAAAAAGTATATAAATTATCTGCCCCGATGATTTTGAAAAATTATAACTTTCTTTTTAATAGCATTTAAGGTTGTCTATTCCATTTTATTTGATGTATGGTCCGAGATTATTTTATAATCAGGGGTCAAAATATTAGTTGAAAGCAAAAGAAATTTCATAAAGTACTGCAAATGGATGGATTTTCAATTGTGAAAGCTATAAAAAAATTTGAATCAATCCCATTTGGGAAAAAATAAAAAAATTGAAGACTTCGTTTTTTGTTTGAAAAAAATTGAAGCAATTCTTTTAGGGAAAAAATTATTATGTGTAATAAAGTCCGATAACTTTGCCACATTACGGATTCATCTAAAACTACCTAAATCAACTTATTATATATGAAACTTGAGCCTTAGAATATATATTTAGACCCATAATTACAGAAATTCTGATGGCACCTAAAAAGAACTTGAAAAATTATTCCTCTTCATGTTAATAATAATAATAATATTTTCATAACGACCTCTGTTGAGATCCAAGTGAGAGAAAAAAGTCGAGTCTTCCTTTATCGGCGTGAGCATTTAAGATTATAAGCAATTAAATGTTGCTTGAGGCTGTCAGTAAAAAAATATATACGTCGTTTGTATGTATGTAGTAAGAACTTTAATTTCTTAAAATCGAAAAAAAAACCTCAAAACCCTTGAGAAAATAAATAAATACTCTAACCCTGTCACAAAAACCTTTTTTATAAATATAATATCAATATATATGTAAATTATATATGAATATATATTTTGACAATTTCTTTTTTTGTATATTCTTGAGAAAGAATAAGTTTCTAAGCCATTAAAAATATGAAGTAAAAAATCAAATGATGCACAAGGTCATTATCATAACCCTTTTAGACCACCTATGTACAAATCAGACAGTTCATGGTTGGCTTGCTGTACTTTCAATCAGAATGAATTAGTGTCTGAGGTGGGAAAATGGCATAGTAATAATAATAATAATAATCAATAGGCGGCACTTTTTTTTTTTTTTTATTTTTTACTTCCCCCCAATTTTAAATAGACTTTGTATTCCTATTATTGTCTTAAAATTTCATTAAGAGTTAGAAAAGAAGAGATTTTTTTTTCTTGGGTCGTCGACCGACTTAATTGTTTTACTATTATTATAGTCACTAGAGGTTAAGTTTTTTTGTTTCTTTCTTGGTCTTTAGAGTAAGTCACACACATTTTTTTTTCCTCCTCCTCACCTTTGCTTCATTTTGTTTTTTCTTATTGTTGTTGTTGTTATTATTACCATTGTTTGTTATTAAATAAACAAACGGTAATTTAGAGCAACACCCAAAATAATAATTGAGAAACGAATCATCTACGTCAATCAAAAAGTCACGCAAAGAGAACATTATGAATCACTATTAAGCCTCTGCAATTGTAAATATATTTATAGCTATGCTATGGTTTAAAATCCAATCAAATGTGTGAAAACTAAAGTATGAAGAACAATTTAAAACAAAAAATTTCAAAAAGGGGTCGCAAAATTACTAATCATTATTATGATTTATAGTAATGCATTCTTTTGAACAGAGCGGAGTCATTATCAGAACACAACACTCCTCAAAATCCAAAATATTCAATAGCCGAAACTGAGCCGAGCTTGCTTCTTTAACTTTTTTTTTTTACAATTGTGGCTGTCGAGATCAGATCTGAATAATAACCTAAGGAAAGGTACTCAATACCTTCCTTTCACTCTCAAAACATCCCCCATCTTGTGCTCTAAATTTAAAGCCACAACTCATTGCCCAAAAATACTTGCAACACAGTGACTCCCTAACCTATTGCCGTCGAAATCACCAATTACTTAATCCAAATATAGAAGCAAGACTTTGAAGGGCTGGAAAATTGTTCATCAATATATGTACAAAAATTGATTTAGACAATTATGTTTTGTTCTCTAGCTTCTTCGAGAAAAATGAGGAGTGAAAATTGAAGAGTTCTTCTCTCACAACACCAAAGAAATAATTAAATATTATTACTATCTAAAATCTTCTGTAAGAATCATATCTTGAAAATAAATCAAATTAAAGGTTTTCACTCTTTCATTACTTTTAAATAAATGGAAAAATACCTGAATAAATATATACTTTAGACTTGTAAATATTATGTATAACTTATATATTTCTTTTGATTGTAGTTTTTATCGTATTTTACCTGAATACTATTATAAAAACTTCAAAGGATGGAATAGAAGGTTCAAGAAATACAAATATATATTTAAAAAAATACTGGGAGATTTTTTATTTTTGCCTTATTCTCCAAGTATTTTTTGTATTTACTCATTCGTACAGAATCAATTTTTAAATGTAGAAAGACTTTTTTTAAATTAGATTTGCTATTAGTTGTGACAAAAGTTCACAAAATCGCTTCCAAATCAACAACTCCTATGAATTTGAGGTCTGATATTTGATTTTGTAAGAAAAGAGAGGGGCATTCAAAGAGCGGATGTAGATTCTTAAATGACTGTTAATTGATGAATGTGAATGTTTAGTACTAGAGAGGGCAAGTTGTACTTTTGACAACATAGGTGTGTGTGCGTTTGTTTGTCGATTTGTATTTGTTATGTTTTATATAATACTTGATGATGACCTTTCCCTTTATTTGTTTGAAGCTATTTCCATACATATGTGTCAAGTCAACAAGACACCAAGTTACTCTGAAATATATTTCAAAATGAGTGTAAACTGCACTCATATTCTTGTTGAAGATATTTTCTTTCCTTTGTATTAATAGGTTATTTCGATATATTAAATAATGACTCCAATAATAATTGCAACTATATTATGGGAAAAAACCAATTGCCCCACTAAAAAAATCTCTGGGGTTATGAAAAAGATGAACGCTCTTTCAGGGACCATATCGGCTCCATATGGGGTCGTAACATTTATTCAATTGCTCTATTGAATGGACAAATATCCTTGCTTTATTGATATAAAGTGACATTTTAGCAAAAACCGTGCGCAATAGGTCTTAAAATGACTCCAAAATATTTGGCCCTTATATTTATGAAGACAAAAAAAAACTGTAAAGTGGATTTTCTATTTTTTTATATTGGAAAACAAATTTGCTTTCTTGTTGACTTGACACATATGCAATATCTTAGAAATAGTTTAGTTCCTTTTGACAACACTATACAGGGTGTCCCAAAAAATGTATACATATTAAAAATCAAATAAATCAAAAAGTGTAAGAATTTCACTGCTTGTTCTCAAACTGGCGCCCACAACAAATCCATGTACTGCTGACAACGTCAAGCAATAGAATTGCACACACTGTGAAAAAATTATCTTGTTATTTGGGTGCATTAATGAATTTTCTTTCTTCAAAGTTAAGTCTGACTGTCATTCCTGTCTTGAGAGATTGAGTCTAAAAAAACAACACGTAAAGTTAATAATTTAGCTATTTACAATTATATAAAATAATGTAGTCTAAGGGTACGAAAAAACAAAAAATGATACTTGTAAATATTCTTACACTTTTATTTTAATTTTATTTTTAATGTGTATATATTTTTTGGGACACCCTGTATAATAATATAAATATATTATATACGTGACAATTATTACACAGAGCACAGACTAATTTTTATAATTTTAGATTTCATAGCAATGAATGCATTACTATCTAATTTATTAAGAGGGAAATCAATGAATCATATATAATCAGTTCTTAATTTATTAATATTTAGTATGTGTACATATTATGTATATCAACAAAATGACTGCTTAGTGGTTTATGTATATGACCCCTCTAGTCTTCACCAAAATCAAATTAGAGCAATTTCTAATACACATAAATAGTTATTGAAATTCAATAAATATTTCCTCACAAATTCTCTAGAACCCCTTTTAACGAGTTACAATGAGTGCAGTTTTTTTTGAAAAAAATGAAAACCTGAGACAAGTCTCATTTACAACACTTTAACTTTGACCTTAATTTCAAATTGACATTAAAAATGACAGAAGACAATGCTATTTCTGTTGCGTTTTTTGAATTATGTATTTTATGTCAAAATGAAATGAAACGAACATAGAATATTAAAAACAAATCAAAAAATGATGTAAAAAAAAAACAGAGAAAACGAACCTAGTAAGTTAGTAAAGAATTGTCCTACAAATTGACCTCAAATAACGTTCCACATGAAACAAATTCTGCTCAATGACATCATCAATATCATAGATATCATCCAGAATGACGTCATGATAAACTACTTATAGGTAGAAACATATTACAGTGATCCCTCGCCACTTCGCGGTTCACTTATCGTGGATTCGCTATTTCGCAGATTTTCATAATGCATTTTTTTTTTGGTGCATTGTGCTCTGCATTCTGATTCGCTAAAAACTCACTCACGCTTCTTGTATCAAAACATGCTACGAATTGTGCTATCATTTTGTCGTCTCGTGCAGTTATGTGTACGTACATAAAACAGCTTGGCAAATTTACATTAAGTTGGCCAAATTATCTTGTAATTTCGAACATCTCCTAAACCCATAATGTCGACGAAAAGGCCTGGACCAACAAAAGCACCTGCGGATGGGCCCAAACGTCGGAAGATGCTTCCTATCTCAGATAAAGTTAAACTTCTGGACATGCTAAGGGAAGGTAAAAGCTATGCAGCCGTTGCTCGCCATTACGGAATCAATTAATCTTCCGTTCGTTACATAAAGAAGGAGGAAAAAAACATATGGACGACAGCAGCAGTCAATTTTAATACGAATGCAAAAAGGGTTGTAACTGTCCGCAACAAGACCATGGTACGGATGGAGACGGCATTAGCTCTGTGGATTAATGACTGCAGGAAAAAAAAAACATAACCCTGGATACAAACGTTATCTGCACAAAAGCGAGAATGCTGTATGAAAACTTTGCTCTCTCTTCAGAAGAAGAGAACACTGCAGAGCGCAGTCAGGGTGCAGCGGCCCAGTCTGAAGAGCAGTGAAACGGCCTACACGTGAGTCACTGTATTTGTATACATGTAATAGTTGCTAATTGTAAAATAGTTTTCTATTTCGCGGATTTCACTTATCGCGGGTCATTTTCGGAACGTAACCCCCGTGATAAACGAGGGATTACTGTATACTTATAAAATAAAGAATACTTTAATTAAGCTCTAATTAGGAATATATAATTCTTATATATCAATTAAAGATAATTAAGTATATTTTCACGCAAGGAATTCAATTAATAAACTTAACTCATTTATTGTAATTGGAGTGAACATGTAGCATATAAGAGAGGACTTTAAAGTTTGGCATCGTCCTCCTAGAGCCAATAATAGGAACAGAATCAGTTTGAAGGCCTCTACTATTATCTAAAAGATCCACAGAGTCCATGTCAAAACAAATTAAAGATTCCTTTTATAAGAGTCCAATACTAGAAGTCTCATATGTAATTTACATATGACTCTCTCGACGCCATCTTTATTGTATTTCACAATCTTTCCTCCAAAAAGAAAGAAAGAGAGAGGGAGGGAGAGCGAAAAAGGTTCAAATCCGTTGGTAGCGTGTTGGTCAGATATGAATCAATTTTTTAAAGGTCTTGGTTTTGAGGCCAAGAGGAAAATCAACTAGGTTCAAAATTTTATTTCCTAAGAAACGCAAGTACATTTTATGTGTCTCTTGGTATCGACTGGTGTTCATGGACCTGTACGTCTTGCCCTTGATTCCCCCATTTCTTGGCATTGTCTTGATCTTAGTTGACGTAGTCTTGACATAAATACTGCTCTGCGTCCTCTCTTCAATAATTCATTAACATTTATTTCAAGTTTAACCCATCAGCTTTTCTTGTGAATAAGTAATAAGAGAGGACGGAAAGTTAAGAGCTGACTTAAAGTACTGGTAGAGCAGTGGCTCTTAATCTTGTTGGAGGAACTGAGGCCACCAATTTCTATACATGTTATTCATTGAATCCTTTCTAGTTGGACAAATAAAAAGTGATAGCCAAGGAGAGCGTGACGGCACAAATCATACGATTGGAGTGAATCCAATCACCAAACCCCTCAAACTGACTCACCGAGCCCCTGGGGTTCGATCGACCCCAGGTTAAGAACCACTGTGGTAGAGGGTCGATTTTTGTTTGTCCCATAATAATATCATGCTATATCCTGTAGGCTTAGAAGTTGCTTAAATTTAAAGCCACATTGATTGAAAAAAAAAAGAAGAAGTGTGTCATTCGTATCATTTATTATTTTAAAATAATTTAATAACTCAATCAAAGTGTCCTCCTTCTTTCCCTGAGGATTAACTATATCCCTGGAGAATAGCATATAAAAAATTTATTAGTACAAAATATATAATTACATTGAAGAGCAGTGTACAAATGTAGTTTTTATTAAATTAGGATTAGGATTCTTCTACTTATTTTTTTACATACTTTTTATACAGGCAGGATTTATATTTGATGAACGTAATTACATTTAATATATTTGTATAAATAATTATAGAATTAAGGCATCTATGTACTTTGTATGAATGAAATATAAATCTTTGTAATTACTTTGTTGATAGTCTTTCATTGCAATAAGGATAAATTATATGTATAACACTATTCAAATATATATATATAGGTATTCTTTATATACCAATTTAGGTCTCTAAATAAAACCATAACTTAATTAAAAATCAGGAAAAGAGAAATAATTATAATTTGAAGCAATTTCACAAACATATAACTCAAGCAGCACTCTCCACGACTAAAAACCTACAAAAGTAAAACATCAAAAACATCAATGAACATTGTAAAAATGTTCTACACTATATAAGCAGACATAGAAATGAAACAAAAATATATGTATATTACAAAACCATATTTCACAGATGTGAATGAATCTGTTTTTGAGTTATTACGAAGGGACAACTCAAATAATTGAAAATATGTAGAGTTATATGTACACAATGTGAGTGCGATCTTTGACAACCAAATTTACTTCTTTTTTTAAAAAAAACTTAAATATCTCAAAAACTAATGAACCGATTTTGATGAAATGAACACATCATTTGAAAGCTGGATTAATATACTTTTTTTTTATTTGATACAATTGCCGCTAACGGCAATGACGGCTTTGATCCTGATCCGGAATATCAAGCATGTCTTCATGACGACGTCCTTCTTCAAGACCTTGAACTCCTTCGTGATCCTTTTGATTAGTTCCTCCTTGTTGTTGTATGGAGACTTGTTAGTGTATCACTCAACTGCTGCACCCCACACGAAATAGTCCATGAGGTTCAAGTCTGTGGTGTTAGAGAGCCAGATATATATATATATATATATGTATATAAAATGTGGAAGTGGGACTCGGCCGATATAATCGACGGATTATAATAATAAGTATATAAATTTGAGAATAAATTCGTAGTAGGAAAAAAATTGCCGAGTATGGAGTGTTTTCACGTGACGTCATCATAGTAGACGCTGGCTTTCTTAAAGAAGGAATCAACTATTTAAACTCTAACCTAAGAATGAAAACTCTTGTATTCTTAGGATTTAGGAAAATAGTGAAATACTGACCGTCATTTGGATGTCACCATAGGATGTGCAAACAAAAGTAATTAAAACTTTACCGTACCTCTATTAAAAATATGTCAATCCTTATTAAATCTTAGGCCCTAAAACCTGAATTAAAAATATGATAAAACATATGTATACATTTATATAGATAGAGTGGCCATCAAATTAACTATTACTTTTGTAAAAATTGTCGATTTTCCTCCAAATATCCCTTTTTTCAGAGTCCTTAATTCATTCGGTATAAAGTTCATTTTACAAATCAATAAGGTAGCTATTAATAATAACATATTTCTTTGCCATCAAGTTTTATTATTATGTTTAGTTATTTTTTTTATTTTTTTTTCATTTTTAAAGCCATTTGTTAAAGTTTCCCTTAGACTTGTTAGAAATGTGTTCGTTTTTGAAATAGATAAACCTATCAACTACATACTATATGCCTCCAAAATGCTGTTTTATAAATCACTCTGTGACCCCAGTCAAAACAATGTATTACCTATTATAGTCGTTGTCCTGAAAAATAATCAATATTTTTATAGAAAAGAAAAAACCAAAACAGAATTGAAGCTATAAAGTCACTTACCCCATACAAACCTATACAGGGACTCGGTGGCCATTTTACCCTCACAGCTAATACAATATGTACTTTAAGGGATTTGAGATGACTTTTAAAATAAACACACACTCTTTAACACCATTCTATACGAGTGGCTCTCAACGTTTCTTGAGGGAAAACACATTTTTTCCTCCTTTGCAAACAACATGATTTAATACTTAATATTTTTTGTTTGACAAACGCTTTGAAGATTCATTTACTCCCCAAATTTTCTTATACTTTCTCACAGCTACCATCCGTGTCACACTCAAGTCTTTTTAATTTTTTTAGACATGGATTTGTTACGCAGATCCATTTGTTGAAAAATATAGCATGAAAACAAAATTAAAAAATTTTTTTTTTACAAATTCTTTGATGTTTTTCAAATTGCGGGAGATAGTGATGAGCTTCAAAATGGGAAAATAATTCAATGGTCATAATTAAGCTATAACTTGGGTATATTTATTTTTAAAATTGAATTGGACAGGGAAATTCATTATAAATGCTTCAAATTTAAGCAACTTATCTCAGCCTACATAGGGTATTATGAGACAAACAAAAATTGAAAATTTTTTTTTCCAACTAATAAAGTTTTGATGAATGCATGGGGGTCAGCAGTACCTCCAACGAGGCTATGAACCACTGCTCCTCTACCAGTATTTTAAGTCAGCTCTCAATTTTTTTTGTCTTATCTTATCATTTATTCATAGTCACAATGATGGGTTAAACTTGAAATAAATGTTCATGAACTATTAAATACGGACCACATCAGGTTGTCTGTCAGGTTGATTTTTTTTTATTCTCTTCAAATAGTCAGTATAGATTTCAAAAAAAAAAAAAACTCAAATCAGTCGGACTCTAATTTAAAGTATGAAGAACCCCTATATATATACATATATATATATGTTTGAACACGTCAAATTCTAATTAAAGTATAATTTAAATACTGAAATAAATTATATATATATATAACTATAAATAATGCAATCTTGGAAAGAACTTAAATCACAAAAGATAATTATAATTGTGGAAAAAATAAATAAATCTTTGTTATATATATATATAAAAAAAAGAAAACCTTTATTTTCGTCTCTTATACTTTTTCTTTGATGAAATTCCCCTCCTTCAAGTAACAAACAAAATCAATCAGTACGTAATCAAATATAGTGTTTCTTCATTACATAGAATATTTTGATAAATAGCCAGAGTATAATAAAAACTATTTGATTTGAGGAGATCAACATTTGAGACAGACAAACAAATTAAAGTTAAAAAAAAACCACTTAATCATCCCACTAATTTTTAGTTTTATAAGCTGTTATTTTCATTATTATTTATGATTGAGGAATTTTAATAAGAATGCTATAATTGGATAAACATTACAGCAATATCGCACTGATTTTCTTTTTTATTTGAAGAAAAAAGTTAAAAAAATACAATGATAAAAAAAGAAGTTTTATTTGATTAGTGAAATAATTTAATGATTAGAAAAAGGCGGTTATTTCTTTGTTCATTTATGTAGTTGATATTCTTTTTTATGATAATTAATTATCATTCATATTCCACACTATAATATATTTCTTATACTCTACGCAGGATCAATGCTAAATGCCATCAATGCGTGTCGATCCTCCGGTTCAACCTCTTCAAGAACAGGACGACGGTCCCCGGATTTTAATGGACCAGATCGAAGTCATTATAGCTATAGTATTGGTCGTATACATAAATTAAATTCTGGTGATGAGCTTGTTGCCCTCACAACAAATATACGAGCTTCAGCGGATCGTGGTGTCTATGGAAGGTAATGATTTTTTGACTCTTAAATAATTTATAAACTATTATAGAATATGTATATACTACGGATCATGGAAGCAAAAAACCCCGAGATATTCATGATTAGCTAATTTATTATAAATAAAATATCTTTTTAACAAATGGAATTTTCTCGCATACTCACCTTCTTTTTAACCAGATAGATGGCGTTCGAAGGAAGCAACTAATGTTTTAAAGAGAGACGGGAATAACGGTCTTACTTTTTTGCGTAATGAGGTAGAATATTTGATAGTTTTACACCTTCTCTTATAACATCACTATGCAAAAAAATATATAAAAAAAACCACGTAACAATATAAAAAACATTAATTTTAGCATTTCCATTAGTTTCATTCCTGATTTTCTCATAGGCTCACAACTCATAAATAACCCTTAATAGCCCCTGTAAATAATTTTATTTAGCACATACTAAATTATGTAGAACAGTTCAAATTTAAATTTATTTTACCGTTTTGACTTTGTGTACATATTTGATTAAAAAATAAAATGCCCATTACTTTTACGGATAATTCATTTCTTTTTTCTTAAACAAGAGCGTTATTTTTTTTTTTTTTTTTTGGCTAGGTATTTTGTAATGAGTAATTGATTACTTTTTCCATGTACTGTATCCAACTTTGGTTGTAACAAGTTATGAAAAATCTACAAATATGATAATATAAAAAAAAATACTTTGTGGCTGAAAATGGGGATGGCACGAGAAGCATTCATTTAATAACAATAATTACATAACAACTCAAAAAACGCAAAACCCTCATATTTTTACAATCTATTACAACTACTTAGTGGTTTAACTATGTCTTCAGTATGCTAATTGCGTAATTACTCCTTATTTCAAATTATATGATGTTTATCTAGAAATTAAAATATTTTGTACAAACAAAATTTTAATAGTTTTAGATGTATTTACTAAATTTGGTAATTGGGTCATTCCAAATAATCGTCGAATAGACAAGAAAACTCATCACCTCATATTTTGATCAAATTCAAAATAAATAATTCATTATACATTATAATATGAAAATAATTGCAAAATTTAAACATGAAGTTTTTAGACTATTAATAGTTATGCGTAGATGTAAAAAATACACGTACGAGATTTTGTGGAGTTGGCTCTTCGAACAACAGTACTTTTTGTTTTCAAAAGCTGCTATCATTTTTTCTTTATTACTACTGAGGGGAGAACATCTACTTGATAGTAAAGATCTCGCATGAAGGAATAACATGCATTAAGGTTGGTTAATAAAGCAAATAAAATGTAAACAAAAAGGGCTCAAGTCCTCGTATAATTATTATTAGTTAAAAATATACATATAATTTCCTGACATTAATTGCAGTTAATTTTCTGCCTCTCATCTATGGTAAATGAACATAATGTTATTATTTATTATTGATGTCTTCATTTGTATAAATATATGTATAAAGGAGAATAGCAGCTTGTAGCTCAGTCAAACGTCATGACAGCTCATTCTGCTTCCCTCTCAACATTCATCAAATTGTCAGAGTTACAATCAGGTTGATTTTCTCTTTTTTTTTTTATTTTACACACCTCATTTGCATATTTTTTACATTCCTAGCTATGAGGGTTTAAGTACTGTTCTAACTTACCCTATTTTGATTGTGTAGTCTCATTAACGAATTTTGTAAGTAAATATAATTCGCTATATTTTTGAACTAATGGACCAATCTAAATAGTTGAATTGTTTAAATTCAAAATTGCATTGAAAACAATTCATTATTCTCAACAAAAAACAAACAAACTTTCTTTTATGTTTTAATGTCAAGTCATGAAAACACTCACAAGTCCAGTGCAAAGAGTCACTGAGAAGAAAACTCCCAGTTCTGGTTTCGGATAAAAGAGTTCCAAACTTTTTTTGAATGATTGGTGCATAATAAACGACTTAATAGGGGAAAATCTCAAATACTCTCTTTTGAGATAATCAATCAATTCATTAATAAAATATAAAAAATTGTAGCTTTTTGGAGCGTAGATAAGGGAATTTGTTGCTTCACGTTACAGACTCGAATGCATATTTTGAAAAAATAGTTTATTTTCAATAGTTTAACTTGTTGTAATAAATACAATGTATGTTTGTCTTGTAACAATTTAGCAGACTTAATCTGAATGATATATCCTATTAATTGAGAGGAAAATGCATGGAAAATGTTTACCTTGTTTCGGATCTTTTTGATAAAAGTATTAGAAAGAAATGATAGCTGGTTCAATATTACACTCTCTGAGGAGACGGGAAACAATATTAACACGTCCAAAATTCGTCCCAGAGAGAAGAAGGAATCTTCAACTTCAACGCAGCATATCTTGCCGCTGGCGATAGTAAAACACTCTGTAGCTCAAAAGAATGGAGAGGATGATCCCACAAAGTAATCTTCCTTGCAATTAAAGCCTTTAAGTTCAGGATAGCAAAGTTGATGGCTTTAGTAATTGAATATCTGCCGTTACTGCCAAGGCCAAATAAAATAATGGCTTTGGAGTATTTGTCTCTTTACATTAAGAGTTACAAATTTTTTTAGTAGCCTGACTGCCTGACATTCTACAAAGGCATCTAAATATTTCCATCTTTATCCCTCATCCATAATAATACAGTGTTTAAAATTATAAAATCCTTTAATAAGTCTACTTAAATTGTTTTTAGAATGAATGTTTGTTTTTAAAATTTTTATCATAGGTATATGAATTTGTTTTAGTTCATCTCCAATGCTAAAATTTTAAACATTCTATTGAAACGCATTAGTTTTGGTTTTTATGTATATATATATATGTATGTACATATCATAAAAATGAGCTTTGAAATATAAAAAAAAACAAGATGAACACTTTTCCTCATCTACAATGAGCAAATTTTGATTCAATGATTAAATATATTTTATCTATAAAGAAAAGTAAACAAAATTTGTCAATCTCTGGGGATGCCTATGTAGAGCCCTGCTTCCCTGATAATTATTACATATGCATAACTTCACTATGTATATATTGAAAATACATTATGTATTAAAACGTAGTTTGTTAGACTAGGTAGACATTGAAATAGAAAATACTTTTTATGTTTTATATCAAGATAAGTAAAGTTAACTTAGTACGTAGTAACTGGATAGTTATAATTATGAAATAATGACTCATCAGTATTTATGAGTATACTCTTGATGAATTAATGTTTTGATATTATTCATACAGTTTTCTAATTAAAGAATAGAAAAAGAAGAGATTCAGAACTTTAATATCTATGTACATACATACCTAAACGAAGAGCATAACCGTAAAAATAATTTTCCAAGAGGAAATGAAAAAAGTGCACCCTTGTATGTAACGTAACAAGTAAAACGTAAAAGTCTTTCTGATAAACATTTCAGGTCAATGATTTCTTTGAAATGAGAAAAATTTCTTGACTTCTCATTACTGTATATTTATGTGTATATTTATGTATATACGAGTACATATATCTGATGAATGCATAGAGAGAAATTGTTTGAGCTGTACTTATTTCTTGTCTTGAATAATATATGACTATTCTATTTGAATAAATTTTATGCAAAATGACATATTTTGGTATTAATTTGTCAAAAAAAAAACCATAGCATTTTGATTTATTAAAAGATTCAAAAGTGTTATCTTTGAATATAAATATACAGTGATCCCTCGCTATATCGCGCTCCTGATTGGCTTAGAGGCGTTACTGTTATCTAGAAGTGAAAAAGTTGATATTCGTTTTTCATTAGATCAATGCGAACAATTTTCGTTCCTGTACATTCTGCCAAATTTACGTTTGCAATTTTTCTCCGTGACAAAACCCCACAATGTCAAAGAAACATTCTGTACACCAGCAAAGGGGCCTCCAGACGCGCGCCAAAGAGGCCGAGGAAGATGCTAACTATTGCAGAAAAAGCGACTGACTACTTTACGGATTTCACCTATCCCGGGTTATCTTTGGAACATATCCCCCGAGATAAACGAGCGTTCACTGTATATGGATATTTTTTTTTAAAAATGGTTTGATATGCAGATTCTTCAGTGGTTGTTAGGTGTATTGTATTGTTTTTTGTTTTGTTTTTTGAAAACATTAGAAAAGTATTTGGACTTCACTCGAAAGGTTTGTTCATTATGCAATTATAAAATAAACACTTCAATTTACAAAAATGTTCAAGCAACCCTTTTGCATCCGTTTTGACGCATACAGATCGTTCATTATTATTGACAATGTTTTTTTAAAGCATATAAAAAACTCAGGGCATAATTCTTTTAGAGCCTTAAGTGCTTTGAAACCAAGAGTAGCAACGATCAATGCTTAATGAGTTTGTCCGTAAAATAAGCTTTTTTCATTCATCCATTAATGAGTCATTTTCTTTGTAGATATTTAAGGAAAATATTTTTGAAAATATCATTCTATTCAATAGATATATATATATATATATATATATAGTATATTATTATTAAACTTGTGATCGTATGATTGATCTTTACATCAATTTGACTTTTAACATCGTAGAACACTATTTAGCAAACTTTATCAAATGAAAATGATAATAATAAATAAATAAAAAATCATACAAAAGCCACAAAATACCGTCGTCCATTTAAAATATTTTTGTTTGTAGATCAAAATTCATCTTCTTTTGGTTCTTTACAATTTATTGAAGATTTGAAACTAATAACACAGGTCAACAAATTTATAATGTCAAAAATCCTAAGGTGTAAAAGTATAATAAAAGTTAGCCAGGTTTGTACGCTGATTTCAAGCCTGGTAAAAAAATATTTCGAGAGTCCAACGGCTTTTGAGAAATGGAAGAACTACACTCATTTTGTGCATTAAAAAATAATGCTTTGCTAGTGTATTTAATGCAAATTCCAATTTTGTTTGGGCCGACTTTTGGGCCTACTCCTGCCGCCTGTGCTCCCAAGAGTCCCTTTATGTAAAAAAAAAAAAAAAAGAGTGAAATGGAATCTGCATTAAATATTGAATAACTTTAATTGTACTATACTCCTTAGGATTATTTGACTGTTGGCCAGTCTAATGAATGGGCTTATTGAGGAATAAATACGGATATCAATCAGTTGAGGTAAGGAGGAGGGGGGGGAGGTCAAAATTTAATATATTCGCTGATTTTATTATTCCATTCCCTACCTTTGTTTGTATTTAAGAAATTACTTTTTTGTGATTTATTGTAATGTTTATTATTATTATTTTAAATCCAATTTGTATTTTGATTCATACATTCAAAGTTTTTATACATATTTAATAATATTATTAAGCAATGTCTTTAAGCCCCATTAAACATACAACTTTGAATTTTAAAGGTAATGTATCAAATAATATTTTGTATGAGTAAATAGCCAGACAATTTTGCTCTTATTCGGTTAAATAAATAAATCAAATATACATTATTAGATCCTCTTAATAACAATTACTATACAACAACATTATTCAATCGTCATTTTATGAATACATATTTGCCCTTATAATGAATAATAAAACTAAAAATTTTGGAAATTTTAAATACAAAATGTGATTTTTTTTGCCGGTTTTTTAAAGTCATTGATGTAATTTTTTGTGTGAGAAGTTTGTCCATTTTATAATATATACATAATATATACATCAGCGACAGTAGTTCCCCGGAACACGTTCCAGAAGGAGTCTCAAGATGCGATAGAGTCAAGTTCGGAATCAACGGCACCTAGCGGTATATGACGAATGCACAAACTATATTTTTTGTTTGCAGCAAACGTCACACAGGGTGTCTAAGATTCCGACGACGGAATTTTGTTAAAACTTAGAGGCAAAGTTTTTCTCAACCTTTTGCTTCTAACCCCTAATATATTGAATATATATTCGAGTTATGGACTTAACTCTAGATACATAATACATGCATCCCCCCCCATGATGTCATTTATTATGATATTTGTGACGTCATTGAAAAGGGTTTAAGGTCACAATTCACCCCCTAATACTCCAAACCTTGTGAAAAAACAATAATAGTTTTGAAAACCTTTCGTGACATACATAACTACCATAAACTATGGGCTTGTATGTTCATATTTCAGCTAAGTCGTAAATACTTTGCATTTGTACAAATGTCACTATTTGTAGACATATTTTAAGAAATATTTTCATAAATTATATTACTTTTTACACACAACTATAAAGCTTGTAACTGAAATTCTACCTTTAATAACCTTCATATGAAACTATAAATTCAAATATAAAGTTTCTACATATTACTATGTAGACTTTATGAATAAAATAATAGAATTTAGTTGTACGCTTGTTTATACACAAGTGTAGTATGTTGCTAAAGTATAATTGAGCAAGAATACTTATTTATGTACAAATTTATATGCAAATAATAATTATTATTATTCGTTTTCAAAACATTTTTTTTGTTTTCTAAAGACAGAGGTAGAATTAGTAAATAATAGATTCTCAGTAATTTGATACCACATGAGCAAGTTTTTTTTTTTTTTTTTTTTTTAGCATTAATTCATACTATGGTATGTCTAGTCCATATTTACCCATCCTTTAATAATAATTGTATGTACCTGAAAATAATGGTCCATAAATTATAAGAAATTACACTCGCGCAAAAAGTCCTGGGGATTGATATCTCTAATAGCAATTTACTTATTCAGTATCAATTAACTAGTGATGTATCAGCTTGAGTTGAGTTGTGTCAGGTCGCAACTCAAGTCATGACAATTAGAAAAGGAAAAACAAAGAAATGGAAGGGATTGAGGAGCCAACCATGCCAACCTCTGCCACTCTAAAACATTGAGAAAATAATATTTTTTGGGAGTATGTAAGGAACTTGGAATACAGTTTCATTTTTAGGAGCTATAGAAATAAATAGAATAAAACATGATTGGTTCAAAAAAGGATCACGGCTCCAAGGTATTATATTGCCCATAAATATAATTCATCATTAGGAATGTAAATAATATGCAAAATGCCGCGTACGAGATTTTGTGGAGTAGGCTCTTCAAACAACAGTACTTTTTGTTTTCCAAAGCTGTTTTCATTTTTCCTTTATTACAGAGGGAAGAACATTCACTTGATAGTAAAGATCTCGCATGAAGGAATACATGCCTTAAGTTTAATAAAGCAAATAAATTGTAAACAAAAAAAAAGCTCAAGTCCTCGTATAACTATTATTAGCTCAAAATATATAATTTCCTGACATTAATTTCAGTTAACTTTCTGCCTCTCATCTATGGTATATGTACATAATGTTATTATTTATTACGTATTGATATCTTCATTTGTATACATATATAAAGGATAATAGCAGCTATTAGCTCAGTAAAACGTCATGACAGCTCAAGCTGCTTCCCTCACAACATTCATCAAATTGTCAGAGTGCCCAAGTTGATGATTTTCTCTTTCTTTTTATTTTACACACCCCATTTGCATATTATTTACATTTCTATTCATCATATATATATATATATATATATATATATAAAGGGTTTTTGAATAGGGACACGCATTATTTTTATTACATTTGGAACAGCGAACTACGTCATATTTTTATTTTTGTTTACACTTCTACTTAAAAAAGTCTTACAAGTCATCAGTGTGTAGGTCAACCTTGAGCAGCCTTTGCAAATTATATCCAAATTTATAATCTAAATATATGTAGAACAAACCGAATAAAGAGAAATTTAATGATAACACACTATAAAGCTCAAAAGTAAATGAGCTGGACGTGATTGAGAAGAGCAAGGGATATATATCAAACCATGAGAAATTTATGAGATTTATAGTGCTCATAGTAAAATGATTTCATAGGTGGAGTAGGAATCCAAGGGAATCCTAGAATTTATATAATTAATACCTATTTTTGAAATTATTACCATAATTTCATAGTTATTATTAGTTTCAAATAGTTTAAGTTGGTCATTAGAGCCAGTGACTATCGTAGAATGATAGACTTTGAAAAGGTCATTGAGCCAATAACAACTCTGATGATCTGAGATTTCGTACTTAGAGCCATTGCTAACTCATTGTAGGAGTGAGGGATATGGAACTTTTTGATGAATTGAGAATTACCTCCTGGAATCTTCATGGTAACTCAAAAACATTTTCACATCCATTATTCACGATACACTCCAGCAGGCACTTTATTGAAGTAATTGATATTGATTTTTTCAGTGGAACATTACACGAGTTACATATACAGATCATGTGAGATCCTTATTATCTGGTTGATATACCTCCCTTGAGAATTACAGAATAATGTGATAACAGCTTTGAAAAATTAAAAAAAAGTATTGTTCAAATTGCCAATTACTAAGAATCTTGCATACGAGAAACTCTATCAATGCTGCTCCTTCATCGGTTCAACAAAGAATGATTAGAAACATAATTTTTTTAAACAAGAGTATCAATCGTTTTTTCGTTTTTAATCAAAAAACTGCATTTTTTTTTCTGAACATAAGTTCCATCCCTAGTTATGAAAGAAAATAGATAAGGGTCATAGTCAAGAGAGCCAGAACGAATTTGTAAGTGAAAGAGGCAGTTGTACAAAAATGACGTCACTTATTAATGATGACGCACTAAATCGAACAGACTTTTACTGTTATTGTTTTTCAAAAAAAAAGGGGAGAATCAATATGCCCATTATTCTGGTGCCCATGGTCTTCTAATTCTTTCGCCACAAGAACATGAATTAACCTAAAACATATATGTACAATTAACAAAATATTAATATCAGCTAAGATTTAATGCTAGGCATATTAACACCTTGCTTGCTCTGTTCAGTCCTTTACGGTAGTTAAAGAAAGTCCTTTTCAACTTTTACAAAAAGTGGTAGGGGTGGGGAGGGTTGACATCCGTCACACTGCATTGGAAGTAAACATATTTGCGCCTTTAGACAACATTCAGATCATTAAAAATTTGCTGTATAAAAGCTGTATTTTTCTGTTTTTGTTTTTTAAAAAGAACTTTTTAAATGCGAGAATTTATTAACTTGCCGTTTCCTAGAATATGCCGTCACCACCACTCTAAAACATCATGTGCAGAGAGCCCCAGGCTCCTTGAACTCCCTTCCCCTTTTCGAAGCCACCCTAAAACCTTACTATTAGTATTCTTTTCATTGGGCGTACTATCTCTTCATTTCATTCTCATTAAGACTCACTGATCTAGTTTGTAAAGCATTTTACATTTATTCATGGTATACAGTGATTTAAACCCTACATCACACGCAAAACACATTCTAAGTACTTAATGTACTTATTAGGTAATAAGATGACGATTAATATCATTAAATATTAAAATTATCATCATCATCATCCATGGATAACTTACAAAAAAAGATGCGAGGATGTCATTCGCAGATGGGTTTATTTATAAAGGATAATTTATGAGCCTTTTTAAAGGCATATATCAATATAATAATAGTCAACGTAATAAATATCTAATTGCTTTCTTGACACAAGTTATGTTCATAGATATATGGGGTTATGGGTATTTGAATTAGTGTTGTAATGGATTTCTAAGACTCAGAGATGGGCGTGCAAATATAAACACTGTAATTTGCACAAAATCTCGGAAGATGATCGACTTTGTGGGGCCATTTTTTATGAGACATCAATGGATAATTTGAAGGAAAAAAACCTGGCAGCTTAAGTATTTTATCCCTTAAATAATTACTATCCGTCTCAAAAAATCAATTCTAGCTGGGATCTAGTATAAAATAAGGACTAATTTCATGCAATATCCAATGGAGAACAGTTCCTCTAATCCTAAACTTTACATTTAAACAGAAAAAAAAAGAACTTTCAAAAATTATTTTATCAAAAAAACATGATTCAAAATTCAATTCAATATTAAAATAGATCCTTCACATTTACCTTTGCTTCAGACCTTACATGCAGTAAATTTGGCATTGACTTGGGCTCGACCGATTAGGATTTTTTTTTTGTTCAATATTTGAGAAATTAAATAGTGATTTTTTTTTTAAATTCACCTTTGAGATCACATTAAAAATAATCCCACTAAAGTTCAAAGTTGGCCACTTTGGCAACTTCATAATTTTCCTCATCACAATAGCAACGAAGATTTTAGTATTCGTTAAGGTTTTGAGATATTGAATTCTATAAATTTAAAATTTTGGACTCAGTTTTATTTTAGATATGATCCATGTGGCCACACATAGGATTTTATGCATGGTTTGTAACAAGAAATGTCAGTTAATTTGACCAATATGTAAATTGGGAAGCCAAGAAAAATTCTTGAATGAATGGGGAATGACCTCAGTCGGCCAATTTTATCTAGAAAAATAAAATTCCTTGGGTAATTTTATCTTCCTCTGGCGTTATTTCTCATTAAAACAAGCGCCTTGAGCCCCAAATTACGATGTACATCGTATTGAAAGCAATCCCAAACAAGTATATCAGAAGAACCTTGTCAATGTACCGTCCGAGGATCGTTCGATAAGATATAAATACATTGTAGAAATGCATTGGAATAGAAATGAAACATCTTGACCCCAGAGTTATCTAAAAGAATGCGTTCACTAATACGCACCAAAAGTGGCTGGGATACAGTTTACCGACTTTATCCCTCTATATCAATAAATAGGAATGCGAATAATATGCAAAATGCCACGTGCGAGATTTTGTGGAGTTGGCTCTTCGAACAGTACTTTTTGTTTTCACAAGCTGTTATCATTTTTCCTTTATTACTACTGAGAGGAGAACATCTACCTAACAGTAAATATCTCGCAACAAGGAATACATGCATTAAGGTTAATAAAGCAAATAAAATGTACACAAAAAGGGCTCAAGTCCTCGTATAATTATTATTATTAGTTAAAAATATATAATTTCCTGACATTAACTTCAGTTAATTTTCTACCTCTCATCTACACGACGAGCTTTTTGGGATAAACAAAAACACACTGTATTCTCCCTTCAGCTGATTTTCACCATTTGACTCTTTTGATTTAAAGCAATTGACCTCACGTGTAATGGGCTCAAAAAGGGTATTATTATTATTTATGATTTGGATGCATAAAAAATATATTAAATCAAGGATTGCACGCCCTATTTTTGAATCTTGAATATATTACAAGTAGTAACGATGGGTTTGTGATTGGTAGAATTTATAAATATATAGTATATATAAATAATAAATTCTGCCAAATATTAACAAGTTGGCAACAAGAAAAGTACAGAAGGGTAGCAACTACCAGTTGTTTTTCCAAATTTTTCCTTTCCCTTTTGTCAGTCGAGATTGCGAGTGGACAAAAAAGCTCGACATGCTATGGTATACATAATGTTATTATTTATTATTGATGTCTTCATTTGTATATGTATATAAAGGAGATTGGCAGCTTGTAGATCAGTAAAACGTCATGACAGCTCAAGCTGCTTCCCTCTCAACATCATTTATTAGTCATTAGTCATTCCTAGGAATGTAAATCATATGCAATTCGGGCGTGTTATAAAAAAAGAAAGAGAAAATCAACATGGCAACCCTGACAATTCAATGAATGTCGAGGGGGGAAGCAGCTTGAACTGTCATGACGTTTAACTGAGCTACAAGCTGCTATTCTCCTTTATATATACAACAATAAATAATAACATAGATGAGAGGCAGAAAATTAACTGAAATTAATGTGAGGAAATTATATATTTTTAACTAATAATAATTATACGAGGACTTGAGCCCTTTTTGTTTACATTTTATTTGCTTTATTAAACTTAATGCATGTATTCCTTCATGCGACATCTTTACTATCAGGTAGATGTTCTCTCCTCAGTAATATTGGAAAAATGATAACAGCTTTGGAAAATAAAAAGACCTGTTTGAAGAGCCAACTCCACTTTTTTATCACACGCCCGAATTGCATATGATTTACATTCCTTGTCATTCCTATCTATGACGTCATAAGTACCATGTGTTGACGCTAGATGTCCATATATTTAGCATGACTTTTTTATGGAGCATTAGGTTGCTCTAAATCGCACCTTCTAGAGGACTAATTAAAAAATAATAATTATTATAATAGAAATTGTAGAGCAATTAATTAAGAAAAGTCATCTGCAAGGAACTGCATTTCCCTCAGAAAATCCTATCATTGTTTCTATGTATCATCTCACATATATGTACTTTACCAATTTCCTCTCAGTCAAATTCTTTTGTTTTTAAATAAAATATCAAATAAAAACTAAATTAAATTAAATGTTTAATTCCTTGAGGAGGAGAAGGAACACGTTTTTATACATACACACCTTGGGTATTCGTTAAAATGTTTTATAGTCAATTGATCCTATTTCCCTGAAGGAATGTTCTACCATACTTTTAACACTTTATTTAATACATATCAAATTGATTTTATGTCTGCACAAAAGAAAGATGTACTTTTGTGCAGAGTACTTGTGTTTTTCCTCTCACTCAAAATTAGAAAAGTTTCAATGGCAATACACATATTGAATGTCTATTTATAATTGAATTGTAAAGTTAAAGATTGAATATAAAATATTTGTTAATAACAAGTATTCAATTGATTTTCATTGTTATCTTCAAATACATATATATATATATATATATCAGGGATTTATAGGTGAAATAATAAAGGGTTATATCACACCTCCAGATGACCCCAGCAAGTATTTTTTTAAATTAATTATTTAATCATGATTATATTTTTAGAATATATATATATTGATTAAGTTATTCAAAGAGGAGTTCCTATCACGTCGAGCTTTTTTGTCCACTCGCAACCTCGATTGGCAAAAGGGAAAGGAAAAATTTGGAAAAACAACTGGTAGTTGCTACCCTTCTGTATTTTCCTTGTTGCCAACTTGTTAATAGTTGGCAGAATTTATTACTTAGATATACTATATATTTATAAATTCTATCAATATACAAACCAATCGTTACTACTTGTAATATATTCAAAATTCAAAAAAGGGCGCGCAATCCTTGATTTAATATATTTTTTATGCATCAAAATCAGGAATAATAATAATACCCTTTTTGAGCTCATAACACGTAGAGTCAACTGCTTTAAATCAAAAGAGTCAAATGATGAAAATCAGCTGAAGGGAGAATACAGTGTGTTTTTGTTTATCCCAAAAAGCTCGTCGAGGATCTTTCAAAAAGAAAGGAAAGTAATTACACATTACATTACATAATTGTATGTAAGTTGACCCCGCATACAAACACCTTTAAGGATAGCAGTCAAATATTTATATAATAATAATTATAAAAAGTATTCAAATGAAGAAGCAATGAGTTTTTAATGAGATGTATACCTTCATTCTACATGCAGACTTATGCCTAAATATACAAATGTATGCTTAATTAAAAGAATGAATCATTAAGGAAATACTTAATGGCTTTGATACAGTTAATAATAGTGTGTTACTATTACCATGCAGTCTGTAGAAGGAGTAATTATGTTCATTTTGACCCGAATATTGTATTCACCACATGATTATATTATGAGTAGCATGAAAAAGTGTTGAGAGGAGTATTATTACATATAATCAAGCTTCAAAGAATCTGTGTAGTTCTTTGAAGGACTCATGATCAAATATGTATCAATGACGTTCATTTAATATGTAAAATTAGTTGTTGTTAGTTGTTGAGTCATATTCAATTATAGTTCAAAGAATGTATTGTAATATGACTGTATGGGCTCAAAAGTTTTGACGTTTTTGTGAGTTCTAAATTCCAAATTGAGCATAAAAGTATGGAACATACTTTGCTACATGATGACATCATTAACCCCCTATCTTGCAAGTACAAACAACCATCCAATGTTTGTGAAAGTTATACAAACTTTATTTAGGCCTTCATAAAAGTATGGTTCACGTATATTTGTTTACTATTATTCTGAATGAAGGTTTAATTAAAGTTTTTATAAATAGAAACTCATTACGGATAATTGCAAACTTCTATTGTGGATTTGTTTGTTCCAAGAGGTTAGTCATTGAAAGAGACTTGATGTTTTAAAATAAGAATTAAATTGGTAAACACAAGCATTTTAATATAATTTATGTGAAACTAAGGCCCTGTTGAGAACATTTTGGGTCATTTTGAAGGATTAAAAGGATTTAAGGATATAAGGACGGAATCGATTTTTAGTCCCATATTGTGGAAAGATACGACCCAATTTTTTTTTATATTAAGTATGTATTCACTGCTTAGCAAAATTTAATTGGAACACAACTGATCAATCTTCAGAGCACTACTAATAAGGAGGGACCTGCTGTAGAAATATCAACAGCTGATAGAATAATATATACAGTAAAATGTCGATATAAAACACAAGAAAGGATCCAAAAAATTCGATCGCGTTGTATTTGATCGCGCCTTATATTGATTAGATTATATATACATAAATCAAATTTGAGGCCTAAGACCCAATCGTGCCCAATTGATTATTGCATTTTATCGATACGTCTTATATGGATGTTTTAGGGTGTATAGTAGTTCTTTATGTAAAATATAATTAGTTGCTACAAATTTATTTGTGAACTTATTGAACGAAAGGTTGCCATTTATTTTTTGTCAGATGATGCCATATTAAGAATATCCCCGCAATTGAGGATAATGATTTAACATGACGTCAACTATCAACTATAGTTGTGTCTTTCTTGTTTCAACGTAACAAAAGGAGACTTAAAATATATACGTCGAGGCATAAAAAGGCACTCTATTCATTGACTCAATCAATTTAAGAGAGTGAAATAATTGCGAAAAAACAAGAGGAACAATGACTTTAGAAGTAAAGAGCTCGCCTAGGTCTCAAAAACATTAATCACTTCATTTAAGTGCATGATTCTTTGTCACGAAGTCATTTATAACTTATTTTGTATGATTAGGTATTTATCATCATCAAACCTTCCATCAACATCTTCTTTTGCCAAAGTCATTAGACCTCTAGCTAGGCATAAAAACACACACCCTTCATTACTCACAGAGTTGAAACGTCCTTAGCATTATTATTCATTTATCATTCAGGAATTGCGTTATAAAAATATACTTATGTATATATGAATTATGATAATAATAATAATAACTATTATTATCTCTGCAGAAATCTCAGTTGGATCTTTATAATAATTTTTGCTCACATCTTTGTGACTTTAACTTTAGTGTTTCCTTTGTAAGGAGAACTAATTTCTCATTAGAGCAATTAAATTATATATAGTATCCTTTACATCCCTTGCTATCAAAGCATCTAAAGGAGTTAGCAATGCTCAGAGAATACTGTATTTCATATCTTTCAATGGGCACCTTACATTCAAATGACATTAAAACGATATATATATATATATATAAAAGCACTCGCAGAGCAGAGAAAAATAGTATTTTGCACAGTTATCGATTGAGTTGTAAATTTTGAGCTCTGTTGGTATTTAAAAAAAAAAAAACATAGCTAAATGGATCTGGTAGTCCTGACATTGACGATCTTTCAGATGAAATAAACACAAAGTCCTACCTATGAAGATATTATAATATGTTATATCAAGGACTCCAAGTTCAGTCGATTTCGACATTTTATTGATAAATTATTATTTGTAGACGGAGTGTATTAGTCCATTACACGTGTTTAGTGCTAGTTAATAATGCTACATCTTCTCCTCTTAAGAGTTAATGAATAATTGAGCTACATAATTAAAAACATCACACGGAAAAAAAAATACTTTGGATTTAAAACTCTAGTTTTAGATAGGGATGGACATTTTGTTGAGTTGAGTGGTGAGCGTGACCGATATTTCTATCTGGGTCCTCTGTGTATCATTTCTTAATAATTGGAAATTGAATTACTTATTACTGTAGCAAGTAGTCGCTTCAACGAATCAGAGAAGCCTGAATTCAGGGTTGATTATCAAGTTAGTGAAACCAGCTGCCATATTTTTTCCTTCCCTAACATGAACCCTATCTTAATATTTTGCTCATATCTACATATATAGTTATAGTCCCTTTTTTGCGCAGGATTTGTAATTACGCTCATCAACATCCCGGAGAGGATTCGTAAAATAGATTCGTTTCTTACTCGAACAAATTGTTTTCCAAGATTTTCTTACCAATGGCCCACCGGAGATCTTGGAAATTTAAATGAAATAAATTAATTTTGCATGTTAGTTTATACTCATGGATGAGGAGCACATTTACCACGTGATATGTAGACTGTAGGAGCAGTTCTGCTCACTAAATATTTAATAACTTCAACAACCTCTTATGTATATCTTGGTGGATCTCAAATGAAATATTAGATCACATCAAAATACGCAATATGTATCTCAAGAGATTCTAGAATTATGATGTTCAGACTTCTTTGGTCTTGAATAAGACAAAGGAAACGTTTCGTTTGAGTTTATTGACTTGTTAAGTTGTATTATAAGAAATACTCATGGACAATGTACGTAATGAAAAGGTGAGCAGTTGGAGAAAAAAATCAAACTGTTCATGGGTACAACCAGGTGTAAAAATTAAAATCATAAGACTTTAGTAGAATAAATTGACAATAATATATTAAAGATAAAGAAACGCGTAGTTTTTTTGAAAAATTCTTATTTTTTTTATGAACAGAAAACTTGTATCAGATTTAATGAAGAGGCAGAGTTAATTCAAAAAAGTTTCAAACCATTTCTTTTAAAAAGTTCAATGTGAAGAAACAAATAAGAATAATATTATGTGACATTATAAAACATACGACTGATTAAATTTGAATCATATGTGCATATAAAGTTATGACCTCTCTGAACTATGGAAAGTAAGATTGGATTCCTTACTCTCGAGACTTAATCAATTGAACAATATATTTAACAACTTTGGAACAGAGAAATCCTTTTGAAGAATCAGTAGCCTATGTAGTATTGTTTGATATACTAGACAATATTGGTTTGTTCATGTAACCCTCTCAATACCTCGCTCTGATTTTGTGTAAATCCTTTCACAAAAAATTAAAATAGATACGTCCTTGACACAAGCACTTATCATGGTCAAAACTCCTTATTTTTTAAGCTTAGACACTTCAAATTTTAGACGAGAGGGTATAGCCACATACATATATTGTCGGTATTTTTGTATAACAGAAGTTTTTTACAAAAATACGAAGAGTATCACTGACTCTAAAATATAAAAACCTGAATTTACGGACTTCTTGGCTCTTGGAGCAAAAAAAAAAGTTGCCAATATGCTTAGCAGTGTCCCAAATGAATTACATTCCAAAAATCAGCTCCATCCCTTTAGTTAGTAGTGCTGGAATCTATATGCCTCAAACAGAGAGGCATAATTCTACAAATATGTAAGTATTAATATTGTAAAGGGCCCTACTTATGAACCCAGTCGGTGCTGGGATGGAGGAATAAATGTCTCTCATCCCCCCTCCCCCCCCCCCCAGGATTAACAACATTTACAACAATATAATGACACCCTTGAAAAGTCCTATCTGTACCTAAATTATACATTGATACAGATATATAAATATAGTCCGATATTTTCATTCGATCACTCTTTCTCATTACTCTTTGGGATACGTCATTACTTACTGTTAAATTTTATTATGAACTCTAGTCCCTTATTAGTGTATTGAATAACGTTGATTGGTGGAACTTGAATCATTGTTTGTTAAACTGTGAACAATTATTTACTTTTAATTGAGGAATAGCCTCACATTTGGAGAGAGAAATTGAATAACTATCAACTAATTTTTATATGATGAATATTTGTTATGCTTTATTTATCAATAGCACAAATAAAAGTTATTCAGTTTTGCACACTGATTTCAAATCTGTAACTTTTTTTTCTGAGAGAGTCCAACTGTTTTTTAAAAATTGAACCCTACTTTTTGAGCTAATTTGACCCATTTTCTAACTTCAACTTCAATTTAAGCTTAGAAGGATACTCATTTTGTGCATTAAAACATAATGATCAGTTAGTGTTTTTAATGCAAATTAATGCATTACCAATCTTTGGTTTGACCTAAGCGGGATCCTAGGGACATAGGCGGTGGTAGTAGAACCAAAAGTCGGCCAAAACGTTAGTACTTAAATAACTCCTTGAACATTACATAAAATGGATTAATAAGGAATGCATTGAAGAGCAGAGACCCTTCATACGAGATGTCAACTCCTACACTAAGAAGAAATTGTTCATCTAAGTGTGTAAATTTTCATTCAATTTCGATCAAATATTCACAAGAAATCAAAGACTCACGCTAGAGCTACTAATAAACAACTGCCATAGACTGAAGTAGGAGTGTGGAAAAGAATTTCAGCGGATTTCGCAATCCTTTTACGTGCTACTACTTATGTAGCTCTACCCTGAATAGTATCAAATTATCTCAAAAAATAGGGTTCGATGTCTCAAAAACCCATCAAAGTCTCAAATTTTTGTTTCCCTACAGATTTGAAATCAGCGAGCCAAAGAGAAGAACTTTTATTGTACTTATAGCCCTTGGGATGATTTTTGACATTTATAATTTGTTGACCTGTGTGATTAAATCATATTATTTTGTGAAATATATATTATAATTATAATCTCTTTTGAATAAATAGAATCATTCTTAGTCTGGAAGTCATGGAGTAAAGACCTTGAACCCAAGAAATGCATTTAATAATGCTACTCACGGACTAACCCAACCCCACCCAAACACAAACAGAAAATTTGTACACCATAAATAGTTTTTTATACTTCTCTTCCTCTTATTAGGAGTGCTTTAACCGTTGATTGATTGATTGAACTCAAGTATGCTCTTGCTAAGATATTAACAATTATATTTAGGAATGTAAATCATATGCAATTTGGGCGTGTGATAAAAAAGTGGAGTTGGCTCTTCAAATAGGTCTTTTTGTTTTCCGAAGCTGTTATCATTTTTCCAATATTACTGAGGGGAGAACATCTACCTGATAGTAAAGATGTCGCATGAAGGAATACATGCATTAAGGTCAATAAAGCAAATAAAATGTAAACAATAAGGGCTCAAGTCCTTGTTTAATTATATTATTAGTTAAAAATATATAATTTCAGTTAATTTTCTGCCTCTCATCTATGTTATTATTTATTGTTGTATATATAATGGAGAATAGCAGCTTGTAGCTCAGTAAAACGTCATGACAGCTCAAGCTGCTTTCCCCCTCGACATTCATTAAATTGTCAGGGTTGCCAGGTTGATTTTTTCTTTCTTTTTTTATTACAAGCCCGAATCGCATATGATATACATTGCTAATTATATTTAATGAAGAATAATTCTGCAGGTGGGAAGAATTGGATACCCTCTACCAACTGATTTTTAGGCCTTTGTTTTTTTTATTTCTTAATAGAAATGAGAAGGACTTGTACACTTTTATGATGCTTTATTTATTTGCACATAAAATTGCAAATCATTTCGTATATTAAAATATTCTTACTCCCATTATCTCCATTCATTGTGATCGCTCCTAATATCTAAAATACAGTTTATTTCTATTCACTCCTTTGATTTCGTGGTATTTTAATCTATATATAAACATAATAATAGTTTTTCATTAGACAATTCATTTACCCATTGATCATTATAAATAGATTTTTCATGCCCCTTGAGGCATATAAAATAAGATATGTATATTTTTCTATTATTTAAATTAATGATTGTAGTACGTAGCAAAAAAAATTAATTAGGACCTCAATGTGTCTGGAAGCGTGTACCTATACATAAGTATATATATATGTATATATATACATAGTATTTTTAATCACTTTTGATTAATAATTTATTAATAAAATATTGAATCATAATCAAGTGCATTTGTTTCCCATTCCAAATCTTTATTTATAGTTTCATTTTCCTACAAAGTTGAATTTTCATTTGTTCTTCCAATTGAAATAGATATGTGATGTAATATTGTTAAATTATAAATATACTATACCCAATTTTGCACATTTTTAAATATTAGATGCATTATTCATGACGTCATTGTTTATTAAGGATTTTGTCCACTCCTATGGACCGACGTAAAACTCATTAAACTATGCTCTACAGGACGAGTTTTTGGGAATAAACAAAAATCTTATGTATTCTCCCTTTTTTAGCTGTTTTTTATCGCTTGACTCTTTTGATTTAAAAGCAGCTGACTCTACGTGCTATGAACTCAAAAAGAGTACTATTACTAATATTTATGATTTTGATGTATAAAAAATATATTACATAAAGGATTGCACGCCCATTTTTTGAATTATTGAATAATAAACAAATATCAACGATTGATTTGTTTATTGATAGAGTTTATAAATGTATAGTATATCTAAATAATAACACTGCCCAATATTAAAATGTTGGCAACAAGGAAAATGCAGAAGTTGTTACCAGTTGTTTTTCCATTTTGCCTTTCCCTTTTGTGAGTCGAGGTTGCGAGTGGACAAAAAAGCTTGTCGTTATACCACATAATAAATAAATGCTTAATTATACATATATAACACAGCGACGTAATTTTAGTAAATTTAAGACCTTGGTTGAATATATATATATATATATATATTTATAATTTATTTTACAATCAAGGAATAAGTCATTACATCAGGGGTGTCAAACATACGGCCTGCAGGCCGGAACTGGTCCGCAAGGAAGTTCAATCAGGCCCGCAGGATAAAATGAGCCATTGAAGAGAGCAATTTAAATGGGGAAAGTTATTTAGACCCATTTTAAGTTCTAAATAAGGGACCTATATATATATATAGGTTAGATCAGGGGTGTCAATCATACGGCCCTTGAGCTGGAACTGACTTTGACTTTGACACCCCTGTATTACATAGTGATATTATAGAATGCAGATAAGATTTAGCCAATTCTTGGTTCTTCAATTCCCCACGGCCATAATTAGTGTTTTGATCATGGGTTAATTGAACTGGAATCAACACCTGTTTAACAGAGGAATAATTATAGTTATTCTCCAACAGTTGAAAAGATTATGGCTATGAATTACCAACTGAGTCTGATACTTTTCTCTTTTTCGTTTTGTAGAAAGAAATATATCGATATTTCATTATGTTTGAATTTTACATCTATTTCTCACTATAGTATTCCCATTACACTCCAAATTACAGTGTATTTATTAGTTGTCAGCTGTGGTTTTCCTACTCTTGCTTTCTATTATTAGATATGTATTTATTTTTATATCTCAATCTTTTCTCCGAAAAGAAAAAAAAGAAGGAAAGTCTCAAAATCAATTGGTACTTGGATAAATCTTCCCAACTGTTGAATAATTATTATTATTCCACTGTTGAACACCCAATCAAAGGACAAAACTAAAACTTTTTTCTTTCTTTTTATTGGAGGAGAAAAGGTTGAGAGTCTATAAAATGACTATTTTTTAATTACAAAATGGTTGTTATTTAACAACTTTTTAAAATAAAAAAATATATTTTGAAGCTATGGGATTTTCCAAGTAGAAAAAAATCATTTCCTTTGTTAACTGATCACTTATCTTTGCAAAAAATCAAATAGTTCTAACTTTATATATTTATAAAATCATTAACTGACCTTATATGGCTAAAAACTATGTAGAGTTGAATTTATATTCTACTCATAACTCACCATTGTTTTTCTATAATAATGTGTTATTTGAGGGTTTTGATTATTATTATTATTATTTAGTATCAATTGTGTTCCACTACGTTTGATTAAACCTTAAATGGTTTTTTATTTATGAGTTTCTTGAACATAATAAAACAGTTAATCATTACAGTACTATGGGTCTATCATGAATTATAATATTTTGTGGTATAGTTGTAGGTTGTGTGACTATTTAATAATAAAAAGTTACGACATATTTAAAATCATAATATATGTTCATAATATATCATACAAATATGAATTTATCTTTTTAGATTGGAAGTTCCACGACGTTCCTATGGGCATTGGAGACTTACCGTATCCGCCTTTTGGACAGATTCGTATCGTTCTACTCCACTTTGGCTCTACTTAAAGAAGAGTGTCATTCCAAACAGATCTTCTTTCGATAAGTCGTAAGTTTTTATATTCCTAATCGACATCCTTCACACTTTTAATTTATTTATTTATTCGTATTTTCTTTCAGATCTGTGTCGTTTGTTTCTAGAAAATTTGCTCGTGTCCGAATGGATCGTGCATCCCCCGGCTCATATTTTGTATTTTTAGAGGCACTTGTGGACCTTCGAAACGTGACTCTTGGAGTTACACTTCTCCCTTCCAGATTGGTGGACCAAAAAGCAGTTCCTATATTTACAGAGATTCGATATCGTCCAGAATGGGAGTCTGAATGGATCTCTCAAAATGAGGTCAAATGAGCTACCCTTATTTATTCATTTCGATTTTTAAAAGAAACGAAACGAAAACAAAAGCAAAAAAAGACACTATTTTGAATCATCCTTTTCTGTTTTAAAATTTCAAATCCTGGTGATGTGTTTTAGTGTTCTTCACATTTGAATCCCTTTTTGAACAAGGGAATTGTCATATTCGCTAAACGATATTCAGATGTGAATGGGGACTTATTGCAATTTATCTTTGTATAAATGTGTCGTCTTAGGTCTTAATATATATAAAATGATAATATCAATTAATTATAATTTTCCAATTATAGAATTGTATAACTCCATTAGATTTCTATGTTTTCAATTTTAGATATAACTTATATGTATTTACCATTGCGTATTTTCAAAATGATTCAAGTCGAAATTCATAGCAAGGTTCCATATTGTATATGAATTGGTTTATGCTGAGAAGAAGATAAAAAATGTTAACATGACTCTCTCAAATTAAAGGCTTCTATTGCTGATTGAATTAATGAATATTTGTTTATTGTATTGCAGTTTTTTATATACCTTTAGTATATGTACACTTGTGGCATTAAAGTTATGAAATATACATAATTGTAGTAATAATGAAAGATTTTACTTTTATAAGTATTTGATAATAATAAAACTGGTCAACAACAAAAATGTTCTGGGATCGATATAGATTGAACTATGTAAAATTGTATTCCTTTATTTTAAATGTGACCTTAGTTTTTCTCCATCAGGTTCTAGTTCTTTAGGAAAATGCCATTTTTCTTTATCTTTCATGATTTCTTTGTCTTTTTGACGTTTAGTGTTGTAAATTGTGGTATATGGCAAAAATATTTATCCAAACCTAAGTTTTTTTGAGTAAAAAACAACCCATGTTTTGTTTCTTTAAAGGATCATAGCTCCAAGAAGAATACATCGAGAATGTATAAAAATAATTTGTTAACATTTGTGCTGAAATTAAACTTATTAAAATACATTGTTTTGTTGTTAAAAATGAATAAATCATCTCATTGATGCATATAAACAAAACACAAATAACTTGGCCAATGAGAACGCTGTTCAACAGGAATACTTTTTTCCAGGGAGTGATACCCTATGTTACATAAAGCATACACTCCAGTTTGATGCAGTGTTTTGATTGTCAATTGACAATGTTGAATTGTGTCACTCAATCAAGAAGATAAAATACGTATGCGAGGTCGTAAACGAGGGAAGTGACTCTTATTTTTTCTCATTTGAAGATTTGTACAGAAGAGATGATTAGAGATGTAAAAAACAGCGATTTTTAAGCGTTTGAGTAGTTCTCAAAATCCTGTTAGTTGAAACCCTATATAATATTCTTTCATCATTCATAAATCATCAAGCTGTTTTCCTTTTCCTTTTGATATAATAATTCTTATTATATGTATGTTATATTATCTTAATATCACACAATCTTTCCTTCAATTTTGGTTGAAAACTTTCTTAATGTTAATACCTCTCGAAAAAGTGACTTTATGGAAAAAAATTTGCTCGAAGTAAAATATTTATACTTCTATCCTATAAAATGTTTCATTTGCTGACATGTTTAATATGTTTTTCTTGAGTTATAGAAGAGGTAAAATAATTATTAATATCACTATCAAATCTTCAATCATTCTTTTTAAAATATGCAAATATCTAAAAACTTAAAGCTTTATTTTGCTAATGTATAAATAACCATTATTATCAAACTAAACTTGAAGATAATTATATATTCAGAGCAGAGATTACTATATATGTACTTATTTTTCTTAAAAATTAATACAAATAATGGAATTTTAACCAAAACAGTAATAAATTCAAAACTAATGAAGTGATTTTGAAATTTGGAAACTTTCCTGCTTATTTAAACTAATATCTTCAACTTTGATTTGAATAATATCTTTCTAAAACATCAATTTAATTTAATTAATTACTATAAGTCCAAGAAGAGCTGTCTTGAGCCTGGAGCAAGGCTGTCGCAGCTACAGTCATAGTATTATTTCGACAGCAAATGAGCTGGCTTTCATAGTTACCATATCATTTTTGACGTCATCAAAGGCTACTCGCACGCTTAAAATTCGCTGTTTTTTACATCACTGGAGATGATGTATCAGCAAGTACATTTCTGTCATTGAAGTTGCCTGGTGAATGATGGGCTTTCAAAATCTCGACCACTTTCCTCTCCTCACTCACCTGGCAATTCACCTACAAAATGGTAAACGATTCTTTTTTTTCTCCAGAGAAAAACCTGGCACAGAGGTTACTTGAACCTCTTAATACAACCCTGAATGCATTTTTTGAGCTGAACAAGGCAACAAGAAAAATACAGAAGGGTAGCTACCAGTTGTTTTTCAAAAAATGTCCTTCTTTTTTTTGGTCTTATTAGTGATGAAATTAAAAAAAAAAATATCAAAATTGTCTTCAATTACTTTCCTTGAATAAATTTCTATATTTATCTCGTGATTACGACTTTGAACGTGTTGTATAATGTTCAACTGTCTCAAGGCAGTCCAAATTCATTTAGATGGCATTTCACTCACCTGGGATCCTCATTATAACTTTAAAAATTTTCATCTACATTATCAGCGATCAAGGATATTACGCTAACTCGATTAGATAATGTATTTACTCTTACTTTATGGATGAATTAATTAAATTGTCAGTGAGCTAATTTGAGTTTCTAAATAAATACTTATGCATAATTTAAGCATATATTGAGTATTTAACTCATTCTTAAATCTTAAAGGAAAGACATGTTTCTTGATCAAGTCCTATTATTATATTGCTTCAGTCTAGTACTGAATAAAAAATATAAATATTAGTTTAATGGTCTTATGAATACTGGGATAATTTCTAGAGTCAAGTTTAGCTACTTCGCCAGAGAAGGAGGGCTTTAGGAGTAATGTCCTAGAAAAATCAAGACTTAAATTATATTATCAATCATGAACGAGTCATTTGCTCAATAGTCATTAATAACATCAACAGATTTTGTCGTAGATTAACTGATCGAGCTCTCTTCTTAAGGTTTAATCCATTATATTAAATAGAAAGCTCCTAGAGATTTTAAATTATTGATAAATTTTTGGTTTATTTTAACCATTTAATTATTGAATTTTTACAAACACTTGAAAGGAATTTAAAATCAAATAAAAAAGACAACGGAAGTTTATTTTTATCTATTAACACTCAACTTCTTCTAAGTGGTTATTTTTTAATATTAGGTGAAGTAAAAATAAATCCATTATCAAATTGTCGAAAATGTCATTAAATAGTTGAAATTGTCGAGTTCTACCGTCATCTAAGCACTGTTTTGATTACACAGATTCTAATCATTGTTCAAAAAACCCTTTGGAATCACTAGAATAAGGCTGAATACAATAAATCCAACAATTTAAGCACAAATCCCTGTGGTTGTTCGTTTTTTTTATTTTTAAACGGTCAGCCGGGAAGACTAGGGGCAAGATGGACTAAGGATAACTTGATCCCCGACAGAACATAGGCTATGTTGCATTGATCTTTGAGGTTGATCTTTGAGGTTGATTGAGGCCACTGGATGCGATTTGAAGGATCAGGAGGACGAATTTGAGACTGTGTATTCAGTCAATAGTTTCAAGAAATGGTCAATTTAGGGAATTTAAATGAGAGCAAATGATCTCCACGAGTTTATTTAAGGATGCTGTTTTGATGTTCCCTTCCTCAATAATAGCTTTAAAATGTCAGCTTGCAGTTATAAAACAAAGTAGAACACCTAATTCTTTTCAGAAGAAGTGTTGAGAAGCGATGCAGTTTAGGTCGAATTAACGCCAACTAGCGACTGAAGCATGAACTGAATTTTACTAACAAATGTTCCGTATGACGGATTGGATTCTGATGTTTTGTTAGAGCTTAGAAGCAAAGTGTTATCAACATTTGATCACCAACTAAAAATAGGTCGAGTACTGAGGTGTTCAAGTTCCGGGGTTCTACTAAATAAACGATGCTATAACATGTTTGAGATAGGATGTTTACAATACAAATACTATTTTCTCTATTTTCTTCAAAATCAATTCCAATATGTAAAAATAATTACCAAGAATACTAGCCCTGAAAAATTGATACAAACTTGGAATACAAAAGGTAACTAATTTTAAGCTTTTATAAAACTGTAACTAGATTGATGGAATGATGAAAAAACAATGTATGTATACTGTTAAATCAGCATTGAGGAAATAGTTTTCGCTCTTCTAATTACTATGTACGTGCCAAGATTTCAAAAAAAAAAAATATAATAATAACGAATCAGAGGCTAATAGGACATTTATTTCCAGTATTTCTTCCTCTAAGTTTCAAATATTCCCCTATTACAGGGGTATCAAACTCATATCACATTGCAGGCCACATAAGACCCCAGGGTAGATGTCGGGCGCCAGACCATTAAAATTCTAGCATACTTAGCAATAAATAACCAAAATATCATCATGTCTTCCCTTTGTTTTGATTTAGAGAAGAACAAAGACATTGTTAAATTTAACCAAAAGTTTATTGAACAAAGCTTTTACAAAAGATTTCACAAAATTGCACAAACTTTAAGTAAATATTATCAAAAATTATAATAATGAACTTTACATGAGATTACAACATGAGACTTAAAAGAAAGACTAGCATTACATTGCACATTTTTGTAAACCACCACAATAAGTACTCATTTCCGCAGTATTGAAATTGTGTATTCTTTTAATGGAAACGGTATCTACAAATACAAAATGCAAGACAGCATTTTAAAGACGTTATTCTTGTCTGAACTTATTTTTGTTCCTGAAACTTGGCATCTTTTAGCCTGCATAAGTGCATCAACATCAGGTGTCATGTCCTGTCTAGATGTCACAAAAAATATCCAAAGTAAAAAAATCTTTATTTATTCATCAAAATTCATTTCATAGATCACCCCCCCCCCCTCCTGATCCAATGCAAATGCTCCAACTATTTTTTTTTCAATTTTCAAAACAGTTACAAAAATTGTATTAAGTCAATAATAATAATTACAAAACAATAGCAGGTGAATTTAGATATGCTATTAAAATTGAAAATTGGAGTGTCGGTTTCTTCAGTAATAGGTCACGTATCTTGAGAAATAAACCATGGATTCTCAAAATTTCAAAAGAATAGAGTCTGGAATAAGAACAATACAGAACAATAACTTCTTAGTTTAGATCTGCTATTAAAATTTAAAATCGGATGATACATTTTTTGAGTATTAGGTTATGTATCTCGAGAAATAAACCACAGGTTTCATCAACATTTCTCTAAATTACATTTGAGTTACCATCTTTCAGTTTTTCACTTTTAAAAACGAAAAATTCGATTTTAGGTGTTTCACAATAGAACGACGCGTATTTCCAACATTAATGACTAATTTGACGTGTAATTTGTCAGTGGTGTCATCGAGAGTAGTGGCAACTTAAAAACAAAAGAAAAACATTTTTCCCAATCAGAATCCTAAGAAAACTAAATTCAAATTTCCCGGTATTTTTTTGCTCATAGTAGTCACGACGAACTTTTTGGGATAAACAAAAACACACACTCTATTCTCCCTTTAGCTGATTTTCACCACCATTTAACTCTTTTGATTTAAAGCATCTGACTCTACGTGTTATGAACTCGTAAAGGGTATTATTACTATTTATGATTTTGATATATATAAAAAATATATTAAATTGCGCGCCCTTTTTTTGAATTTTTGAATATTATTCAAGTATTAACGATTGATTTGTATATTGATAGAGTTTATAAATGACTAGTATATCTAAATTATAACTCTACCCAATATTAAAAAGTTGGCAACAAGGAAATTACAGAAGGGTAGCAGCTACCAGTTGTTTTTTCAAATTTTTCCTTTCCCTTTTGTGAGTCGAGGTTGCGAGTGAACAAAAAAGCTCGACATGAGTATCTAGGCATTTCATTTCAACCATACAAATTCCATTTTCCTCATTTAGACTCCTCTTTCTATCCAACTACGCGCGACTCGTGTCTCTCAATATATGTACATAAGCTCCCTCTATTTAAAAAAAATCAAATATTCATTTTCAGAACTTAAATTATTATTTCTCTTTATTATTTGACAACATAAACTCCATTTTGATATTTCTTTAATTTCTCTCTATGGACTCTCTAGCTAATTATGATTCTTTTCAATTAGTGTATTTCTTTATTGTTCCTCCATTTCTTTCAAAAACATAATCAAATTTTATTCATTCATGCTCGCATAAGGGAGGAAATTGTAACAATTTCACATTAAGGATCCTGGATTTCCTATATTATTCCAAGAAAGGAAAAATATTCGACAATAGAGATAATAATTTAAAAAATTATCTCTAGCATATCAAAAGTGGAATAACTAGAATCTTTTGGTGATACATATCTATGTATCTATTTTATAAGTGGCATCCCCTCCTCCCAAAGAATATATTTTACGAATAAACTTTGATATAGTGATACGCTACATTGATTTTTTTTTATTTATTGAGTTCAATCAACCAAAAAAAAAAAAAAGAGGAGACATTGACTTAATAGAAATCAAAATAACCAATATCGGGGAACAGGTGGTCACCCTAATTGTGAAACTAAAATAAAGAATTGCTACAGGTCATTCATTCAGAGTAGTGAGGATTAAATAAACAAAACCCTCAGATTAAAGGACTCATTATAAAAGAAGATTGAAGAGCAGTCACTATTGGATTCATGGAATAAAAAAGACGCGGAAATTTGATCAAAAATACTAAGGTAGTAGCGTTTAGAAGAATTACGAAATCAGCTGAAATTATTCTCCACGCTCCTACTTGAGTCTATTGCAGTTGTCTTTTAGTAGCTCTACAATGAGTCGTTTGATTTCTAGAGGATTTTTGATCGAAATTGGATTCAAATTTACACATTTAGATGGACAATTTCTTCTCTTAGCTAAAGATTTTTATCGGTCGCTTGACATCTCATTTGAAAGCTGTGAGTCTCAGTTTTGTATGCATTCCTTATTAATCCATTTCATTTAATATTCAAGGAGTTATACAAGTACAAAGAATTTGGCCGACTTTGGGGCCTACTACAGCCCCCTACGCCCAGAGGATCCCCCTTAGATCAAAACAAAGACTGGAAATGAAATTTGCATTAAATACACTAGCTAAGCATTATTTATTAATGCACAAAATGAGTATTCTTTTTGGCTTAAATTGAAGTTTAAGTTGGAAAAAGGGCCAAATTAGATCCAAAAGTAGGGTTTGATTTCTCGAAAACCGTCGGACTCTTGAGAGAAAAAAATACAAATTTGAAATCAGTGTTTCAAGACTAAATAACTTTTATTATACTTATACCCCTTAGGATTTTTGACTGTTGACCAGTGATATTAGGGCTCTAAAATATTGTGTGGCCGAGGAAGAAGAATGTATTTATGAATCCCAGAACCTTTCTATTCTTCACAACTACAAATGAAATGCTGAAATGTTTACTTAAAATACGTACTTTCGGGATACTCAAATTGATTTTTTGAAAAAGAGTATTTCTTATAAATATTAGATCCTTCATTGAATATTTTTTAATGTATAAGGAAGATGAATTTTTGAGTTTTAGACATAAGCAAAAGTTTGATATGGTGTGTTGAGTCTAAGAAAAGAGAGAAAAATATCAGTTGAGTGCACTCTCTTGATAATAACCAATTTGAATTCAGTATCTTTGAAGCGATCACATGTTCTAATTGTAAGGTGTTGAACTTTTGATTATTATGAAGAAATCATGTTGAACAAATAAACGTTGACCATTTTCCTAGATTTCTAAACGTTCAAATCCACGTATGTCCTCTCAGTTTCTATTATTTATAGAAATATCTGAATACACTAAATATGAAAATGAAAGGGGAAGGGTGGAGAAACAAACATAGATATATGTACATGGAAAGTATTTTAAAGATCTGCTCAATCATTCAAAATAAAACATAACAGATGGGTTTCTTGGGAGAAAGAGCCTTGAAGATAAAAAAATTTGAAGAACTCTCATGGTTTGAAGCTATTAAAGTATTGAATATACATAAATAAAAAGGCACCTTCACAAACAAGCATTAAAAAGCTATTAATAGCTACAGTATAAATAAAAGATCAATAAAAAGCGAAGGTCCTATCAAGAAAAATCAAAAAATATATATCATTAAAGACCCCATAAAACCCCTCAAATCCGTTTTAAAGGGAAATTATGTAAAATGGAAGTGGAAAATAAGTATATTTTCTTTATCTGCTAAAAAAAACGTGGTTAAATAGTTATAAACAAAAGAATATAGCTAAGAAAATTAGCTATTTTTGTGTTTTATTTTATCTTATCTTTTTGAAAAAAAATCAAAAATGGCTTTTATTAATTGAAATTTCTGCTTTTGTGGCCTACAAAATTATTTTTGTACACCATTTACAAAGATATGGCTTACTATTTTGCCTTGATGAATCAATATAAAAGTCTAAAGTAGTGAATAACATTGTTGGATATATGTTTCCAAGTTCTAAAAATGGTTTTTTATATCTTTTTCTCAATTGAAGACAACGTCTTTTTCCGTTTCAAGGATGATTAATTTATCATTTTTATCAGAGCTGTAGACATAAAACTGCATTTATTTTTATTTTTTTAAATAAAAAAGAACACCTTGAAAAAAATCAATATTTTAATAGTATTTAAGATTTAGTTATTTTTTTTTTTTTTTGTATTGAATTATCGACACTTTTTGAAATATTTGAAATATGACACGAAAAAAAGATGATGTCTTTATATACAAGATATAATTACTTTTTAACTTATAACTGCATTGTTAGGTTGCACTTATTATCATCATTTTTATAGTGCATGACTATTGAACTTGTTTATATGTTTAAGTAAACTATAATTGATAGTCTTAATCTTAGCAAAATTTCAAATATATAGTTGACCAAACATTTTCTAGAATGCTTTGAACATACTCTTGTATCATAAAAATTCGGCTTAAATGGAATTTGATACTGACATCCTTTCCTACTCTAATCGGGTAAAGAAAATCCTAGTTTATCAAATGAGATTGATTTAATTTTTGACTCATCTTACTGCCCAAACTGTATGTTTCCGACTCATCTTCTAGTGGGATTGGTAGTTTCATTGACATTGATTCAAATAATAAAACTACTCCAGTTATAATTGACTACATTTTATCTGAAAAGTGAAACATAGTTTAAGTAATAAAAAGAGAGGAAACATTAAACTTGGTAACCCTGAAAAATTGATAAATGTTTGTGAGGAAGGAGAGCAGCGTCAGCTGTCATGACGTTTTACTATATCATCTATTATTTAATCCTTTCATTGACGGTTTTTGAAAAGAAATAATCCCAAAAATTCATACCCATCACACGATTGTATTATATCAAAGATTCTATGTGGATTCGATTAGGCATAGACGGCGTGTATGCCTCCATTATACGTTGCTAGTGCATCATGCTTCCTCCTCAAGAATGAAGGAATAGTGATATCATATTTTGATCTATTTGGTTACATAAATATTTGCTAAGGCTATTCGACAAAAGAATGGAAATAGTAAAAGCTACTCATCCTGTCATTATGGAATTGGTAAATTGGACTCAGACAGCTTATTGGCATGCTGAAAACAATGAAAAAGATATTGGAATTATTAACAAACTTGATCTAGATAAGGACAGATATCTCTATCAATAAATGTTTGTCCTTATTCAAGAATAATAGTTAGTAAAAATTTGACCTGGTGTGTATCAAAGTCCACTTCAAGTTTTATTGAGAGTTATACATAGGAATGTAAATAATATGCAAATGGGGTGTGTAAAATAAATAAAAAAGAGAAAATTAACCTGGTAACTCTGACAATTTGATGAATGTTGAGAGTGAAGCAGCTTGAGCTGTCATGACGTTGTACTGAGCTAATAGCTGATATTCTCCATTATATATACAACAATGAATAATAACATAGATGAGAGGAAGAAAATTAACTGAAATTAATGTTCGGAAATTATATATTTTTAACTAATAATAATTATACGAAGACTTGAGCCCTTTTTTGTTTACATTTTATTTGTCTTATTAACCTTAAAGCATGTATTCCTTCATGCGAGATCTGTACTATCAGATAAATGTTCTCCCCTCAGTAATAAAGGACAAATGATAGCAGCTTTGGAAAACAAAAAGGACTGTTATAAGAGCCAACTCCACAAAATCTTGCACGCGGCATTTTGCATATTATTTATATTCCTAGTTATACAACGGCTAGAAGAACCCTGAACTTCATTTGACGGATACCTATAAACATGGCTGGTTTTTTTAAAAGATGGTCTGTAGGAGAGAGGAAAATTTAAAATCTTAAATAAATATATTTCCAGAATGATCCCTTCTGATTATAAACAGAAGCACCTTCAAAACATTAAAGAGCATTCCAGGACCAAAAACTTAACTCCTAACTTTGAAATTCAAGAATGTGCTAGGGCCAATCATTGGCGAGGTAAAGCTCATAAAAACTTGATGGTATTGAGTGACAGATAGAAAAAAATGGTACATTATTTTTCAAAATGTAGTGCTATAACAAAAGTTTAATGTCACGCATTTCTTCCCCATGTTTTGAGAAAAGTCAGTTGTTTTTCCACATATTTTGTCAATAAAAGTATATGTTTTGTTATTTTTTTCCTTGGAAAAACCACACATTTTTCTGATTTCTACTCATAATAATTAAATGAGGAACTTAAACATTTAAGGATTCAAAATTATTTGTTGAGGTTCACAAATTAAAAATAAAATCGACTCAAAAATACTGAGTCTACTTGTGGTTTTTTTTTATTATTATTTAAAAATCAACTCAGAGTTTAAAAGAGTCTAAAAATCAACTACTCAGATTGAGTCAGTATTTTATTCAGTCAACATTGCACTAGTTCTGGTAGTTGATTTGAGAATTAACCCATTACTTTCATTACGTACTTATAAGTATGTGATTTAAGGGTGACTTTGAAGCAATAAATGAAAAAAAAAAGATAAGCGATTGAAGAACACTACTTCAGTTGAAATAAAATCTGTGACTTTTACCAGTTGCACAAAAATTGTCACTGGAACAACGTGATTTTTCAAAATGTATACTTCAACGTTGCAATTCACTTTATCAATTCAAAATAGGAAAGATTTATGTATTTTTTCGTTAATTATTGTATTTGTACTAGATTTAGTGTCCTGAGCATCAATAATTTGATGTATTTTATGATTTCGATATGACTTATGACGTTTTAGTTCAAGTTTAAACTTTTTGCATACTTAAAAGTACGAGCTAAGAGAATTTGCGCGATTTTTTAAGTATAAAGAGTTCTTTTTTACTAGTTTGAAACAATCATTTTTTACTTCATTTTGCCACCCCGATCATCATAATCCTTTATTTTGAACTTATTTTCAGCCAGTTTATGTTTTTATTTAATTGTATTTTAATTAATTTTAATAAAATGTTTAAAAATCAAAACCATTGGACTCAACTTAAAAATGGTCCTCCGAAAGATTCTTTAGATATTGTTCTCTTTCCTCCTGGAGAGGGAAATGAAACAAGTGATGAAAATGATAGCATAGATCAGACCCGGGCATTGTACGGCCCACGGGCCAAATCCGACCCGCAAACCCAGAGTGGCCCGCGAAATATTGCTTGGACTTAAGAAAACTAACTAAAAGTAGATTTTAAACTTTTGGTCTGGCCCTCCACAATATTTTCTGCTTATCATTTGGCCCTTGAAGAAAAATAATTGCCCACCCCTGGCATAGATGAACATGGTTGATGTTAGCACTATAGGCAAAAAAATCTGAATCCTCGCAGTAAAACTGAGATGATCAAGATGACAAAAGGAGACATGAAAACAGTTTTTATTTACAATTATTTATGTGTGTTATAACTGCTTGAAAAGAACCTGGTTAAGTCTGCATCGGATCTAAATACTTGAATTTAGAGCCAATTAGATCAGTGGGCTGTTACAACAGAGAGCTACAAAAAAAGTTTTCAACACCATGCTCATATCTAGTATAGTGTAAAATGCAAATGTGGGTGGTGTATACATGCTTGACAATTGTTTTGCTAACTATAAGATCACACTGAGAACAAAAAAATAATACAGTTGCTTCCTACAAGTTCAAATGGTACAGACGAATAGGAAATTTTAAAGTAAGATAAATGACAATGTCACAAGTAGAGTTCATCAGAAGCAGCTCCGTCTTATTGATGATATGGTCATAAAAGTTGTAGGCCTAGTCTACGCACACCGCTAGATAATAGTACTGCATCTGCGCTATGCTATAAATGATGAAAACATCATGTAACTCATGTACTTGAGACAAAGTCTGCATGCCAATATTGCAAAGAAGTAGAAAAAAGCACAAAGGAATATTTTTTCGCAGTTAAGGATGTAACTTGGGCCTTCACTCAGAGTGTTTCACTCAGACCTTCATACTTAAAGAATCCAAATAATGTCACTATTTTTCAATTTAAATGAACTACCCTGGAAAACTATTGTTAATTTATTTCATGTTTGAATAGAAAATACAGACAAATAATCATCTTTCTTTTTGATCAATTATTCCATCACGTACTTTTAAGATCGCGGCCAGTACGCTCATATGAGGGGGGCTTGGTGTGAATTTTTTTTGTTTGTTTTGTTGGTTTTTTTCATTATTCATATTTAGTTAAGAAAGAACAACATATCAAAATATTGGGTATGAAATTCAAATTTAAATGGTCAATGGAAGTAATAGGTTGAGGGAGTGATTTGGTACGGTGCAAGTCCACGGTGAGTCCAAATTGCTCAGTATCAACACTCAAATCATCGGATCTCAAGTCCTTTGCTCATATAAGCTCAAGAGCTTAAATATCTAAGTCAAGTCTTTAGATTTGATTTATGTTCATTTTATGCCTAGATTCTTATAATATCCAATTCTATTTAGATGTATGGCTTGAAAAAAAGTACACTCCAGCTTTATCGAATTTTCAAAATACAGACTCGAGTCCAAGGGTAGTCTCAAGCTTCGGTTTCCCGCCCCCCCCCCCCCTCCTCCTCATTTGGGACGTATAGAAAATTGCATACATGAAAGTTGATAATTGTAGAAAAAGAAATATTTTACGCTGCTCCGTAGAGTTGAATAAACTTTAATTCATATTAATATAAATTCCCTGACTAAATCTTAGCATCTATGTAATAACAAAATCTAAAAATAGGTGCGTGGCTAAGTGCCTTCACTCTGCAAACCCATTATCCAAAATAGATATTATTGCATTATTTTATCAAGCAAAAATATTGGAAATTGGTTTTTATTACTAAATATAAAAAATTAGTTAAATGGTTTGTATGAATTATTCAACAGCAGATAAAACTAGAGAGATATTTCTGGTACTAAGTCATGCTCACTTTGTACTGTGAAAATAAATAAAAAAAGTTCCATTTACTTAAATATTTAATTTATCTATTTACATAAAAGGACAAAATATGGTGTTTTAGTTAAGAACTAAAATACAAGACTCAAAAGATATTTTATTCATTTCTTTTTTTTTTAAATTCAGTTTTTTCTAAAAAATGAAGATTCTAAATATAAATCAATTTAAAAATATCAAAAAAAGATGTAAAATCCTAATCCAACTCATGCTTAAAGTACCTAAAAAAACTCTGCATAACTTTTCATGACTCAACCCTGTATATTAGGTCTATATCTATAAAACTTGAGACTTTCAGCGGTTAGGCGACTAAATAATGTTGCTAAAAATGTCTAATTCTTTTCGTTTGTCATCTGTCAATAATTTTATGTTCAATATGTTTGTGAAGTTTTATACAACAACAATAACACATTTTTGTTCCTTCCTTTAAAAAAAAGTTGAATTTCGTGCCTTCAAACTAAAATTCCTTGATTTTCCGTGTTCATTTGAAGAAAAAAGCATCTGAAGCACAGCAACTGCTTGCAGAAGGCATAGTGCTTCAGGTGGTTTAAAAACCTTTTGGCACTCATAATTAATCCTTAACTATGAGTTGATGGGCATTTTGTTGAAAAAAAATATGAGTCTAATCATTAAAAAAAAGGATAAACGGTTGGCATTATTGTTCTTTGTTTTTTAAATTAATTTCATAAATATGTTAGAACATATATTTTTTTTTAGCTAATAAGTCGTAAACTAATTGGACTTGAGCCCTACTTTCCTATAATTACAACTAAACTAATTAAATTTGACTTATAGGGTGTGATTAAGAAACAATATTAACAATATTAATGAATTCAAAACTTAAATGCTTCACATATATACACAATTGAAAATCAAAATCAAATCAAGCCTCAAATTTATATGTTGTGAAGGATACCAAAACATTAGAGTACGTATTATTCTCATACAGGAATAATTTTAAAATTAAAGAATACTGAGGGAAAAAACCCTAATATATACATAGTAAAGAAAAAAAGTTACAAAATTAATAAACGATGAAGGGAATGGTCAATAAATTATCATCTATCGGAATTAACGTAAAATCCTTCATCACTGATAATGGAGGTAAAAATGTTTAAACTTATGAGGATTCCAGGTAAGTGAGATGACGTCTAAGGGATTTTGGGACAGAAGCCTATAAAATGTCAAACTTTATGCAATATGTTCAAAGACGTAATCAATAAGAGATAAATATAATAAATTTATTCAAGAAATGTAATTGAAGACAATTCTGATACTTTGGTATTTAATAACCATTAAGACCAAAATGGTTGACTCCTTTAAATTCCCACTTTATATCCTTATTCATTCCCATTTTGTGCAGTTCATGAAACTCTATAATAAATAAGCCATCCCTTCTTACAACGTCAACCCGAGGTCAATAAAGTTCCAAAGTGGGCCAGATTTGTTGTGTTAAAAATGTTGCCCCGACCTTGGCGGAAAATTTAGAGCTCATTCGGCCAATTACTCATATACTAATTTGCAGTTCCTATTAGAGCCTCTAGATGACAGCACTAGGCATACGCGGGTAGCATCCCTGTTGCCCAATGTATTTATACTACATGCAGGCCAGATGAAAATTGACCAAAAGCTGATTTTGGCTCCTGGGCTTGACTTTGTACATGGAGACTCTACACGATTGAAAAGAGCAAGTAGTGCATTAAACTGAGGGAAATGTAAGCTGAATCCATCATCCACGTTTGCAAGTTCTTTATATACAGAAACAATCATTCTGAAATCAGTTGAGGAGGAGAGACAAGTTAGCTGTCATAACACTTTATTATATCAGCTTAAAACTGATATTCCGTTACTCTTTTACAGATGGAAAGACATTAACGTTCTTTGAGAGAGGGTGGAAAGACATAATCACAAATTCAAGGCAAGCACAAGATTATGATATATCAATGATTCCAAGTTTACTCGATTGGGTATTTATATTGATTTATTAATTTTAATTATTTGTTGACGTTGTATACAGCTGTTTTATACGTGGTTAGTGCTACATACATGTTTTCCCTTCAAAAATTAAGAAAAATAATGATAACAGTTTTGGAAAATAAAAATTATAATCAAATTGCTAAGCACCAATTGCAGGCGAGTAAACGCCTACGATTTACAGCTCTCATAATTCATAAAAGAAAAACAATTGGTACTTCTTTTCTTTCTTTTTTTTTCCCCAATTAATTTCATTCTTTGCTATATTGGTATCTAAAAAAATTCCTAGCAACATTTGTTTTAGAATTTGTTAATAACAATTATATGATTGTGATATAGTTATAAAATTTTATAACTGCACAAATGGTATTTTATGTATAAAAGGTTCTCCTTAGAGCAGTTGTACATCTTTCTCCATCCTAAATCAAAATAAGCAGCTGATTTTTAAGAAATTTTAATTTTTTCATTAGTACCGTATGTCTCGCACATACGTCTTCAACTAGTACTCTGCAAAAGTGATCTCCCTTTAGTTATCTAAAGCTCTAAAACAAAGTAGTTAGCGAAACAAAGACCCCTTGATCAGTTTTAATAAAAATATTCATCTTTTCAAGAGTTGACCTTTTGATCCGCTAGAGGCGCTATTATCTACAATTTATAACGCAGCCCTCTTGTATTTATCTTGTACATTGAAAATGTGAAGGCAAAATACATTTATTTTAAAGCTGAAAAGAAATTTAAAAATGTTGTATCTTTGATGTGGTGGGGAGAAGGAAATATCTCTTTGAGGACTCTTATTTGAGATTATGAAGATGGAGCTACGGAGCATTGAGGGAAAGATAGGTAGGAATGTAAATAATATGCAAAATGCCGTGTGCGAGATTTTGTAGAGTTGACACTTTCAACAGTCCTTTTTGTTTTCCAAAGCTGTTATCATTTTTCCTTTATTACTGAGGGGAGAACATCTACCTGATAGTAAAGATCTACCATGAAGGAATACATGCATTAAGTTTGATAAAGCAAATAAAATGTAAACAAAAAGGGTTCAAGTCCTCGTATGATTATTATTAGTTAAAAATATATATTTCCTGACATTTATTTCAGTTAATTTTCTGCCCCTCATCTATGTTATTATTTATTGTTGTATATATAATGGAGAATAGCAGCTTGTAGCTCAGTACAACGTCATGACAGCTCAAGTTGCTTCCCTCTCAACATTTATCAAATTGTCAGAGTTACCAGGTTGATTTTCTCTTTTTTTTTATTTTACACACCCCATTTGCATATTTTTTACACTCCTAAAGATAGGGTTGGGTGACTTGAACTTTTCAAGAATTGATGATTGAGACTTTTCTCATTCGTAATGAACGAATACCTCTTACCTAGTGCTCTGCTCATGAAGAACTCCGAATAAATGTGAATTCTTATTGGATGGGTAACTATTTACTATATCAATACATTTATTATAATCTTCCTTTTTGGGAGAAAAAAACTTTTCCATTTTTAATTAATTAACTATTTATCCCTTAGATAGACAGTACATCTAAAGATAGATCTTTATTCAATTTATACTGTAAATTTTTTTTGATCCTTAATATTTGCTCAAGAAATACATTGACATGAACATTTAAGTTAATAAATATACAATATATATTGTATATCTTTTAATTTTGCCCTAATCCAAATAAACAAAAATGAATCTTCATACAAATTGGATAATAAGTAAATATTTCTTCCATGGTGGGTCAGCATGAGTAAAATCTTTATAAACATTCAGTCATCAACTGCTTCTTGAAAATCAAATTTTCAAATTTATTGGGTTATTCTAGTCAATCATTATGAGATCATTTTGGTTAGAGAGGATCGAGGCTCCATACACAGGGTTGGTAAACTGATACGTAGGAATGTAAATCATATGCAAATCGGGCATGTAATAAAAAAGTGGAGTTGGCTCTTCAAACAGGTCTTTTTGTTTTCCGAAGCTGTTATCATTTTTTTTCCCTTAAGAAGGTAACATCAACTTTACCTCAACATAATGTTTTACAAGAAAAGAACAGTCTGCAAAGATTATATCATGGAGAGGAACAAAGGAAAAATTAAAAAATGGATATCATTGATTGAGGAGAATGGAGTTAATGATATTTGTGAATATAATAATGAATCTGGAGTAACGTATTGTTATGTTTGTGGTTTGATGTTTTCATTTGTGTAGTACATATATAAAGGAAAATAGCAGCTTGTAGCTCAGTAAAACGTCATGACAGCTCAAGCTGCTACCCCCCTCAACATTCATTAAATTATCAGGGTTGCCAGGTTGATTTTCTCTTTCTTTTTTTATTACACGCCCGAATTGCATATGATTTACATTCCTACTGATACGTATTTCTCAGTCGATACTCGGTATTTTGACTTAGTTATTTTATTACACCCTAAAATAGAAAAAAGGAGCCTTGATTTTCAAAAGAGTAAATGGGAAGTAAATTGATTTAAATCGACCTCTGACTGACAGTCCAACAATTTCCTTTGCTACACTGATAATGAATTATTAAATGTTGAGGAAAATGCAGTTATTTAAAAACAAAGACCTAAAACATACCTTGACAAGCAGAGCGTGCAAAAAAATTGACCCAAAAGAACTGCTTCAAAATTAACAATTGAGTGACGTCATTAATATCTCAAAAGTGTGGAGCAAAAAAGATTTTTCGTAACCCAAAAAATGTCCGCCAACTAACAGGTGCGTTTCGTTTCGTTACTTTGTTTTTTAGTTTTAAAGCTATTCCTCGATTATCTCTTTTCCCGGCGGGCACACTCTTTATATATCGTAAACTAATACAAACATTAGTTTAACAAAGTATCTTCAGAATTATTATTATAATTACCTATAATTGTAGTAGGTATTTGTAAACATTATAGAGTCGTTAAACTAATGATCCCCAAGTATAAGTTAGCAATTTGTACGTTTGGAATATGATTTATCACTTTTGCAAAAAAAAAAAAAATATTGAATTCGATCCTAAACAAAAACACTCACGATAAACTGACTATTTCAAATAAAATTTTTCTTTTTAATTACACTATTTCATACCCTTAATCTATTCACTTATTCGACAAATTTGCCAAATCACCCTAAAAAATATACCTATATAGAGAAGGGAGGCTAGTAGGACTTGTTCTATTTTTTCATATATGATAAAACTGTACCTACTGATGTTGAATAGTAATAATAATATAGGCTAAATGTTGAAATAGGTTTGAGTTGAATCAAGAAAAGAAAAATATCCGTTAGACCCATTGCCTTGATATAATCAATTGTAATTCAGTCTTCTCTGTACGATTGTACTTGCTTTAATTATAATTAGTTCCTTTTTTTATCATTAAGAAATCACGCTGAAGAAAGTGTGCCTCTTCTCCTAATTTTTTGACAATTCAACTTCCATTTAGTTCACTCAGTTTCTATCATTTAATGTATATTATTTGATATTTTCAATAACTAGGGAGAATGTAACTTTTGTAGAGCTCGAGGAGAAGGTGGGAGTGAGGCTTATGGCTAGGAATGTAAATAATATGCAAATGGGGTGTGTAAAATAAAAAGAAATAGAAAATCAACCTGGCCATTCTGACAATTTGATGAATGTTGAAAGGGAAGCAGCTTGAGCTGTCATGACGTTTTACTGAGCTAATAGCTGCTATTCTCCATTATATACGTATACAAATGAAGACATCAGTTATGAATAATATCATTATGAATGTATACCATAGATGAGAGGCAGAAAATTAATTGAAATTAATGTCAGGAAATTATACGAGGACTTGAGCCCTTTTTTGTTTACATTTTATTTGCTTTATTAACCTTAATGTATGTATTCCTTCATGCGAGATCTTTACTCTTAGGTAGATGTTCTCCCCTCAGTAAAAAAGGAATAATGATAACAGCTTTGGAAAACAAAAAGGACTGTTGAAAGTGCCAACTCCACAAAATCTCGCACGCGGCATTATGCATATTATTTACATTCCTACTGATGGCACTATTGAATTATTCACATTAGCTGTGTGTAACATTATTAGCAGAGGGAAGGGGGAGTTATTAGCATTACGGCTGCCTCAGAAGGGACCTTTTATACTTGTGAATAGCTCTAGATGTAGGGAGAATATTGTAGTTAGTGATATATTATAATCTTACTATGCATTTTCTACTCAAATCTTGGACATATTGAAAATTGATGACTCTTAAATTTTTCTTTTTAGGGGGATGTTTCCCCTACAACGATCAAATAACAAATGAACAGAAATTTAAAAAGGAAATTTTAAGGAGGAAAGTACCAACTGTTTTTCCTTTTCTAATCATAAAACAGTCATTTTTACCTACAAAAGTCCCATCCTCATCAATAACAACCAGCCGGTAAAATAAAACGAAGGATAGTAATTGTAAGCAGACTCACTCACTTCTTCAAAATGCACATCCCTAAATGGAATAATAATTAATCAAAGCTCCCTGGTTGGCGTCTTACATTCTTCCCATGTCATTGTATATTTTAGAACTGGTTGTCAAAGAAGGCAAAAGTCATTTTGCATTTAAAGATGTCGTCTAATGATAATGCTGCTTGATTGACCAATTTTGAAAATATAGATCATCAAAAATCCAGGCATTCAATGTGACGAGAAGCTTCACCTTTTCCCCATTTATCATCTACAAATATAGGAAAAAGGGATGTTTTTGTCGGACCATGACCAAGTTATGAACTTGGAAATATATGTTTATAAATATAGTGGTGTGGTTTAATTTTGATATGTAGAAATTAGAGCACATACATTGATGGACCTGGCGTTATTATTATTGTTATTTACACAAATGCATATTTAATACTTGGACATACTTAAGTAGATACTTATCAGAGGACATTCCTTAGAGAATTAGTCTTTTTAAAAGGGTAATAATATGTATCCATCTTCTCATAATATATGAATGCATACACACCAAAAAAAATCAAAAAATGAAGATGTTATGTATTATATATTATACAAACATATGTACGCAAAGAAATGCTCCGTCCTCTTCTCATGGTAAATAAGGAATTATATTGTAGGAAGGTAAATACGTATTATAAAAACAAAACCTAGAAAGAAAATATTCTCATTCATAAATTGAGTCTCCCCCTGAGAGCAACTCTTTCGATTGAGGATGAGAAAACCCCTTAAGAGAGGAGACGGAGGCTCCCCTCCTCTCTCCTTTACCATTCCTTCAATTCTTTGTATTCTATTCTCCCTTATCATTCCTTCATCAATATCATATCAATCCTCTGGTAAGTTGAACAATAATATTTACTCTCATCTCTTTGATCAGAGATATCAAATACCTTCGTCATACTATTATTTTTCTCATTCGGATCCAGGAGAATATCGGAAAAGAGGGAGTTCCTCCCAACTCATCCCCTCACTTTTTTTGAAACCCATCAAAAAAGACCTTGCCCTCCCAGGCATGGAAGAGCAACTTGGAACACATAATGGATTAAATGAAATGTACTCCATTATGGAAAGACCTCTAAGGAATCATGCTCGCGGCTTCCTTGTTCGACCCATGAAAAAAAATAATGATCCAAAAGCCATTAAAGACTTTATGACCAGGCCCACTAAGCGGGTATATGAAATGGAATGGGATACAAAGAAAGCCAAGGATTTCCTTATGAGGCCCATTCGTGGTGATGCTGCAAAAGACTTTATGATGAGGCCGTTGAAAAAGGGAGGACAAGGAAAGGATAGAGAGAGTCTGGGCCGTGATATTTCCATGTTTATTCTAAGGCCGATGAAGAAAAGAGGGCTGAAGGGAAATGAGTTATTCAACGGATATCAACACATTAATTCACGGACCTAATTCTTGTGGATGATTTTATCTATTTACGAAACATGATTTTATTTATATCTTATTTATAGCCCTATTTGACTCATTTATATTTTATTCTGAATAGTCATATTTGACTTTATCTTTTTTCATACTTTCAGACAAGCCTAGTTATTATTAAAAACTGCATGTAAATTTATTTTATTTTATTTTATATACTGATAAAATGTTAATTATTTATGATGTAATGAGGGAATGAGTATGTCTCAAACGAAGCTCTCCTTTACACTTTGCTCCATATCATTAGATTGATGCTTTTTTTATAATAATGATTAGTTAATTATAATTCAATAAGTAAATATATAAACCATTGGTTAAGATTCACCTCATTTTATGTATGTATAATAGTTACTCTGAGTATCATCATTCATTTCCGGTGTTGAGCATCTAGTTGCAAATTACTTCATAGTATATTGTGATATGATGGGACGTTTGATGAGAAAATTGATTTTTGATATTTTGTGATAAAAGGAAAATGTTATTAAATCATTGAGAAGGAAACATCTTTCTCTTCAGGAGGGCTCACACAACTGTGGTTTGAGGTAACAATTCATCTCTTCCACTTTTATACTTTTGATCCCAACAATGGGGCTGTCATAAGATTTTAAAGAATAAATTTCTATTACATATATTATAAAAAAAATTAAGATTAATTAACTTTTTGGCTCGTGTTTGTCATTCTTTATATCGTCTAGTTCTCCGTGAAAAAAAAAACCGTTTAATTACTCCTCCTCTGATAGAAGAGGTAAAAAAAATTCCAGCTAATATTTGTTGAAAACTTTAATTAATGAAAATGCATACAAAATTCACCTAAATTACCAAAAGTATCCAATAGAACCTCTACCATGATCATCCTAAATTCCCTCAGATCTTAAATATGGAATGGAAGACATTCAAATCCTGGACCTGTGTTAAAAATATCCTTCAAGGAATGTTTAATGTTCTTAAAATAAAAGTGTATATATTTTAAAAATCCTTGCCGTAAATTTACCCACCCGGAGAATTGTCAATCAACCAGCACTCTGTATCACTAGATACACAACTTCCCCATCTCAACAAACAATGTAGATTTTCAACCCTATGTATTTATGTTGAAACAAATAGGTAAATAAAAAAACGAATATGGAATCTAAACTTTAATTCATCCCTTCATAACTTTTGGACTTACTCTTTTTAGTAGGGATTGTTTGAGACTGGCTTTGTATTCCGTGTGTCTTTATACTCTATTACAGTGTTTCTCAAACTGTGAGGTGAGTAGATTATTAATTTATTTAAACACCTAGACATAGTTTACTATTGTACAATCTAACTTGATCTAATACTTTACTGTGATTTAAAGATAATGAAGGATCAATAATTGATTTTGAAGTCAATTGTTCGAAATTCAAGTATTTACTTAATGCATTTGTCTGCAAAACATACAAAAAAGTCATTGTTTATTTGAAGATGCCATCATTTTTTTTTTTTAATTCTCATTGACAATATATCTATCAAATAGGTATGTTTAGGAATGTAAATAATATGCAAAATGCCGCGTGCGAGATTTTGTGGAATTGGCTCTTCGAACAACAGTCCTTTTTTTTTTCAAAGCTGTTATCATTTTTCCTTTATTACTGTATTAGGGGAGAACATCTACCTGATAGTAAAGATCTCACATGAAGTAATACATGCATTAAGGTTAATAAAGCAAATAAAATGTAAACAAAAAGGGCTCAAGTCCTCGTATAATTATAATTAGTTAAAAATATATAATTTCCTGATATCAATTTCAGTTAATTTTCTGCCTCTCATCTGTAGTATACATAATGTTATTATTTATCATTGATGTCTTCATTTGTATATATAAAGGAGAATAGCAGCTTGTTGCTCAGTACAACGTCATGACAGCTCAAGCTGCTTCCCTCTCAACATTCATCAAATTGTCAAAGTTACCAGGTTGATGATTTTCTCTTTCTTTTTATTTTACACACCCCCATTTGTATATTTTTTACATTCCTAGGTATGTTTTGACTTGCCTAAATTATATAATTCAACGGATATTATGTGATTCCTACGCTGGCTGGGAAGTCTCTTCTTTCACAACTTACTCAAATATAATTAGGTTGTGTGATTGGTACATGCTCCGATATCTATTTATGTATATAATAATCTCATATGCAAAATATATTTAATAAATGCTGCATCATCAAGTGTATCCATTGCCATAGATCCCCTTCATATCCGTTATATGTCACAGAGCCCACATTTACATTGGATGAAGAATCTTATATGTATATTGAAAATAGTCTCAGTGTAAGGTTAATGCTATAACTACATTGACAAGAATATAAACTATAGTTTCATTATGCATTTTTAACAAAATGAACGAGAAAATGTGGTGGGAAAGTGAGTTTAAGGAAGGACAGACAAATATATGGTTGGGCCCACTGACTCGAGATTCAACTTTAACTCAGTTTTCTCTCAGATTCATTGAGGATAGTATTAGCTTCAATTATAAGTAGTTTTATTTCCATTTATTAAGAAATCATGCTGAAGAAAGTGTGCTTCTCTTTTTCCTGGATTTAAATTACCAACTTAAATTTCCTTCAGTCCTCTCAGTTTATAACAGTTCTTGAGTATTATTAAATATTGTCAAATAATAATCAGCTGATAAAATGTAGAGGTACCTGATAGTAATTGTGAGAAGGATCATTGAAACTCAACCAAATTCACATCCTTATTCATCATGTGCAGGGGAATAGATTTAGAGGGGTTGCATTTCCCTCTGAAACAGTTTCTTTATGTATTAATATTAAATGAGTAATTTTGTCCTTAGAGCTCTAATTTTAAATGAATAAATAATCAGATAATCAATATGACTCTAATTAATATCAGCTAGTTTAACTCATTCTATTTTTTTCGTTTTTTCTTCTATAATTACATCATTAGACTTCCTTCATTTGTATTCATGTGAGAGAATGTGACTTTTATTCAGAGAAAATAGAGTTTTGTGAATAGAAAAGGAATAACCCTTGGTACACTTGCTCTTTTTTTAAACTATGTTCATTCTTTGTTAATCTGTCGAAGGAGAAGCATTGACCTAATGGAAAGAACTAAAAGGTTCTTACCAACAAGAGTTTAGACTTGATTGAAAATGGATGATTCTATAGGTTAAATAACTCTTAAGATGACTCCATAAGTACAATTGTTTTAAATATTGAAGTTTCTTTTCATTATAGCATTAACACAATTAATATGTTATCCCCTTAAAAACATTTATACAGGTCGTTGATGTTAGCAAGGGTATTAATTCAAGTATACCAGAAGTCTTGCTCCCGCCTTCTCATCAGGCTCTTATGTATCATGGGAAAATTTCAGTACTCTATAGAGTAGAACTCGACAGATTTATCAGCTCACCGATTTAATCGGTCGATTATTGCATGCATTTTTGAATTGCCTCATAAAAGAAGGTTGTCAAAATTCCAAAGTTGTATATATACTACTATGAGCAAAAAAATACAGAGAAATTCGAATTTGGTTTTTTTTTTTTAGGATTACAATACCGATAAATGTTTTTGGTTTTAAGTTATAACTACTCTCATAACATCATTACTACATCGTATATCAAAGTAACCATTATTGTTTGAGATAGGGGTGCTTTTATTAACAGTTAAAATCGATTTTTTTGTTTTGTTTTTTTAAATATTATAAAGATGATAGCAAAAATGCGATTTAGAGAGATTATGTTTAAACCTAAAAAAGTTTAAATAAATATTCCAAACTGTATTTATTTTTTTTTTAATTTTGAGAATATTTGTTTTATTTCTAGAGAAACAAAACCTATTATTACTCAAGAAACCGATCATCCCATTTTAAATTTTAATAGCATATCTAAAATCAGCAGTTATTGTTGTGTAATCAATATTGACTTAATACAGTATTTTAGAAGAAGTAGATGTATCATAATGAGTGAAAACAAACTAGGATTGTGTGCTGAGAATAAAAGGGTCATACTTTATAAATTTTAGAATTTGGAGTGGTTACTATACTGTCCTTTCATTCAAGCGAATACAATCGTGGAAAGACACTATAACGTTAATTTATACAGTTTAAAAGGAATTTATGAGAGGTGATGGATGTGATCGGGGCTTACCTTGACATAGATTTCTAAATGGTTTGGATAAATAAGACACTTTGTAAATTACACTAGGATTTATATTTTCCGACTCATTTCAAATCAATTATCTGAATAAGATTCATTACCGCGCGGACAATGCGCCTGATATCAATACAGTTTGGGTCGGGCGCGTTGTTCCTTCTGGATCATCTTTCTAATTACATGATGAAACGACCTCCATGTTAATGTCCGACCTGCCCCTTTACATCATAAATATATATAAATCATCAAAATCTATAAATTAATACAATTCCTTGTGCATGATATTTTATCACAGAATCAACAAAAAATATATACACATATATTTTCAAGTGCAAGGATCATACAAACAGATACATAAGCTGTAATTCGATGATACTACAGATGCACTTCCCTAGGAACAAAAAGATGACCTCGTCTTTTCTTTTCTCTTTTACAGTTCACAGAATTATCGGTATGCCACTAGTTCAGCCCTCCTGGCTCGTACTTTACAGAGCAAAACACCGAAGAATCCTGAAAGTAGTAGAATAATTAGCAAGGTCCCTATACTTAAGTTACCTTAAATCCAAAGATGATTTTCCAATGTTCGAGCAGATCTCGTCATCATTTTCAGTTTTTCCACTGAGACACTGAGCTTGCGAAGTTTTACCAATTAGTCCATTTTCCTTTTGAGAAAAAATGAATGTACCTATCTTTTCAAGTACAAGGATCATAAAAACAGATAAATAAGCTGTAATCCGATGATACTACATTACGTATGTATATTTAGTATTGTATCACAAGATGTATTCTACGTAATCATGTCCACTTAATTTTGGGGTTAACAGGAATTGAAATAAAATGTGTAAATTAAAAGTAAAAAATTTTTGTTTCTATTAGGAAAATGAATTTTTTTGATGGTTAATTCAAAATAGCTGTATCTAAGAGTCATTAAATTCAACTATACATATATAATCTACATATAAGAAAAACTATAAAGTAAGTCCCGTTCAAATGATATACCTCAGAAATATACCCCAAGCATTGTGGTTTAATCTTCAAATCATACAAAAAAAAATTTTTTTAGTCATAATCAGGTTACTCAGCCTAAATTTAAACTACAGATATTTTACTTGGGTTAACATAATTTATTTCTTTTTGTTCATAAATGTAACTACTTTCACTTTCAAAACAAAGACTGCAAATGAAATTTGCATTAAATGCACTAGCGAATCAACATTTTTTAATGCACAAAATGAGTATTTTTCTAGGCTGTAATTGAAGTTGAAGTTGGGAAATGGGCCAAAAAAGCTAAAAAAGTAGGGTTCGATTTTTTGAAAACCGTCGGACTCTCGAAAAAAAAAAATTATACAGATTTGAAATCTGCGTGCAAAATTAAATTTTTTTTATTAAGCTTTTACCCCATAGGATTCTGGAAAGTTCAAATTTTTTGACTAGTGTTATATAACAAAGGAGATGTACAATTTGGACTCTTTTTATTTTGACTCCAAAAAGAAATGTGGTGTACATACTCACAAGCATAGTAGCGGATGCAATTTTTTCCCCCTGTAGTTTTGAGGTTATAAATATTATCTAAATGGCGTAATTTCCATGATTTTTAACTTTTATATACATATATTTACGAAAATTTATTCATTTAATGTCATCATATTTAAGGGGACATAGTTCTGTTAGTAAATAAATAAAAAAAGTATATTTACTTTTCTTTTAAAAAATTGATATAAATTTATGTCGAGTTACTGCAACCAGTCTAAGAATTCACCTATTCCACAGAAACAAATTTAAGCTCTACACTCTAATTGAACCATTTATTAGTAGATGGTTCTATTCACTAAAGGGTCATAAATGATCAAGAGTTCCTTCTCAGATAAGTAAATTAAAAAATAAATATGACGACCGAACATGACATTTGTAGATGTATAAAGTGTTAATTTTGTCATGACTTTTTCATTCGTCTTGTTCAATTTTTGTGTATGTACATATCCATATTTTGGTATAAAATATACATAGAACTATATAGACTTTTAAATAAAATCATTATTTATCTTAGCTTTCGTTTGATTAGGTTGCTAATATCTCACTAGGTCCTGCCCAGAGACGTAGTTTTGGAGAACAAAACATTTGGTTTCGTATATATTTTGTCTCATTTTTATTTCATCAAAAAACGAAAAACAACAACTTTGCTATAGACGGAGTAAACATTCGAATCAATACTTTGATCTCGTCCTTGTCATGAACAAAAATTACCCCTAACAGCTACATATATTTGTCTCGTTTGACAAAATAAACACTCTGTGTTTATTTGTGGCAAATAAAATAATAATAACAGTTCACTTTTTGACTCAAATTACCGTCTCTATCAATGAGGTTCCAATCAAAGTAATTATTATTATAAAAACAAAATCCCATGCAAGGGATTCTAAGTAAATATTTAGTTTTTGACTTTAATTGATCATTTATTTATTTATTTTAAATCATGAAAATGAGGAGAGTTAAAAATGATGTCAACTGTTTTAAATTACATACATTGATTGACAATTTCTTCCTTGTAAAGGACTCTTATCGGGTGTTTGACATCTCATTTGAAAGCTGTGGGTCTCAGCTCTTGTATTCATTCCTTTTTTAATCCATTTCATGTAATATTCAATGAGTTATTTAAGTACTAACGTTTTGGCCGACTTTTGGACCTACTCTGGCACCCTACGTCCCTAGAATTCCGCTTAGGTCAAAACAAAGATTGGTAATGCATTAATTTGTATTAAAAACACTAAAGGATCACTATGTTTCAATGCACAAAATGAGTATCCTTCAAGGCTGTAATTGAAGTTGAAGTTGGAAGTTGGGTCAAATTAGCTCAAAAAGTAGGGTTCGATTTTTAGAAAACAGTTGGACTCTCTCAGAAAAAAAAGTTACAGATTTGAACTCAGCGTGTAAAACTAAATAACTTTTATTACCTCTAAGGATTTTTGACTCTTGACCAGTGAAATTAATTTCTTATTCATTCTTTTTTTTTCTTGAAGAAAAGACTGAACATTTTCAATTGAATTTTTTGCAGGAATATAAAGGTATTCTACGTAATATAGTGTTTTGCAGTATAAACCATTTAATTTAATGGACGACATTAAGGTCTATGGGATATTTGATAGCTGTGACTTTACAACCAATGTTATAAAGGCAGAACTTAATAACCAAAGTTTAATTCATTTTGGTTTTGCACATCGTATTAATAAAAAATAATTGACTTTTTCAAACAGCCTTCCTTACTAGCCCCTTGAAAATGACGTAATATCTCTGTACGTAATAGATACACATACATAGTTATCTCTAAAAAATACATTTATTTACGTATACTTTCATAAAAAAAAGGTATAAATAAATAGTTTCTTATACTATTATTATTGTTTTACTTTTTTTAACTAATAAATTATTTGTAAATTTGAAGGATCCATATAATTCAAGTCCTTTGTACGCATTCATTAACCGATTTCATATTTGGAACAATGTTTACAACAACAACAAAAAATATTTTTTCATAACGTCTTAGCAACAGCTATTTTTACTGTCAAAATACATAACAAATATCAGCTTTTTATACGTACGAATGAATGGATTTAAACATACATTTCTTTTAATATCTTGGTCCTATCTGACCAATGAGTACTGGGGATAAACAATTCCATTTTCCTTGGATACTCATATTTTAGAAGAGCTTCAAGCTATTTGAATGTTTTCATATAGACTTGAATCTGTCAAAGGTGTGAATACTACATTCTCAGCGAGGTTCCAAACATGTTCTGGTGTAGATTGGTGTCTAATTTTGTATTCTCTTTATATGTTGCCTCTGTAAATATTATTGGAGCTATATCATTCTAAGGGACTTGACAGATCAACTGATATTTAAGTAATCATGGAACGTAGAAAATTGACACGTAAAGTACAGCTGTTCTACCTATATCTCTTTCTTCTAAAGTCGGGACATCAACTTTGGTACTCGTAAGCTCTAGCATTATAACAGGAACAAAGGATGGAAGTGGAGGTGATCTTAAATAATATCGTGGGTGGTGTTGCTGTCGATAGCACGCACACGCACACACACACTGTACAGAGTTTAGGTTCTGTCGAACCTTATATTAAATGCGCTAGAGAGGCTGCTAATGCTATGATGGAAGACTAGTCAACTTCTTGGGTATTGTTTCAGGAACGAGACGAGGATAGATTCAAGAATAGAGCTTCAATAAATAATAATATGGCACCTTAAAGGAGTGAACATGGTAGGAATTCATCTTATAATTCTAAAAAGCAATTCTTAAAACTCCAATTTGATATCCCTTTGAATGTCATCATCAATGTAAACCGGCAAAATCTTTTTGCTAATCGTTACCTCTACTCATTAATCGAAAATCTTAAATGTTAAATCCCCTCCTTCAAATATAATATTACAACTACCACAATTTGCATTCTTTTATGAAAAGGGATTTCATGTTTGTTTTTGATGGAATAGGGATATAAGACATCCTAAAATATCTTATTTCTCTTGCCCCAATGGTAAACGCGGTATTAGATATTTTGGTTAAACTCTTTGCTAATTGATCAAATAGTCAAAATATGAATACGGGCTCTAATTCGATCCAAGTCCTCAAAATAAATGTCCCCTTGCCCCTAACCACACGCAAAAATTACCTAGTAAGGACTTCTCTTCAACGGTCTCAAAAATTATTACTGGTTTTTTTTTAATAGCACAAAAGGCAGTGTGATTCAAGAGTCAACTCCTAAATAGTGGATTAAATCTTTTTTCAGAATCAAATCTCATCCTGATTCCCGTAACTCAGAAGTAATCTGTCCGATGGACACTTAAATAGTTCTTTGAGATCAATTATACAGGAAGAAATTATTAGATCCCTTCCATACTAGAGAGCGGGTTTTGATCCTCTTGGCTTTAGTGGGAAGAACATAAAAAAACCGGTTGTGTCAATATTAAAATGTATTTTTAATAAATTTTTATGTGGCAGTAGCATCCCAGTATTTCTGCATGTGGGGTGTACCACCCTGCTGGATAAAGTGCCAAATCAGTTCCAAATGTCGGATTATAGGCCAATTACTTTTCTGTCCCACACATCGAGAGTCTTTCACTGGATATTAAAGTTAGTTGAATCAAGTATACTTCAGGATGATCCCTTCAGCCTTGAAGAAATAGGAAGAAGGAAAGGTAGTGATGTCAATGGGGTATGGTAAGATATGGCAACATCCGTTCGGCGACATTCAAATTTAATTGACAGAATGTGTATTTCAGCTGTGTCCATGGAATTTACTTTACCTTCTCGTCGAGCTTTTTTTGTCCACTCGCAACCTTAACTGACAAAAGGGAAAGGAAAAATTTGGAAAAACACATGGTTGCCAACTTGTTAATATTATGCATAATTTATTTAACTTTACCAATCGTTACTACTTGTAATATATTCAAAATTCAAAAAAAAGGGCGCGCAATCCATGATTTAATATATTTTTATACATCAAAATCATAAATAATAATAATACCCTTTTTGAGTTCATAATACGTAGGATCAGCTGTTTTAAATCAAAAGAGTCAAAGGATGAAAATCAGCTGAAGGGAGAATACAGTGTGTTTTTGTATATCCAAAAAAGAGGTCGACGTGCTTATCTTCGACGCCACTGGAGGAAGGATATTATTTTCTATTTATTGGCTAAAACACCTTAGTCTTTTCCTTATAAAAAATATTGGCTATAACTTTCGGACAGACTGTTTTAATATATAAATATTTCCTTTTTGTTTTTGCTCAAATCGTTCTAAATAAAATATATATGAATTTAATTTTGCTCTAATTATGCTATATTTCTATGTCAAAAAGCCTGGCAACGCAAGGTAATTTTATGATTCAAAAATTGTTATGTACATTCTTCTCACATCAAAAAATTGAATAGGCTCATAACTTTATGCCTAAGATCAAGAAAATGGAGTAAGAACAACATATTGCAATAACTGCTCAATTAGATCAGGATAAATGACATAGGGGTTGAATGTCCTAGGGAGTGACCTTGGGGGGGATATATGTTTCTAGAATCGATTTTTTACAATAGATTTCAAATCATTTGGCCACCTGCATATTGGTTCAGCCTACGGTATAACTGAATTAAATTTGTTGGTGTAGTAAAAAACTAATGAAGATTATTCTATAATGTAACATAATCGTATGTTGACTTAATATGCTGATTGTTTTGCATGGAAGAGTCTTGAGGAGAGTTTGATGTTAAAATGATCTATGACAGAATGGAGAGACTTGTACTTACAACTTGAGTCAGAGTCGCTCATAAGTCTAATTAAACTGCGACTTCAAATTCATAGATAGGGGCATTCTTCCCAAATAAAATAAAATAAAATAGTTGTTTAATTACTTCATGACTTAGATCAAAATTATGAAGTCGGAGCAATTCATTACGATCATTATCTAATCGGATCATATAACATGTGTGTCAAGTTAACAAGAAAGCAAGTTTGTTTTCAAATATTGAAAAGGAGAAAATCCACTTTTAAGTTTTTTTTTATTTCATAAATATAACGGCCAAATATTTAGGAGTCATTTTAAGATCTATTGCGCACGGTTTTTGCTAAAATACCACTTTTAATCAAGAAAGCAAGGATTGTTGTTTATCCAATTGCTTTTAAGCAATCGGATGAATGTTGCGACTGCACAAGGTGCAGATATGGCCCCTGAAAGAGCATCCATCTTTTTCATAGCCCCAGGGATTTATTTAGTTGCAGATGGCTAAAAACAATTCATCTGTTTAAGAGCTTTTTAAGAATGAACTTAATCCGCTATCATGCTCACCATGAATCATAGTAATAGTAACAACATAGTCTTAAATACCAGGTGTTTTTATAGCTGATTATGGCCGGTATTTTTTTCCTATAATTAGGCTGCAATTATTGGAGTCATTATTTAGTTAATCGAGATATACTATTAATGCAAACGAAAGAGAATTGCTTTAAGAATATGATAGCAGTTCTAACTCATTTTTGAAATATTTCAGATAAACTTGGTTTCTTGTTGACTTGACACATATGTAAGGACAATATGGGACATATATTGGACAATACTGTCTACCTCCCATAACGGCCGGGGATGTCATTTTGATATCACCTAATATGTTATTGATTTTTTTAGAAGTGAAGTCAAAATGACACATCATGGACTACCAATGTGGTACTCCTCCGCAGCCGTTCTAGTGTTAGGAACCCAAGCGAATTTAATATACATATATGATTGAACATTTTTGTTTGTTTGTATGACAATAATGTCACATTTTCTACTTTAAGTATTAAAAAAAGTTATATCATTTATATAAAAAGACCCTGAAATCATTTTTGACAAGATAATGTCCCACTTAAAATCGAAAAAAGGTGGTTATTTTGTGGCCAATTGTACCGTTATTTAAAAAAATTGTACCATCTCTTAGTTTACAAATATTGATAAATTAAAGTATTAAGAAAACCTTATAATGATTGTTCGATAAAAACGCAAATACTCAAAGATCAGAACATGGAAGGTTTTAGTTGTTAAGTCATGAGGGTTTCAACCGATAAAATTAATTTATGTTACTGTATGTACTCCTTTTATTTTCTTGATTCAGAGCTCAGATACTCATACTCATTAATTACAATATATCGAAGTCAGGCCATAATTATAATTAACGTAATAATAAATAGTTATAGCCAAACGAAGCAATCGTGTCTCTAATTAGTATTGAGTCAATATATTATATGAATAATGCCGTGTCCGCTCAATAGAGGGAGTTTAATCTCTGCAACACTTATATAGTATAAACATTACATTAATGACGTCATTATAGGCCGTCTCTGTTCATTCCAGTGGTGATTTAAAATCAAATTGGATGAAGCTTGGAAGTGCAACCGAAGCTTTGTGAATTAAGCAATAATAAAATGGTCATGGAAAATAGATGTAAATACATAATAAAGGGTTACAATCATGTATTTCTTCTAAACACTTAAAAGGCTGAGAAATTTCATTCATTCCTGTCAGTTTTCGATAACAATGTTTGATAGAAGTTATAGAATAAGGGAAGTGTTAGCCATTTTTCTACATTTGATTTATGAAAAAAATATTTTGGCCAAAGATTAATAAGCATTGAGATACTATACTCTAAATTTATTCCTCCTTCGAATTTGTAAAACCTCTTTATGAGTAGGAATGTAAATTATATGCAAATCGGGCTTGTAATAAAAAAGAAAGAGAAAATTAACCTGGCAACCCTGACAATTTAATGAATGTTGAGGGGGGAACCAGCTTGAGCTGTCATGACGTTTTACTGAGATACAAGCTGCTATTTTCCTTTATATATGTATACAAATGAAAACATCAAACTACAAACATTACAATACGTTACTCCAGATTCATTATTATATTCACAAATATCATTAACTCCATTCTCCTTAATGAATGATATCCATTTTTTAATTTTTCCTTTGTTCCTCTCCATGATATTATCTTTGAAGACTGTTCTTTTCTTGTAAAACATTATGTTGAGGTAAAGTTGATGTTACCTTCTTAAGGGAAAAAAAAGTGATAACAGCTTCGGAAAACAAAAAGACCTGTTTGAAGAGCCAACTCCACTTTTTTATTACATGCCCGATTTGCATATGATTTACATTCCTATTTATGAGTTAATACCTGGGTAAATACAATCATCAGCAGTGATGTATAAATAGGGCCCAGCTGACACGCACGCCCGAGATGATGTCATAAACAAATATGGTACCCTTGAAGTAAGGCAGAATTTCAGCCGATTACATTTGAAGGGGCGGAATGTAACTTATTATTTTGATGTTTTACTTAAGAATAGATTATTATTATTTTTGAGGGGCATTAAAAATTTGTAAAGGATAGAACACTAAATTTGTAGCAACTAATGCCATAGCATGAGACCTGAGTCATTTTAGAATGGACTCGGACTTGACTCGAATATTAATTATTATTTAATCAATACTAATATAGTATAAACCTCAATATATCTGAGTCGGCATTGCACCTCAAAATTTTTACACTTTTACACATAAGTGAATCCTATAATTCATATTACATATTTAAGAAACACATACAATTAAATGAAATGATTTTATTTAACCATCTAGGGGCTACTTTTTTTTATTTAACAATTTAATTATCATTTAAAACTATTATAACAACTTGTGTTAGAGCTCCAATGATTGGGTTACGAGAAAACAAGAAGAGACGGATTTACCGGCGTATTTTTTCATAAATTGGATGCAATTTTGATGTCCTCCGACTGAAAGTGGGATAATACATGAAGCAATGAATTACGATAGGTCAGATGTGAAATCAAATGTACCTGAATCTTTACTAATACCATGTTTATTGAATGGATCCGTATTTCTCTTGTGACATCAGAGATTTGAAAGTCTCATGATCGGAAATTTCTTCAAGAAGAAGTTGAGAAATAACATGGCCGGAATGCTATCACACTCGTATCCTGAACAAATTTTTAAGCGTAGCTACCTCCATTGTTGGCGACCCAAGTTCCTGAATCAAGTCCTCAGGCATTTTTTAACTTAATTTAAAAATGACACTTGTTTTTGAATTGAACAGAACTGAGTCATAAAAGAAGAAGAAGAAGAAAGAAAAAGAAGTTTGAAAGGACAAATGTTGCCAACAACCGTCCTTTTTGTACAAGTCAGCTGGACCCTTTTTATACATCAGTGACAATCATCAATCTGCATAAAAGATGAAAACATCCTGAGGAAATAATTGAACAATACTAAATCTTAAAGGCTTAGAACTTTGAAGACCTAAACTAACTTTTTTTTTGTCTAATAATGTTCCTCATGATTTAAGATACGAGAGATTCTATTTTACGAGAGAATGATGAATTATTTTATCAAAATAGAAAACATTGAATTGAAAATGGGTTCTACCAACAGGATAGGGCAATAATGAATAAATATCTCTGAATTGAAGATTATATTCTTAAAAGGCATATATATGTATATATATATATATATATATATATATTCATAACAAATTGTCTTAAATTTAATATATAAACATAGTACCTCGAATTATATTCAAGATCAATTAAGAAATAACTGAAATTATTAAATGTCAATCCCACAAAGATATCGCAAATAAACTAAATTAAGAGCCATTTGTATGTCATTGGAACTTACAAATGCTTACAAATTTATACGACAAACTAAAAATACATTCAAAACAGAGAATGACAATCTTCCAAATAGAATATAAATAGGTTCTTCCATCTATCAAAGAGATATCGATAGAGTGGACATCGTTCAATTTTCAAACGGGAAAATTGGTAAATGAGGGACCTCAACATTTTAAGGAACAAATTCATTTCTGAGAAATTCGCGGAAAAAGTATGACGTTAAGGTAAAATTGGAATCTGATTGGATACAGTGAAGTTGTTGATATTTTGGATATATCAAGGGATATACTCACGTCGAGCTTTTTTATCCACTCGCAACCTCGACTGACAAAAGGGAAAAGAAAAATTTGGAAAAACATATGGTAGCTACCCTTTTGTATTTTTCTTATGAATTCTACCAATCACAAACCAATTGTTAATACTTGTAATATGTTCAAAATTCAAAAAAAGGATGCGCAATCCTTGATTTAATATATTTTTTATACATCAAAATCATAAATAATAATAATACCCTTTTTGAGCTCATAACACGTAGAGTCAGCTGTTTTAAATCAAAAGAGTCAAATGATGAAAATTAGCTGAAGGGAGAATACAGTGTGCTTTTGTTTATCCCAAAAAGCTCGTCGTGACTCTTCTAATTTAAAGCAGCGGACTCAACGTGCTGTGAACTTAAAAAGGGTATAATCCTTATTAAAAAATAATTTGAAAGTATAAAAGATATATTAAATCAAGAATTGCGCGCCCATTTCTCGATTTTTTGAATATTAATCAAGTATTAAAATTGATTTGTATGTAAGTAAAGTTTATCAATGTATAGTCTATCTAAATAATAACTCCGCCTAATACTAAAAAGTTGGCACGAAGGGAAATACAGAAGGACCAGTTGTTTTTTCAAATTTTTCCTTCCCCTTATGAGAGTCGAGGTTGCGAGGGATATATACTTGGAAACATGATGTCATGACTCATGATCTCCCTTGCGATTACTTGTACTTCCTTACGCTCTTTTGTTCTTCATATAGGAAGGAAGCAGTCGTGATCCCTTTCATAGTGTCAATTATATATTATTATGTATATACTTCTAAGGAAAAAAAAACCTCTTTTAAAATTAGCAGAAAATTATTAGAATTAAAAATAATTGCTCTAATAACATTTAGAAAAACCTTATTTGCAGATCGTACATAATATTTTTCATTAAGAAGTATGAAGACAAAGAACTGACTTCCATTCATGTCACCATATTAAGAAGAACAATATTTATTCTCAAAGGTATTTTTTCATGTTTGATTATGTTATATACACAGGGGTAATGAAAAGATCTTAAAACTCAATTATTATTTTTCTAAATTAGGCTTTGTACTTCTTCTGTTTGTTTAAGTTGTGACATTGAGTGTATATAGACTCTTAATTGAATTCAAAAGATCTATCTAGACTTTCTTGTACATTTATTTATACATGTATTTCAAACTTTAGCAGTATATAAATTAAATTAAAATGATTTTACGTAGCTTCTGTCTGAAAAGACATTTAAAACACTTTTTTCCTTATAGTAACACACAACTATATAGTTGCGAAGGAGGGGGGGGGGACCTATAAATATTTCTGGATTCTATGACATCAATACCTAGAAATGTAAATAATATGCAAAATGGCGCGTGCGAGATTTTGTGGACTTGGCTCTTCGAACAGTTCTTTTTGTTTTCCAAAGCTGTTACCATTATTCCTTTATTACTGAGGGGAGAACATCTACCTAGTAAAGATCTTGCATGAAGGAATACATGCATTAAGGTTAATAAAGCAAATAAAATATGAACAAAAAGGGCTCAAGTCCTCCTATAATTATTATTAGTTAAAAATATACATATAATTTCCTGACATCAATTTCAGTTAATTTTCTTCCTCTCATCTATGTTATTATTTATTGTTGTATATATAAAGGAGAATAGCAGCATGTGGCTCAGTAAAACGTCATGACAGCTCAAGCTGCTTCCCCCCTCGACATTCATTAAATTGTCAGAGTTACCAGGTTGATGATTTTCTCTTTTGTATATTTTTTACATTCCTATCAATACCTTTTCTAGTTCAATATGGGATTAAATATACTGAAATCGAACTTGCTTATTCCCATATTGAACTTAAAAGGGTTTATTAGCGTTAGCCCAAATCCTAACAATCACTCCATTAGATTTACTCTTTTTACAATTGTGTTGTGTTATAGACTTATATTCATTAGCTTCCATACATCTCAAATTTAACTCAATTAATCGACTTACCAATTAGCTGATGGACAAGTGATTTGAAGTTTATTGTATAGAAAACCGATTCAGGGGCATCTACCCCCTGAACAATCTCTCACCGAGGGTATTCACTCATTACAGGTGTCATATTAGAACTACGTGTCTCTTTATACTTCTCTGCTCCTTTGTTAGTACATATGTGTCAATTCAACAAGAAACCAAGTTTATCTGAAATACTTCAAAAATGAGTGTGAACTGCACTCATATTCTTAAAGCAATTCTCTTTCGTTTATATTAATAGTATATCTAGATTATTTAAATAATGACTCCAATAATTGCAGCCTAATTATAGGAAAAAAATACCGGCCATAATCAACTATAAAAAACACCTGGTATTTAAGACTATGTTGTTACTATTTCTATGATTCATGGTGAGCATGATAGCGGATTAAGTTCATTCTTAAAAAGCTCTTAAACAGATGTACTGGTTTTAGCCATCTGCCACTAAATAAATTCCTGGGGCTATGAAAAAGATGGATGCTCTTACAGGGATCATATCTGCACCTTGTGCAGTCGTAACATTCATCCGATTGCTTCATTGTATATATAACAACCCTTGCTTTCTTGATTAAAAGTGGTATTTTAGCAAAAACCGTGCGGTATAGGTCTTTAAATGACTCTTAAATATTTGGCCGTTATATTTATGGAGTAAAAAAAAACGCTCCAAATTCCCTCAATATATAAACTATATAATATTGTCTAATTAAGCTCAAATTACCCATATATAAAAATTGAATAAATATTTTTTCTCAAAAAAGAAAAAGACTTTCATATTAATGTTTGTATATGTATTGAAAGCCATTCATGTTGTAAAAGAGTCATCAATCTATTTAATATATGTATACTGTTGATCCTGTGTTAATGGTTGTAGATCAAAGATTAATTGAAAAGAAATGTATTTTCATTTTTACTCTAGTCAATTAATATAAATTTTTATTTTATAATCTAACATTTTGACACTTTGGGGACTTTATTTTCTTCTTTAAAAAATGCACAATTTGTCATACGTACATACATACATATATAGAATTTACACCTACCTTCATAATATGTAAGCTCTACATCAAACGAGTTTCAAAGAACATATATACTCTAAAAAATAAAGTTAAGTATGAAAAATGAGTTATGTTGCCTCTCAACAAAAAAGCAAGCTATCTAATTTGTATCAAAATGAATAATAAATAAATTTGTATTCTTTACTTTATATTATTAAGTTGTTCTAATATTTATATCCTTGGGAGACTCATAAAAATTGCACTTAAATGCTCCTAGGTCAGAATAAAAGACCCTAATTAAGTTGCATTATAAAATGTCATCATTAGTTATAATATTTTCCCTGCACCTAGTGGTACTTATAAGTATATTAAAATTCTTTTTTGGGGGGACATACTATACTAATAAAACATCACTCCCCCCCCCCAAAAAAAAAAATAATAATAATAATAATAACAATAATAATCATATAATAGGCAACTAAGTTTAACAAGGATCTTAATAGAATAGTACCATATCTTGTGCTCCCGCCTTCTCCTCGCGCTCTACAAAAGTCGCATCCCTAAATATCAGTAAGAATGTAAATAATATGCAAAATGCCGCGTTCGAGATTTTGTGGAGTTGGCTCTTCGAACAGTAGCTGTGATCATTTGTCCTTTATTACTGAGGGGAGAACATCTACCTGATAGTAAAGATCTTGCATGAAGGAATACATGTATTAAGGTTAATAAAGCAAATAAAATGTAAGCAAAAAGGGATCAAGTCCTCGTACAATTAATTATTAGTTAAAAATATACATATAATTTCCTGACATTAATTTCAGTTAACTTTCTGCTTCTCATCTATGGTATACATACATAATGTTATTATTTATTATTGATGTCTTCATTTGTATATGTATATAAGGGAGAATAGCAGCTTGTAGCTCAGTAAAACGTCATGACAGCTCAAGCTACTTCCCTCTCAACATTCATCAAATTGTCAGAGTAACCAGGTTGATTTTCTCTTTCTTTGATTCTTACAAGCCCGATTTGCATATTATTTACATTCCTAACTATCAGCAAACTGACCTTAAGACAAAACTTGGTAAAACTACCTTAAACTCCACTGAAAAAACCATCATTTTTATAATAAACAATAATAAGAATGACTTTCCTTGTTGTAGGGTATCTTACATAATTCACAAGGATTTTGACATTAATGCCTTTTCTTTCAATGGCAAAATATCAAGCATACGTCATCTTATAATCTTATAGGCTCAATAAACATTAATACGATCATAAATGATGGTAGCAACATGGCAAATATCTATAAATAGATATAACATTAAGCAAGCAAATTATAGCAATTAATTTCCAAAGACAACCAAAAAGACAAAAAAATTGATACACTATTTAATTAAACTTAAGTTCTAAATAAATTAATATCTTCAAACTATATTTTATTCTACTTTGATATGATTTTTTAGATATCATGATGACATTCATCCGACAATCATCTCCTAGGACATTAATCCTCCTCCCCCATGTACATGTACATGGACCAGGGTCCATGTTCTTGATATACTGACTACTTATTATGTATAATTCACTATTTTTCTTAATTAGTATCACACTATGGACACTAATCAATGTAAACAAAAAATATTATTATTCTCAATGGAATTATATCAAATATCAATATAGAACTTCTAAAGTAGGAACTCGAATAATAACTCTATGGATGGATAAAAAGACAAAAATTGAGTGGATCAGTAAATGATTGGATGCCTTTGGCTAACATCTGGAACTTCTAGAGCGAGTAATACGACTTTGCGTTCAGAACTATGTACATTCTTTCTAAATAAAAAATTGAATACCGTAAATACCCACGTATAGGACGTATTTTTTTCTTAAGAAGTTGACCTAAAAACCCGTTTTTAGGGTCAAATATCAACTTTGTCCTATACATGGTATCGTCCTTTAGGCGGGTACGTACGGTAAGTCCATTTCTTTATGCCTAGGATCAAGGTTATGAAGAGGGGAAATATATGAATAGAACTAATGGTTTAATAGTATCTGGATAAATGATATGGAATTGAATTTTCTAGGGGGTGATTGCCGAGGGGATGGAATATTTGACATGTCTTGTATTGGACTTTTTATAAATATAATAAATTTTAAATCACTAGGCCATCAATTTAGCTTGTGATGTGTTTAAACTAATGAATTGATTAATCTATAAATCAACTCACTCGTATGTTGACTTAATAATATGCTTATTGTTCTGCATTATAAGAGTCTTGACAACAGTTTCATGTGTCCTTTTAAAGAATGAATCGAGTTTCAGTTGCAGTTAAGTCAATTTAATTAAACTGCGACTCCAGACTCGACTCGAACTTGACATGGACTCTTTTTAAAAGTCCCCATAACTTGACTCGGGTAAATGTAAAAAATGACTTGTGAACATGTGAAGTTATTTTATAAAACACTATAAACTCCAGGCCTTATCAAGTAGTTCCGGCGCCCCAGACACGCTGCAACTTTAATGAATGTGGTTGCTTTAATAAAACGTAAACTTATAATAGACAATAGGCTATTTACTTTGAATAAAGAAAGTTTAATTGTGTTTTTCCTATTTGTTAAAAATATTCGTATTAATGTCGACGTATATAAATTTCCTTCAAAAGGAATATGCAACTTTATATTAAGGTTATAATAATAGATCAGAAGTTATAATTCATAATCTGTCTCTAATAACTTTAAAATATTGAAATGATTAAAACTTATTTAAAAACTTATTTTTTACAATTTTCAAAAAGTATTTGAAAAGATAAAGATCAATCCGTCAATTTTAAAAAAAATACATACGTACATATATTATTTAGAAAACTTTTTAAATTCTCATGTAATAGAAATTTTGACAGAAGAATTTTTTGATTTTATTATCGTTCAAGGTGTTAATAGTATCCATCTAAATACAACTAGATTAATGACTACAAATACGTACTCGAGTCCCATTCAACTGCAAATTTAGACTCAACTCGGACTCGATGGTAAAAACTTCAGATTCCTATTTCAATTAAACCCAAAGACTTGAGTTGAAGTAATGAAAAATGACTCGTGAACACCTTTGCTAGAAATTTTACTCGTGGATAAACAAAAATCAGTACGTTTTTAGGGCTAAAAAACTCATTTTCGTATTGTCAAAAGTAGTAAATTCAAAAAAACCCTTAGAATTTATTTGTGATTTATTTGTGATTTTGGGGAGTAGCAAGATTCTAAACTATCAGGAAGAGTTGAAGAGTAGACTTCTCTATGGATTAGATATAACATTGGACTCATATTGAAGAAGAAAAAAAAAGAGATTATATGAAAAAACAAAGAAGCAGTTGGTATCAATGAAGTGTTTAATGAAAAAGGAAATAAACTCATTAAAGAGTAAACATACCCATCAGTCTGATAAGTCCAAAAAAAAAAAATCAATATCAGGACTGTGGCTTTAACGATAAACACTCTCAAATGGAATGTTCTACCCAAGGGATAAAATCGAGATACAGGAAATTATCCCAATATAGTGAAAAGTAATTTGATCATGCCCAGTTCCAAGAATTTAAAAAATACATACGCTGGCTTGCGCATGAAAGAGAAATTAGAGCAAGAGTAACATTGTTTCAATATTGTTGCCGGAAGAGAGGAGGTAGGGTGTAGGAACTGACTCCTTGTGATTCCAACTTTTACATATGCTGAATCGCCCTCATCGTGATCTTGGATGAAGAGCCATCCTCAGAAAACTTATTTGGAAGATCACATTGATAAATATTTTTAGTTATCCAATCGATTCTTGCCTTAGTACAGTCTCCATAATCAGGGGAAAGTATTTCTGGAAATTAAACACTCTAATGGGATTTCACTATATTATTCGGTTAAAAAAGAAGAGTACATAGTTGCCAACTTGTTAACGTAATGAAACGGTATAAGTTTAGAAGATTACTGTTTGGTATCTACTTTGATTAAAAGTTCTTCAAGTGAAGTTGAGTTAGTAGTTTATAGAACCTGTCAAAGGTGATCATGTGCATATTGATGACGTTTTGATTACCGGGGTCGACAAAGACTCCGATGATGTGAGGCTAAAGGAAGTATAATATAAGTATTTCTAGCAAAAATAGTCACGTCGAGCTTTTTTGTCCACTCGCAACCTCGACTGACAAAAGGGAAAGGAAAAGTTTGGAAAAACATATGGTAGCTAGCCTTTTGTATTTTCCTTGTTGCCAACTTGTTAATATTTGGCAGAATTTATTATTTAGATATATTATATATTTATAAATTCTATCAATATACAAATCAATTGTTAATACTTGTATATCAAAAAATCAAAAAAAGGGCGCGCAATTTAATATATTTTTTATATATCAAAATCATAAATAATAATAATACCCTTTTAGAGTTCATATAACGTAGGGTCAGCTGCTTTAAATCAAAAGAGTAAAATGATGAAAATCAGCTGAAGGGAGAATACGGTGTGTTTTTGTTTATCCCAAAAAGCTCGTCGTGAGTATCAACTTAAATCAAGAAGATGCATTCGAGAAGTATAGAGATACTGTTTTTAGAATATATAAATATCAGTAGACGGTGTAAGAGTCGACCTAAGAAGAATAAAATCGATTCAAGAGGTGAAAGGACCTACTATAGTTAAGAAATTGAAATTGTATTCTAGGAATGGTGAATCAAATTCTCAAGGCATTCAATAAGTTTGCGAAAGAGTGGAATTTTATTCAACCTTTTTCTTGTCTCAATCAGCCACAACAAAATGAAAAAGGAGTTCAAACCTTCAAGAAAAATAAGTATGTGAAAAATACCTCATTAGTTTGCATGATAGCCCCATAAAAAAATGGAAAATCCCCTTCCCAATCAGGGGCACAGAAACATATTTCTAGGCGGGTATCAGAATATTTATTAACTGATATTTATTCATACCTTCATTTTAGTTGCTTTTTTTATTAATAAATATTATGAATTGTTGTTATTATGTTCACATAATAGCGTGTCATTTGAAAACTCCCAGAAATATCTCTGCCGACTTCAAACTTGATTCAACATTAGGTTTACCGTGTTTAGAACCCTAATTAGCGATGTTTATTGTTCTGAGTATGCCAGTAATTTGGAATAAACAAATTTCGATGCAGTTTATAGCTCATGGACATCAAGAGATTTGTATTAATTAAGGAACTGTAAATTAAGAATGATATATATACTAGTATGAGCAAAAAATACAAGGAAATTTAAATTTAATTTTTTGGGGATTCCGATAGAATTAAATACTTTTGTTTTTTTATTCGCACTGACATTTGTGCCAAATTACATGTCGAATTTTCGTTTTTTTAAATGTCTGAAAGAGGATAACTAAAAGGTAATTTAGAGAAATGTAATTTAAACCAAAAAAGTTTAAATGAATATTTTATATTTTAATAGCATATATAAACTCAGCAGTTATTGTTCTGTAATTATTGATTGAATAAAATTTTTGTAACTGTTTTTAAAATTGGACAAAGCGTAGGCTAAAAGTGCATTGGATCAGGGGGTACAAAAAGACTATACATTGCAGACTAATTCAAAATATATCTAGGTTTGATTTCCTTGCCTGTATATAGCCCCGAGATTTTGTCTTTGAGTATCAGTCCTAACTGTCATATCCTCTTTCAAAGTCTTTAGTGTTACCACGAGTGCAGAATATGCTACACTGACTCTGGGTATTGCATTGGCGCTAATGTGCCATCTGGTAGGGCACAAGCACAGAATGCTGAATAATACCTCTTCAGGGCTAAAGAGATCAAAACTGCTATTTCGTTTGAGCGCCTCTCCGATCATGACAGAAACTTCCTGAACAAAGTTCAGTTATCTGCAAAAAGCCTTAGTCCTCTCTTGGTACTTCCTGCAGAAAAAGGTCCAAAGTGTGTTCACTACAATGAACTTACAAGAGTGGAAGAAAAGTTAGTATTAGAATTGGGAATCAAGTTTAGAGAGAGAACACAAGTGCGAAAGATGAATTAGACATGAGCACAGTACCGTAAGACAAGACCGAGACGAAACCTTTAAGATTGGTCTTGAGAGCCATCTCACGTTTTTGATGGCACCCCTGATGAAGGAAAGAGACTCGTTCTTATGTAGTCACGTCGTCATTCTACAACGTAAAAATCCATATTGTGACAGGTTCTTAACTGTCAATTTTTCTACTTGTCTTCTCATATCAGTGCTCTGTACGTTGATTGGCTTAACTCGAGTTAGTTGTTCAGCGGTGAATAATTTTCTACTTTTAGATGTAGAATAATTCCCTTGTAGGGAAGGTCAGTCCCACTACTAGCCACAAACCGAATTTGGGTCTTTTTCTGTTTCAATTTGGAGAAAAAATTGCGAAATACAATTGAGATAACGTCGTGGCTTGAGAACTTAGGTAATTAAGATACTGACTAATGACAGAACAAGTATAAATAGAGGAGCATACGGTTAAGATGATGACAAATCAAGACACTAGGTAAATAACTTGGTACATTAGCTATCCGTTTGTATAACCTTTGAGTGACTCAGCCTTGGCACTCATTTTGAGTGTAAAAATAAAATATAGTTCCAAAACAATGTAATGTTCTAAACGAAGGAGTATGTCATGCTAACTAAATAGTTTCGAACCCTACCATTAAAATTTTAAAATATCATTAAGTTCGAAGACAAATGAATGCAATAACTCACAATAATGATAACATATATTTCTTTTCTAATTAAGATATACAATAATAACATAAACAGATACATAAATTCTTCCTTTTATTATTAAAATACATTATTCGTGATTTATTTGATGCTTTCAAACATTCTTATGCATCGACTTGATTTAAATATGGACTTAAATTATTCTGATGGAATAAAGAAAAGCAAATTTCTTTAAAAATGTTTACTACGATGATGACTCCTCCCCCTCAAATATTGATAAATTGATTCATTCATGTGCATTAGACAAGAAAGTTAATGACTTAGATATGTGTTGCGTTTTTATTAGTTATTAAATAATTGAAAAAAACTTTTTTTTAAACGATTAAAACTGAAGTTATGAATCTACTTTAAAAGTTAAATACATATTAACACAAAGAAAATTCCAAACTTGTAAAACTATTCGTAACCAGAGTCAATACTGTGGTGCGAACGAATTAGTTGATCGACGGGACGTAGGGGTGTTAGGAGTTGTGGGTGGGCCAGGTATTTTGGGTATCTCTGTTTCTGATCCTAAGAAAGGATTAGAACGAGATGAAGAGACAGAGGAGTGCCGTGAGGAAGCTACCTTGACAGCAAGGAGTTGACCCGTCTTGATTGTAGCAGTGTTCTCTTCCGTAATGAAAGAACCCTCTGGATCATCTTTAGAGATCTGCAAAATCTAATCATAAGAAATTTTAGGTTCATTGGGATCAAGTGGATAACAGGAATATAATTTTTAACAGATCACCTGTGGCTCAAATATGTTATGATTATTAGGAGAGGCACGTGATGAAGGAGTAGATGGACCAGAGACTTGAAAAACTCTTGATCGTTGTTGACGGCGGTAAATGTAAATTAGGACAATGATTGCAACAACCGCCAAAATGGTGAGCAATATTCCAAGTACAGTTTCATACTTGGTTTTATAGGCTACGACCAATGAAATCATTATTAATAGATTTGTTCTTTTAAAATTAATTAATATAAATTATTAAATCAGTCAAAAAGTACAATTTAAAATGTATCAAACTCCATCTTTTTAACAGTTCAATAGACGAAAAAAAGATCACAACGAAGATTGGGAAGAACTTACGTGCTTCATCCATTTCTTCTGTTTCATAATCTGAGTCCAATGAGGTAACTGTATCTAAAACAAATTGTTCCTCATTATCCTCATCCTCATGGTTACTGATCCCCAACTCCTCACCAGAGTCCCTTTCATCATCCTTTCCTACATCTTCCTCCAGGTTAATCGAATCCGATTCTTCTTCATTCTGATTCGATCGAGGTTGAGGAAATGTGTCACTCTCTTCACCTGATTCAACCCAGTTATCAACACTAAAAAATGGATCTTCAAATCCATCATCATCCAATTCGTTTGGAATATCATTTACATCATCAGTGAAAAAGATGGAAGAAGTTCCGTCTTCCTCCTCCGCCTCCTCTTCCTCTTCCTAAACAAAAAAAATATGATTAATTGTATGTTCCACGTATATTTTGAATTGATTTAAGGAGATCAAATGAATGTTACTCTTCTATTTGAGTAGTTTATCTTATAGGTGTTTGATTCAAGTGGTAAAAATCCAATTTAAAGTTCATGTAGTCCCACATCACTAGAGGTATTCCCTTAGCCATTAAATTTGTACATTAGGTACGTGATATACATACATAAATGTAACTAATAAGATTTTCAAGAATCCCCAAGATATTTGACAAAAATAACAGAAAAAAATAATATTAACTATTTATTTATTAATCTCTTGTAGGTATATACATATATCCTTGAGGGGATTTGGGGTTTGTCACATCATGAAAACATGCCACCAACAAAAAACCATTGAATAAATTTGTAATTTCTTACCTGAAGGAGACTCGAGGCTCTTTCATATAGATTTTGTAAGGTCGGAATGGACCGGGACAAATAATTGTCGCGACTTTGGATATCCAATATCCTTTCCTCCAAATCATTCGCCTTCTTATCCTCATATCCTTGATTTTTTAAGAAGGTCCGAATTTCCTCTGGAGTAAAAGGCAAACTGACGTGTATGTCAGGATAAAGTTTAAGCAGAAGAGCCAGTGACTTTTCATAAGTATCTTTCGGTGCTGGAGTGTAACCACTTAGTGGCTGAGCTTCATAGCCGTTAATTGACATACAGGCAACCGAAAAGGACTGACTAGGAGTAATATCTGTAGCAAAGGCTACACTATACCCTTGATCCCCCTGCTCACAAGGACCAAGACGAACTCCAAGTGGAAACGTTGCTTTTATTGACTGCGGAATCTGAATCAAGACCAATTTATCTCTATTCTTCATAACGCTCTCTTTGAGAATTTCTGGAGAAACATTACGATTTAACTCACGGAAAAATACACTGAGCCAACGATCCAAAGTAGGTGCTTCTCCATGAATACCATGATTTAAAAACATACATACAATAAAAAAGCATTTAAAATTTAAAGTCTCCATGATTTTTTCTATATTTTAACTTCTCTTATCTTCTCTGCTACTCGCAAAGTTCATTTCTTACTAAAGAAAAGGCTCTTTAAAATCTTATTAACCCGAATGGATTCACTTGACAAATACTCACATTACAACCTGATTAAATTTGACTTTAGTTCAATAATAAATTATGATTCACAAGTACCATCTAAGTAATCATTCATATTAAAGTTCCTATTATTTTAATGAACTGAACTCATGTAAATTTTTATCAAATACTATAATCGAAAATGGATTTTTTTTAAATAAAAAAAATATTTGTCATTTTTTGAAACTATACGTATTTGGGAAAATGGCTTCTCGATGGAAAAACCACTTTTAAATGGTTTGTGTTCAAATGCATCTTCAATTTTTTTTTTAGAAAATACCTTTTTTTTTTTTTGAAGAGTGGTTCTCCTGAATAAGGGGTATGTTTTATGGAATTAAATTATTTGTGAACTGGATATACAGAGTCAGAAATGACTTAGTTTGAAAAATTTATTTTATTTTGAAACCTCGATTGGGATTCCATTTTTACTCATCTTTAATCATCATCGATGGTTGAATATTCAAAATAAAACCCTTTAAAATCGAACGTAAAAATATAAAGAAACATTAGACGTAAAGAACTTCCTTAATGAGCTAAATTGATTAATGTAGAAGACCTTCAGATTCATAAATGTTTTTATGGAGCAAATGAATACAGTTGCAATGAACGCATCAACATGTGTTACTGCATAATCAACAATTCTTTGGAGTTATTACCCATCAAAATTGATTCCATATTTTGAGTAAATTTTTCGCATAAAACTTAAGAATTAATTCAAGTTTTGTAAAAGGAATTGATTCCTGGACTATTTGAAATCTATTTTTTGATGTAGTAAGAAAATATAGAGAGAGATTCTATTTGGGAACCTTTTAAGAAACAAGGTCCACACATTTACGGTTAAATAATTTTAATTTGTACCAATTAGATGACCCAGTTCAATGCTGAGTAGCAAAGAATCGAAAATGCTCAATGCCCTAAACAAAGTTACTCTGAAATTCTTTATTATTCTAGCTACAAGGTTTTGTTTCCTCTGAACGTGTCTTTAAAGACACTAGTAATATCTTACTGAAGAAATTCCTTGTTTATGAATCAATGGCAAATTTACTATTTACTACGTAAAATTGCAATGTTACTCAAAATAATGTTTTGAATGTGTGCACACAGAGCGTATGGATTGTCAAAGTATACTAATCGTGTTTTACGTCGTCCATGATGTGAAACACATAAAGATCATGTTGTAGACTCCATCGTTTACACTCTTTATGACTTTATCATCTTCCTAGACTGAAGAACTGGCCAAGAATTATTTTAGCCTAGCCAGGAATCGTGACTAGATAATGGAATCGGTTATAATGCACTACTATGACAAAAAATGAATCGAGATTACCCTATTTTTCCAGACTCACCTCAGCCCTAACATGGATGCAATTTGAAAAAGGAAGAGCATATTTTTTTATTTCTAAAAGCTAAATATGAGAACTAATTAGGCTTTGAACTCAAGTTAATGAGTAGTATTTATTATTTAGTTGTAGTTGTTTTTTAAAGACGGATATAACAAAAAATAACATTTTATTTCTGAAAATGAATACTAAATAGTACATAACATATTATTCCAATCAAATTTCAAAAGGAAGACATAACAATTTATTATTAGAGCACTAAGGGTCCATTAAACGATAGACTTGTTTTATTAAAAAAATTTGGGATCGAAATATAAAATTCGAAACTAAGAAGTTAATTATAATTGATTAGTTAAAAAAATAGGTATATAACGTGCAGCTTGAATACATAAATGTAATTAAATCTATATTAATATATAAATATATCATCTGTTTTTTTGTATTTTGGTGGGGTTTTTTTTTCTTTCTTTCTTTCTTTTTATCATTTCAATTCAAATCTGTAAAATAGGCATGAGCTAACGCCTCATCTGAGGATATTCTTTTATTAGGATTACATATAAGGAGTCTTTGAAGGAGATCCTTTCCTCGATTGGAGAGTTTGGATATAACTTGGGCAAAAGACATGGCAGGTAAATAAATTGGAAATTGTTTATATTCGGGTAATTGGCTCAACCCCGGCCACGATTCCTCTGTAGGTGTTCCCAATAGTTTGAAAATCCTTTTAAGTTGGTCATCCACATCACTACCCGGAAATAAAGGTCGACCCGCGTTTGCCATTTCAGCAAAAATACAGCCAGCAGACCACATATCAATTGAAGTACTATATAGCTTAGCTCCGAAAAGCACATCAGGGGGGCGATACCAAAGTGTGACGACTTCTGCGGAGTAGCATCGTACTGGAATACCAAAGGCTCTTGCAAGACCGAAGTCTGCCAGCTTTAGCTCTCCTGTTTTATTAATGAGAAGGTTTTGTGGCTTAAGATCTCGATGAAGCACGTTTTGTCCATGGATATAAGAGAGTCCCTTGAGCAGTTGATGCATAAAGGACTTGACAATGGCAGCATCAATTTCTCCATTAAGAGAGTCAAAGTACTTTTTAAGATCTTGATCACAATGTTCGAACACAAGAGTGAGTTTTTTATCAGAATGAAGAACGTCGTGAAGGCGAACGATGTTTTTATGTTTGAGCTCCTTGAGGAGGCAAATCTCTCGGAGTGCAGAGGAGGGAACTCCTTCGTCATCGTCATCCAGGCGAACTCGTTTTAGGGCAACGATCTCTTGAGACTCCTTGCTTTTCGCTTTGAATACAGTGCCATAGGTCCCTAGTACAAGAAAAGAGATTAAAGTCATAAATAATATTCAGAAATATAGAGATCTGCTCTGTAGGTGAGGTGAGGTGAGGTCTGGAGTCATTACCTTCGCCAATCTTTTCCAATTTCTCATACTTTTGCATTCTCCAGCAAGAAATGAATGAGCTTCACATCAACTCTCAGAGAAGGTTCAAAGGAGAAGAGCTCTTCTTCCCTCAAGAATCCTTTATTCTTTGATGAAACAAACCCTTCAGAATTGGTTGTTAGTGATGGAAAATAGAAATGAACTAAATGAACCAACTCGAAGCAAATGATTTAAAAAGAGAAAGCTTCAGCAGACAAAAAATCACGGCCAATAGTCTTCTATTCTCAATACTCAAGGCTAGTTAGCTCCAAACTCCCACCGAAAGCATCCGAAATATCCACATCAATCCGTATCATTTAAAAGAACACCGATACTCATTCACTCTCTTAATTAATGTCAGAGTAAAGTGGAGCAATTCGGTTCCTACCTAGTGCCTCTATGACAAGAAGTTTGAGTAGACATATACAAAATATAAATAGTTATACTAAGAGAAATAGAGATACTCTTTTACTGCCGACTTGAAGCTTCTAAATCACGCAACCTAGAAAAATATATTTGGTGAATCAGAGCCGTCGAGCCTTTTGAGTATTATAAGTATCTGTTTTAAGGGAGGTGTATGTATTTTTAAATTAAATGACTTTAAAAAATTGTTTTTTATTGCAAATCGATTTTCAATATATGTACGCTGTGTGTTCCAAATAAAATCCAGGGCAAATAAATCCCTCTAGACCAATAATTCTACAATGCAAGGAATCAAATATAGTTCTTAAGATACAATGACTATTTAATTATGGGTTGAATGATATATCTATGTTCTACAAGGACGCGTTATTTTACTTTTAAAGATATCATCATGGGTCAATAGTATTTTTATGTATGTATGTATATTGAAAATAATCTGAATGCGTCTCCTTTGTACATATATAATGAAAAATCGAGTAAAGATGGAATGGAGGTTGAGTGACTTACAACTCTACAACTCCGTATTAAATAAAAATAAAATTATACATTATTTAAAAAAATGTCTGGTACATATATCACGTCGAGCTTTTTTGGTCACTCGCAACCTCGACTCACAAAAGGAAAAGGAAAAATTTGGAAAAACAACTGGTAGCTACTCTTCTGTATTTTCCATGTTGCCAACTTGTTAATATTTGGTAGAATTTATTATTTAGATATACTATATATTTATAAATTTTACCAATCACAAACCAATCGTTACTACTTGTAATATATTCAAAATTCAAAAAAAAAGGCGCGCAATCCTTGATTTAATATATTTTTTATGCATCAAAATCATAAATAATAATAATACCCTTTTTGACCTCATAACACGTAGAGTCAGCTGCTTTAAATCAAAAGAGTCAAATGATGAAAATCAGCTGAAGGGAGAATACAGTGTGTTTTTGTTTATCCCAAAAAGCTCGTCGTGATATATATATATATATTTATTATATAAAAACAAGAAGAAGAATCAGTAAAAAGTCAAGTACTATTTATTGATGTCTGCTGTGTGAGATGAAGCTGGCGCGCAATGTAGTATGTAAGAAGAGATGAAGTAGCTGCTAGAGCTGCAGATATGAGATAGTAGCAAAGTAGAGGAAAAGTTGAGGGGGTGTAAAAGATACCGGTCTACCACTAATAACAAACTGATTCAGAGTTCGGTTCGATCCCCTGAATCAAAACAAAGTTGATCCCCAACGTCAACAACTCGTACTCTCAATCCCCACGTGCGGTTCTCGTCTTTGGATTTATCAAGAAAGAATGGGGACTTTTGACAACCGTCATCGAAAATTGGTGATCGATACTCCTCTTTGGAAGTCTCGAAGGGGTTTGGGATCCTCTCAAGAGGACTCCGACTATTGGAAGGACCTCGAGTTTCCCGTAACGATCCAAGAGAGCGGCCCCATTCACTGCATTCAGATTTCTCCTTCTAAGCCCCACTGGGTAGCACTCACGGGCTCACTTAAAGTTCAGCTCTTTGACTCCGACTCCGATGCACTCCTTAAAACGCTTTCCAAGGGGAAGGAGCGTGTCTATGGGGCCAAGTTCAGGGATGAGGCCACTTTGGGTGAGTCCTTCCTTTTGAAAGATCCTTAACTAAAGATCTAATAACTCCCCCCTCATGTTCTCACTCAACAGGTTTAGGAACGGAGAGTGGAGCAGTCAAAGTCTACAGCGTGGGATCCAAGGCCCTGCTCCGTGATATGAACACGGGACATAGCGGCCCTGTTCAAAGAATTGCTTTCCTATCCGACAAGAAGCACATTTCATCCTTTTCGGATGATAAAACAACGATATTATGGGACATCCCCACGGGAGAATCCGTTTTTAAAGGGGAGCATGATGACTATGTCCGCTCTGGAGACGCTTCTCCAGTCTCTTCCCATCTCTACGCCTCTGGTTCCTATGATCACACAATTAAACTATGGGATAAACGTCAATCTACTCCTGTCGTGTCACTAGACCACGGCTCTCCTGTTGAGGATGTGCTGTTTTTGCAAAGTGGGGCTCTGTTGGCATCTGCTGGGGGTCATCACCTCTTTCTTTGGGACCTTACAGCTGGAAAGTCCTTAGTGAAAATGTCTCCTCACTCAAAAACTATTACGTCTCTCTCCACTTCCAACAACGGAACTCGAATTGTTAGTGCTTCTTTAGACAGAAAAGTTGTTTTCTCGGATATTACTTCCTCCTTTAAGCCTGTTTACTCATTATCCTCTCCTTCTCCACTACTCAGAGTGGCTGTATCCCCTGATGATAAATTGATATGTACTGGCTCGAGTGATGGACTCGTTCAGTTCTTACATCGTCGCACTCCGGAAATATCGGAGAGTGAACTTTTATTCATGAAGCGCAAAGAAAAAGATAAATACTTGAATCATATGAATTTTAAGCCCTCAGTGGGTGACATGGTTGTACCTGAATTTGAATATAAACATGATCGTGAAAATAAATATGACATGTATCTACGTAAATTCGAGTTCTCAAAGGCTCTAGACTCAGTTTTAAGAATGTACATTCAGAAGAAGCATCCATATTATACCTATAGTGTTTTAAAGGAACTTAAAAGGAGAAAAGTTTTATCAATTGCCCTTGCGGGGCGTGATGAAAAATCCTTAGGACTCTTGCTTACTTTTGCCTCAAATAATTTAAATAAAATGGAGTATGCATCCCTCATTCATGAAGTTATTGAAGCTGTGGCTGATCTCTATGGTGATAAATTTGGTGTGTATCCCTCATTGGATAAAGCCTTCGATCTAATACGAAAAAAGGTTGAAAGAGAGGCTAAAAATATGCAAACACTTATGGAGCTTAAAGGCTGTCTGAATATGATGCTATCTGCCGCTAAAACCTCTGATCCTGTACTACGCTATGAAGAAAATGAATTACGATTGGCCAACAAAGGCAAAAAAGGAAATATTTCATCTAAAGTTCCCATGGCCTGGGAAAAAATGCTGTTAGATATTTAGTTACATGGTTTTTTTTTTTCCTCTTCTTCATGTATTCATTTCATTATATTTTTAAATAAAAAATATTTTGATTATGTGTTACTACTCTTTACATTATTAACACATAGGGGTCGATTCTAAGCTTAATTATGTACAAAAAGTATATTATAGTCAGATAAGGTCAAATCTAAATAAGAGTAACACCTATTCCTCAACAAAAATATATTGCTCCTATCAGAAGTATATCCGACATTAATTCAATTTTTTAAATAAGTGGATATTTTTAGAGACTTATTCACTACGTTCGTAGTTCAATTTTGGACATTATTTACTCTATAATATAATTATTCATTGTTTGCCACGTAAAGAGATGAACGTAAAATCTTTATCTCGCACAGCATTGATATTATGTAGTTGATGCATGTGAATGTGAGTTAGATGGTAATTATGGTCAAGAGTATACATATATTTGTATCAGGGCAATGTATAACTAATATGTTTTAAAAATTGTAATTTGTGATTACATGTTTTCTGTGAATTGGATGAACCTTTTAAATAAATATTTCTGGAGTTAATGATCGTCAAAATAATTAATAATAATAATTGATAATATTCAAATTCTCCTATTATCCGGATTATATGTATTTTGCCCAGCACGGTCATGTAGCCATATCTATAATTTATAAACTATATCATTGAGAGAGCGTGCCCGCAATTACCATATGGTACTACTGCATTTAACTGGTTGATTGTTATTTGACTATATTAAATTATATAGTCAATAACTGTTGAAAACTGAGAGGATTTATGTGAATTTGAATAGTCAAAAATCCAAGAGAAGGAACACACTTTCCATAGCATGATTTCTTAATAATCAGAAATTGAACTACTTATAATTGTAGCAAGTTATTTCCTCAACAATATAGAGAAGAATAAATACATATTGATGTTCAAAGCAGTGGACCCAACTGATATTTTTCTTTTCTTCTTTAAACTCAACTTTATTTCAACATTTTGCCCATGTTTTCATTAATACGGCACTTTTTATACTGCTTAAATGCAATAATTAGACATATAAGCGTAAGTTATTGCCCCGATGTAAATTACACAACCTGTTTTAAATGCAGAATAAAAAAATATTTCGCTATGATAAGGATTATATCATAATTCTGTTTTTTTAAATGAAAAATAAATTGTCATTTTTCCATATAAACTTTAAAAATGATTTTAACTTTTTTGACTTAGAACGGAATGTCAAAAGATGGAGACTGAGGAATCGTAAAATAATAATAATAATAAAAAAACATTAAACCTCTAAATATAGGTACGTGATCACGATGAACACATCATTTATTTCTAACTGCCTGAATTGTGCAAAAAAATTTCAATTTTTTGATCCACAAATCCTGCACTATTTATGTTGTTATTTCTGCTAAAATATATACATATATGATTTACCTCATTTCATTTTCAACTTTGACAATTAGTTGACATTAAGAGATATATTTTATTTTATTTTCAGAAAACCTTTCTACCTTCAATACAGTCCTTAATGAGCCAAATAGATAAATACTTTTTATTTCAACACAATTTATTACAATTTCTTGAAGGAAACGTTTGCATTCATGAAAGCATCATCACTAAAAAAAATAAACAAAAGTGAAAAAAACTATTTATGAGTAAAGTTTTATGTTCTTCTATTTTTAAATTTTCTCATCCAAAGCTTTTTACAACTCTTAAGTTTTTCACTAACCTCTTGAAAAAAAATAAAAATAAAATAATAATAATGAAAAATTATCAAACGAGTACCTCTGTACAAAAATATAATTATTGTTATCTTTTGTCAGTTGAAAATAAAATAAAATAAAAAGCTATATGTACACATAAGAGGGATACATGTATGCATAGGTGCAAAATACTTGGGAAGTTAATGAATGGAACTTATTTGCTAAGTATTTGCTCACAAAAAAATATTTAAGCAATTCCAATAGGACTATGGATTTGATTTGATACTTTTTTACAAAGGAGAAATTGCATGAGGTTAGATGTTGAAATGTATAAAATACACACTATTGTCAGCTGTCGATTTTTCTACTTTTACGCCCCTTATGTATGTTTGTAAATGAATTAAAAAATCGAATTAGCTCTTGCTATGCTATGAGTAGGGATGTTATTTTTGCGAGGAGAAGGCAGCAGCTTATAGCTAGGCATGGGCAAAATATTGAAAGAGTGTCCAGTTTAAGGAAGGAACAAAAAGTATTTTATGATATCACATTCTAAAGCCTGCAGCTTTCAAATAAGATGTCAAGCGCCCGATAAGAATCCTTAACTAAGAAGATATTGTCAATCTAAATGTATAAATTTTCATTCAATTTCGAGCAAAAATTGACTTAAGAGCTACTTAAGTAGTATATCGCAGAAGGATTAAGAAACCAGCTGAAATCCTTCTGCGGGAAGACATTTAATTTCATTCATTTCTTAATCATGATGACAGCGTACAGTAGAAAATTGGTGAATTTCTAGAATCCAAAGTTACCTTCCATGTAAATATTTCTTATTCAATATTTAGGTGTTGTAAATTAAGGTTTAAGTAGAACAAATAAGAAAATGATTAAATATAATAAAAATTATCTTAGATAATTTTTTTTTCAATTCGATAGTGTGCCGTGAATTAAAAAAGTTTAGAAACCACAGCTCTAGAGTCTAGGGCTTCACGAACAACCAGTTGGTCCTTTTTCCCCTGATATCAATCCTCTAAAAACAAGAATAAAATATATGTATTATATAATTAATTATTAAATAGACAATAGTCAAACAGTGAGAAAGATTAAGGCTAACTTCCAGTTAATTTTGTGCCTTTTTTTATATAACTCTCTTATCACATAAAAATTGCGATCAAATTATAACAACTGTGGATCAAAACCAGCAATTCCTAACCTTTTGGCACCTGCAAACTCTTTTCTAAAAGTTTGAAACCCAAGGCACACCCTACAAATTAATTAATTATTAATTACACTGGTCAACAGTCAAAAATCTAGAGGGGTATAAGTATAATAAAAGTTTTTCAGTTTTTTGAATAACTTTTATTATACTTATACCCCTTAGGATTTTTGAAGGATCAAATGTGTTGATCTGTGCTATTATCAGAAGTTTCCTTTTCTTTTTATGCCAAGGGAATGGACATAAATAGGAATGTAAATAATATGCAAATGCGGTGTGTAAAATAAAAATAAAGAGAAAATCATCAACCTGGTAACTCTGTGACAATTTGATGAATTTTGAGAGGTAGCAGTTTGAGCTGTCATGACGTTTTACAGCTCTACAAGCTGCTATTCTCCTTTATATATACAAATGAAGACATCAATAATAAATAATAACATTATGTTTACCATCGATGAGAGGAAGAAAATTAACTGAAATTAATGTCAGGAAATTATATATTTGTAACTAATAATAATTATACGAGGACTTGAGCCCTTTTTTTTGTTTATATTTTATTTGCTTTATTAACCTTAATTTTTCCTTCATGCGAGATCTTTACTATCAGGTAGATGTTCTCCCCTAATACAGTAATAAAGGAAAAATGATAACAGCTTTGGCTAAACAAAAAGTACTGTTCGAAGAGCCAACTCCACAAAATCTCGCACGCGGCATTTTGTATATTATTTACATTCCTAATTATGCTCACCATGAAATATATTAATAGTAACTACATAGTCAGAAATACCAATTAAAACGTCATGACAGCTCAAGCTGCTTTCCTCTCAACATTCATCAAATTGTCAGAGTTACCACATTGACTTTCTCTTTCTTTTTATTTTACACACACCATTTGCATATTAATTACATTCCCAAGCATAATAGTGGATGTAGTTGATTCTTAATAGTTCTTAACCAGATGATGAACTGGTTTTAGCAAACTACAACTAAATACATCTCTGGGGCTATGAAGAAGAATGACGTTCTTTCAGGGACCATATCGACTCATTATGCAGTCTTAACATTTATCCGATTGCTCTATTGAATAGACAACAATCCTTGCTTTCTTGATATAAAATGACATTTTAGCAAAAACTGGCCGTAATAGGTCTTAAAATGACTCCAAAATATTTGGCCGTTATATTTATGAAGATCAAAAACTGTAAAGTGAATTTTATCCTTATCAATATTTGAAAAAACAAACTTTCTTTCTTGTTGACTTGACACATATACATATATAGAGATAAATATGCTCCATTCTTACCTTTTTAGTCCTTATTTGCGCAGAAAAAAGGCTTGAACAAATTTGGGGGATGGAAGTTACAATGCTTCTTAAAAACGTAAAAAAATACGGTCCTTATAGGCGTTGTACTGACGTCTCAGATGGGGTAATAAATTGAAGCATTGAAGCCATGACTGTAGCAGTATATAGTAATATATATATAATTGCTATATTTATGAAATAAAATAGACTAAGTTTCCTCAAAAAACCTTGAGAAAATTTCATTAATTGGTTTTGAAAATAAAATAAAAACCAAGAGAAAGAGTGACATTTGAAGAAAATCAAATTAATGATAGTTGCTGAAACTCCCTATCCAATGACTATATTGAACAATTTAATTCATAATGAATCAATTTATGAATCATTTATGAATTAAAGAACTTATTCTAATACTTTTAATAAAATGTGAACTAAATGCATCCTTTTATTTTCCTTTAAGAAAGTACTGAAACATTTTCAAGTAACATTGGTTAACACACTTTCGCATTAACCTTATAGACTTCACGTCCGTTGAGAGTCTCAATTAGAGACTTCTTATGTACATAATATGAAGAAGACTCATTAAAGGAACGAAGTGAACTCATATCATCATCATCATCATGTCCGCCTGACAATTTAAATGATTGTTTTTTCAAACAGAGTAAATGAGGGGAGGAAGGGTCATTTTTTAGGTCAGGCACTTAAAAATAAAACACTGTATGTTAGAACAGCTAGGTATATACATAGAGCTTACCCTCTCTTGTAATACTAATTGTGTAGAAAAGAACGTTGCTTGAAAACAAAACATATCCACATACAAAGTCATGCGCCTTCATCTCTCACAAGTCATAATTAATATTAATAATAGTAGAAACCGTTCAATATTATATATGCATAATAATAGTTTCAAAATTAAATCATGATTCATTTGAATTCCGAGTCACACAACCTCTTACTTTATTTTGTTCCGATATATTATTAAAGAAATAAAAAATATACTTTTTATAATATAATATGTTAAAACTTTGTACTCATGAATACTTAAAGAGAAATATCCTTGCGAAGGATGATGCTAATTTGTGTATCTGTTACTACGACCCAACGAATTTGTAAAATAAATAAATATACTGCAAAAGAATGTGCAAATGTATTCATGGTAATGTTCCTTCATGAGTTTTGTGCTCCTCTTATTCCTAATCGTTATTTATATGAATGGCTAAGAATTTTTTTTTTTTATATGTGTTTGCTTTACATATTTTTATTTTCTTAGGGAAAAAAATGTTTATTTATCGAATTGGCCAGTTGACACGAAGAATTATGTGTAGATGTGAAGTCAATAGGACATAGAACTTGACAGAAAATATCCTTTTTAATAAATTGTTTGTGGAGAAAGCGTGGACATAGCTTTACAACTTCAACTATTTCCTCACCCTTGACACACAATTGAGTATGTCAATGAAGGAGATCATTGGTAAGTTCTTTCATACTCTTAAAAAAGTTAACACTAAATGATTCATCATCACGCCTTACAAATTCTATTTTTATATTATGCAATAAGTATACATATATATTATTAACTTTTTACCCGGAGTTACTAATAATGATTAAGCAAAACAGAGTTCGCCTTGCATCCAATCAAGCAAAAAAATAAAAGCAAGTTATTTTACGTTCAAATAACGTCAAATATGAGAAAGCAAGTTTATTCATCTCACAGCATGAAAAAATAATAATATACATATATATGTATACTTAAGAAAGAGATCGAACAAAAATATGGGGCTACTCAAGCAAGTCTGCTTGAATAATATTGAAGGCATTCAAAACTGTTTGAAAACCGAAAATGTTAATACAAAGGACTCTGGAGGAAATACGGCATTGCATCTTGCTGCAGAAAAGGGCCTTCTTCCAATTGCCAAACTTCTTGTGGAAAATGGTGCTGATGTAGATATTAGAAACGAAAGTCCGGGATGGACTCCTTTACATTTTGCTTCATATGAAGGTAAGTTCCTTATTAATAGGATATATATCGTAATATATCATCATACTTGCAAAATCTTGCAAACAACGAGTACATGCTATGCTTATCCACAAATACTGCATACATTTTAGGACATATAGAATTAGTGAAATTTTTTGTGAATGAGACCAAAGCCACTCCAAATATTAAGGATAATCAAGGGGATACCCCTGAAACTTGGGCTCTTGAATGGGAGAATTACAAATGTGCCATGGTCATATCCGAGGCCATAAAGAAATGGAAGGAAAAGCCAGCACCTCCCCTAGACTCACCAAGTAGCAGTGATGAAGAAGATGATGATGATGACGATGATGAAGAAATGAGTCATTGGGTTTTACCCTTACCCACAGTGATTCCTAAGGATCTTTCAAAGGCAAATATTCCTCAAATGAAGGAATTCTCCCACCAAAATAACATGGACCACTGTGATATTGAGAAAAATGATCAAAAAGATAAGAGTCCCTCAACTCAAAATAATTCAAGTAATGTTCCTCCAAAGGCATCTGACTCCAATACTAAAAGTGACAAACGATCAAGCACTTCAAACACAATTGATATTAATAGTAATCCCGAGCCTCATATTCAAACAGACAGTTCTAAAGATACACCACCCAGTACTGAAAAAACGTTGAATGAAAATACTTCCTCGAATGGTAAAGCCATCAAAACTAAAGAACTTAGCATAGTTGATCAAATAAAAAATTCTTTGTCTCCAGAAAAAGTGAATAAGAAAGAAATAGACTACGAAAAGCTACCCGAGCCCCCATTAGATCTGATTGAACCTCTCTTGCCTTCGCCACCATCTCCACCCTTACCACCCCCACCACCGCCTCTTCCATCAACATCAGAACCTAAGGATCAGAGACAGAGACGCAGAAGAAAAGTAATTGAGGATTCGAGACCGGATGATAAAGTTGAGAAATCATCCAACAAGAGCAAATGCAATCCCAAGGAATTAGAGCCAATTTGTGAGAATGGAGCCATAAAAAAGAGTTCAAGCAAGAAATCCTCCTCCTCTCCGAATGTTCGAAGAAAGAATTCCAGTGATAGTGTGCCTGACATTGACAAACAACTCCGCTATATCTCCAAGGATAAGGCATTTTCTCGTGATCTTAGAGGATCTGCAGCAGACATTATCTCCATGACAAACAGGTAAGTGACTTACATATAATAATAGGTTATTAAATTAAAACCAGTGTATTACACACCCATGATGATAATTATGAATCTCTCCAGCTAATCCAACTTTATTTCATTTTTTTCTTTCTCTATTCTAAGACATTTTAATATGATAATACACTGAAGTAAGTTAATAAATATATAATTACTTTCAACCTAGCAGTAAATCAAAAACTATTTTTGAACATGAATCCAGGTCTGGAGATCTGGCTCGCATTTCAAGAGTTAAAGAAGACCTTCTTAAAAAGTTGGACTATCTCATTGAAGAAGAGAGAAGACAATTGGAAAATGATTTGTCCAAGAAGTTTGAGGAACTTGATCGAATGAAACGTCGACATAGAGAAGAAGAAGACAGAATTGAATTTGAAATATCACTCCTCACAGAGAAATTAGACAATCTTGTTATTCCTCCTGTTTTTTCAAGGTAAAAATATACTTAATTAACCCCTACCATTCAACATGCAGATTAACTGATCAATCTATTCAGTTGATTAATTAATTATTATAGTACTTACACGTAGTTTTATATCAAATTTTAAAACAAAGGAAATCGTCACGGGCTAAAGTATCCTAAGAATTTAGTTCAAAAACGAAAAAAATATAAAGAATTTTAATGTGAGCTGAAGTTTTTGCTCAATTTTTAGATGATGATGTAGATAAACATAGTTCATAATACTAATACTAATATTCTACTCTTACTTTCATAGAGCACAATGCTTTAGTCCTCCCAGCATTGAAAAGGATATCACATGTGTTGGCTGCTCACGGATCTGCATTCCACCAGCAAAGATATTCCAATGTGAAGAAGGGGATATTCTTTGTCAAGAATGCAAGGAGAATAAGGGAATGCCCCATTGTCCAGAGTGTGGAATACAAATCCTTAAAGGACTATCTAGAAATAAGGCATTGGAAAAGCTTGCACGTAAACACTATGATTGATAGTGTTTTATATTCACATAGTTTAATACACTATTCATAAATATGTGGTTCAAGAAATACCTTCTGAATATTTTTATTTTTTTTTAAATTTTTATTTGAGTGTGGAATATATGTATACAACATATTATAGAGTTTAATATCATGGTTTTCAGAGTCATTTTGTACTGAGTGAATATGGCATATTATATATTATATATCATTGATTGAATATGAGAGAAATATTACTTATTATTGTACACTTATTTATAATAAAAGTTGCATATGCAATAATATTAAGAAATGTATATATATATATATATATTGAAATGTTTCTTTATTTATGGTTTATTCAAATGCTTTTAGTATTTAATGCATTTTCATACGACATATTAATGTCTTTTCGAGTCGGAATATCGATACGAAATGGGATAATGGCATCCCCAATCTCTGAATGTGCATAGTACTATCTATCTTATTTAACAAGGAGAAATGGACGAGCTGAGGTACAGAAAGAGAGAGGGAAGGAGGAAGAGATAGTAATAGAAAATAGGTTGTGAGTAAGACGCTTTGTAGCTAGCTGCTGCTCTGACTTTTCTCTTGTAGTAGCTCGAGTAGTAGTGGACTGAATAACCAACAGACAATATATTAGGAGTGTACAAGGACTCGGGACTAGCAATGACGACGGCTTCTATGGGAGATCGAGAGCAGAAGCTTCTTCAAGCCTCAATTGAAGGACTTTTAATCAAACTAAACGAAATAAAGAATTCCGTGGGCTCCTTGATCCGTAAGTTGGAAACGGATCCGAACCTTAACTGGGAGAGCTTCCTGGACTCCTACTCCCTCGTCTCCGGACAACTCAACTCCTTCCTCAAATTTGTGAAGCAGGAGCGAACGCCTCCACTTCGGAAGTATGCCACTTTGCCCCTCATCCTGAGTCCTGACAAGGACGAAGAACTTCTCAAACTCACGGAGAATCGAGTTCCTTCCTTCAGCCATGACCTGGTTCCAGATTTACTTCGAACCAAACCGGATCCTGAAGTGGAGTCAAAGCATTCTGGATATGAGTCTCGCGCTAATTCTATAGCTGTGGACCAAGCAGCCAAGCAACTTGCCGTCATCGAAAAAATAACAAATGGAACTCTTAAATTCATTGCACGAGAGAGAGAGGAAATGGAGTCCAAGGCTCACTCCCGCTCAGAGATCGAGAAAACTGTTTCCATTGATGACACCCTTTCACTTGTTGCTTCCATTGGGGTTGGAAGAGGTCTTAAACCCATTATTCAACCCCCTCCACCTCCCATGCATCACCATCTCTCTCAAGTTCGCCCTTCAGTTCATCTACCTCAAAATAAGGCTCCGAGTTCCATTAAAACGAACATCAAAGCCGCTTCTCAAGTGCATCCCTATCAAAGACAATGATGAGGCTCCCTTCTTTTCATCCATCCTCTCTGCCGTGAACCTGTGTTTTTTTTTTGTCTTTTTAGACCTCAATTTATATAAATAAATATACTCTCATGGCATTTCCTTTTCATATGTATTTAATCAAGGATTTTATTTTATAATTTAAGCTTCAAGTCGAGGATACGTTTTTTGAGAGATTAGGTTTTCTTAATGGGCAATTTTGGAAGAAATAGTTTGTCTGGCAAGCCCAGTGAGACTAACGATACTGAACACAATGAAGGTGACTCTATTAAAAACCGAACTCTTTGGATTGGGGGTGCCATAACACAGCAAGTTGAGGAAGAAATGCTATTCGAAATATTCATCAATGTAAGGGGTATCCTATGAATCCGTTCTTGATTACAACTTTTTTTGTCTTTTTTTTTAGGCCGGTCCAATAGACGACATCCGAATTCCTATTGATAGAGAAAGGAATCAATGTAAAAACTTTGCCTTTATAACCTTTCATCACGAAGAGAGTGTTCCCTATGCAATAGATTTATTTGATCGTATACGCTTGTTTGGAAAGGAACTTGTACTCAAGCACGCTACAGGAGGTGGAAGTAGTCATGCTCGTTCATCAGGAAGGCAACACTCTCGCTCCATCTCTGCTCCTGGAATGACAAATGATAAAATAGGCTACCAATATAGTCAGCACTCCATGCCTATCTATATTGATCAGCAACAACAACATCAACAACAATCCCCCCGGCAAAGATATAATGAGTTCAATGCGCCTCGATATCCACCTCAAAATAGTTACAACAATTATTCGCAGCCCAAGAGTTACGACGACTATTCTTGGCAGGGAGAGACATCAAATAGAAACTATCAGTATCCCAGGAATAATTCTTATTCCAAGGAGAAAAGGGATCGTCGCTATGAAAGAAGATCCTATAATGACTATGATCGCTATAGACGGTGACAGTCATTATTATCTAACGCACATTCTTAATAATAAGAATAATGATTCATCACGATATATTTATTTTTTAAATTGCTATAGTGTATTACAAGTTTTTTTTTTTTTTTTCCACTGGCCCTTTTGGTATAAGGTGTTATTTAACCAGTCAAATAATATATGCAGCAACTTTGCATATCTATATCTAATTTAGAATCGTAGAAAATGTGACTACATACTTTTATATATATATATATATGTATTCATGATTACAAATTTACTCTATATTGTGCCGGTTGTTTTTTGTTCAATGACAGGTGAAATAGTGACAGTTTTATTTAAGTTTTTAAAGATATACTTTATGCTATTCTTTATAGAAACAGGTACCTCTTTTCAATGTTCAAATGTAATTTAATAGAAAATAATAATGATTGATTATGTTACATTTAAATTAAACAAAATATCAAAATAAATATTAACGAAATTAATCCAGTCTTAACTTATTCCGCATGAGGCAATTTTAAAGTCTAGTGCCGTTTTTCTGCAGAGAGTCACTATTTCTTGTAGGTCAACAATTATGCTCATAATTTTAGAAAACAAAGTCTTGCCATCGCGAGGTCCGGCGGATTCATAGACGTGCTGAAATAGTACCATATTGATTTCTTCTTGAACTTTGGAGAGAAGCTCCGTTTCGTAGGGATTATCCGTTCCCGCGAAAAAAGGTATAACTGACAAAAGACACTCAATTTTACGATCTAAATTTAATTTTTCCATTTTTTCAAGGGTTTGATCAAATTTATCAACACAATCTCGACTTAGACCTCCATCACCCCAAGGATTCCTAAAAACTTGTTTCAATGAAAGGAGTGTATCTTGTGCCATATTAGGATAAGGTGTCTTTTGAACAATGTAATCCTTGGATCCTATGGTTTCGAGTAACTGCTCCTTGAGTCCCACGCGTGCTGAAAACACAGAGCTTACATTCACTCGCAGAACGGGATCCGTTCTTTCGTGCAGAGTTCTAAAGAAGTTATTTTTTGGAATGCTGTTGACACCATTGAAAATGTTCCCGGATTTGTTATTTTCGTTAAATTGCACCTCGATCTCAATGTCGTTGCTAGGAGCAAGACATTTTGAACCTACACGAATGAGTTCCATAATCAGACTTACTCCAACAGCTATTGAATGCCAAGTAAAGTTTCTACATTGTATTCTATGCTCGACCCGCCTGTTTTGTTCTATCATGAAACACATGGTTGGATATGATCCTGATGAACTCAATGGAATATTTATGTCTGCTATGACACGGAAGGTCGGAAAGTCTCCATAGTCTATCTCTTCCTTAATATCAAGCTTGATCACAAGTTTTTTACCACGTTTTGAATTTTTCTTCTTTTGAAGTCGTTCTTCAGCAGTTGTCACATACGAGGGCTTCATCCCTGCAGAAATACATCCACGATACCGACAAAATTGACAATGTGTCCTTGTGGATTTAGTAATCAAACACTGTCCTAATTCATTTGGATTACCTTTCACACAATTAAATCTTTCCTGTGTTCCCTTATGCACAGTTCTTCCGAAAAAGGCTCGACAGGAGAAACAAGCAATGGCACCATAGTGATTATGTGGGGGTGCAATGTCCCCACATATCCTACAAACATCCGTCATTGGCTCTGGCCTTCGTTTTCTTTTCTTGGGCTCCTCTTTAACATCCATTAAGGAAGGAGGAATTGGGCTCTCGGGTAGTGGGACTGCATTTAAAATGGTGAGATCCTCAATTTCATTGTTGTTGTCAAGGTGATAGTCATAACTGTCAATGCCGTGGATGTGGCCTTCACCACCACTACTTAATTGGCAGTGATAGTTGCGGATTTGATACTCTGGGAAGTCGAAGGGTGAAGGAAAGATGTGTGTTGGTTGAAGATGTTGTGGATGGCTCTGATGATGTTGTAGCTCCAGGGATGATGATGAAGTAAATGCATTATTAAGGTAGGAATCGAATTCACCAATGTCAAGGCCAACACTCATGGGGGAGTTCTCCGAGGAAGGAGGAAAACAAGGAAATGAGAAAAGATCCATAGTACAATTCGATTTAAGTCTATCAACTCATACTGTTTGTTTACTTAGGAGTTTAAACTATTAAAATGTCTGTTAAAATGAAGGAAATGCTTCTTAATATTAGTATATGTCTTGTTCCTTTTTTTAAAATTACGAGATGGACTCCAGATTTATCTACTATTTAAGACGAGTTTTTATATATATATATGTATATACAAAAAAACTTTCTGGGACTGCATCAACTGGGGTTAAAAGGTCGGTGAGTGATTTTAATAATATTGTATTATGTTTCTACACATTATACATATATATTAAACAAATTTTCTTCTTACAAATCATATCAACTATTACGAAAAAAAAAAAAAAAAAAAATTCCCCCCCGCAAAAAAACAATCCTCTCAAGTTCAGAAATATACTACAACTTCAAATATAAATTCTCAATTAATTTATATATATACTCATTGAAGAATTTTAATGCTTCCCTCTGCCCGCATTTTTTTTTTTTTTTTTTTTTTTTGTATTGTACATAAGTTATTGTCGTTTAATAATTTTTCCCCACCACATGTGCCACTCTATTCACAGTGAGTAAAACGAGTTTAATATGAAGCGAAATAACGTTGTATAGACGGTTAAATTTGAATCTAATATCTTCAAAAAAATTAGTTGTAAACATTTTAATCTTCCATGATTCATGTGTTTTATTTGAAAAATTATAGCTTACGTTTCAAAAAAATAAATAATATATATATATATTGTTTTTATTCAATCAATAATAATATATTAATTATTGTCTATCTTGAAAGAAGGATCGTGTGTTATACATATTTAGAAGAAAAACCAGAGCATTATGCAATTTAAAGCACATGGAACTTCTGTCGTCAAGTCAATGGAATTTTTTTTTTTAAATAAGAGATTTGCTGAAGTCATTCATTTATATTTTTGTATATTTTCGAAATTATTTATCATTAATTATAATATTGTGTACATATATCTATCTATTTGTTTATACTGTGCATTTAACAAATAGAGTTTTAGAATTATTATTATTATTATTACATTAATTCAAAAACCTTGGCTTGACTCAAAAAGTCCGATCTTTCCACATAACAACCCGACATAATCCGTGATCCTTTAAAAGCATTTCGTCCATGTAGAACTCGGAAATTATCCACAAAAATAAGCGTTCCTGGCTCAAGTTTGAGTTCGTAGGAGTTGCATGGTTTTTGAAATAGACTTGAGAGTAATTTGTAAAATTCATAGAACCTACGTTGCTCCTCTACAGTTTTGAGACCTAAGGAGACAAAAAGAAGAATAAAAAATTGATTTGATTTCTGGATGAGTACATTACAGGAATTATTATTGTATTATATATATATATATACCTTTGTGTGGGGCCCGGTCGTAGACGTTATATCTAACTTGACTTAGAACAGTTGACTTTGGATAGTGCTTAAAAATAAAGTCAGAGCTATAAGAATGTTCGTGAGGCTTATCTCCCCGATGAATGTACTCAGACTCAACGGGTCTCTCGTAGGAAAAGTAAGAGTAGCCCTCTGGACATAACTCCTTGAATTGACGAGCTATTTCAAATCCATCCACTAGAAGGGTCTCACCGCCCTCCTGGGATTCTTTCAATGGATGAAATATTTGCAATCTAACTTGTCAGTATGAATTTAAAAAACAACAACAACAATGAACTAATAATAATTATACTTTAATGTCTAATTACCCCGAAGCATGACACAAGTAAGTCATGTCATTGTGTGGTAAAAGATAGTCTTGACTATAGGAAGAATCTGAGACATCATCCACTGGCTTTGAAGAAAATTGAAATCCTCGTCCAAAGAGATTTGATTGAATGCGAACCAATCGCTTCACGGTTGGAAGTGTTCCACCCTCAAGGGATAAGTCCTTGATTCCACGAACCATGGCAAAACCATTGATTATAAGAGAGTCCAGTACTTGGCGAATACCATCATCACTCTTCATAAAGTACTCATAGCTAACTGAGACATCTCTTTCCTTGACGCTATCTTTATTCCAAGGCTGGATTTTATTTTTTAGTCTGCAATTAGCAAAGGAAAAAAAAAGAAGGAAATTAGTGCAGTCACAATTATTTCATAATTAAAAATGAATTTATGATGCAATTAATTGTGTATTTATATTTAATTAGAGCCAATGCAGTTTGAGTCTCATTAATCAAATTTATCAAAAACTACAAAATATATATGTACATATATGAGGCTTATAAATAATTGAACAATCATGGAACAAAAGGGTTATTTATTTAATTGTTTGGCTCATTTTCATAACACTATGGGATTTAACTTATTTTCAAATAACTGATTATAATTAGTCATGTGTCGTGAGGAATATTTTGCTACAATTTAAACTTGTGACTACTCGCTAAAAACAGGCTGCGAGTCAAAATATACGTAAAGTAAGAAAAACTTACAAAAGGATACCAAATACTGAAATTAGTATTCTATTTTTCAATTTCAGTCGAAAGAGAAAACAATCTCAAACTTGGATTGTGCGTCATTTTAATTTTTTTAAATTTCTGAATATTATGCAAGTATAACACGACGAGCTTTTTGGGATCCAAACAAAAACACACTGTATTCTCCCTTTAGCTGATGTTCATCATTTGACTCTCTATAGGCCTCTTCCATTTGGTATCCACAATGAGACTCACAAATCAATATTCATTTAAACAGTGTTGACTATAAAGTATCTATTACTTTTGGGAGGATCGGATATTTCCTTCAATTATCTTGATTTCCTGCTCCTTAATTACATACATCAAAACAAAATTAATTATTCAAATCTAGTCATTTCAAAGTAGAACTTTTACCACTACCTACTTATTCCATTTGATTAAAATATCACCCTTTTTCTTTGGTATCAAATTGTATTCTATTCGAGTATTTAAAGTCTTTTTTATTATCATTATTAAAGCCATTTGACAAAGTTTCTTTAATATTATTTTTGAAAATTTGTTAATTTTATTTCACAAATACAAATATAATATCAACTATGCTTCAAACCATGGATTTGCTCCGATGTTTTATCCAATAAAAGCCTATGAAAAATGATCTATTGACATGAATTCCTTGTGATATATTACCTCAACTTCCTCTAATGATAGTATTTACATACATACATATCTAATGATTGAATAAATGAATTTATGTTAACAAGATTATACAGGATGCACATATATATATATATATATATATATATATATATATATATACATAATTAGGACTACTTTTAAGATAATTAAATATTACATGAATGTCGTCCAAGAGACCTAAGCTTATTCTTACTATATATATATATATATATATAAGCTTATAATCTTTTATACCTAATAGGATGCAACTATTCATGCAGTATGGACTTAATATGCCTTATGCCAATTAGAGATGAAAATTAAATCTCTCTAAGTAGACTTGCATATGTATGTATGTATGTATATCACAACATGCAAAGTGCATTGAATCAATCTAATCACGCTAAAACATGCTTCGAAAAAGTTTAAAATGTATTTTAACTCTTCAGACTTTTTAGCAAATTTTTTCTAAAAAACATTTGTCAATGTGCCATTCTGAATCACAACGAGGTTTTTGGGATACAAAACAAAAAACACACTGATTTCTCCCTTCAGCTGATGTTCATTAGTTGACTCTGTTGATTTGAAGCAGCTGACTCTACGTGTTATGAGCTCAAAAAGAGTATTATTATTATTTATGATTTCGATATATAAAAAATATACTAAATTGCGCGCCCTTTTTTTGAATTTTTGAATATTATACAAGGATTAACGATTGGTTTATATATTGGTAGAATTTATCAATGTATTGTGTATCTAAATAATAACTCCGCCACATATTAAAAAGTTAGCAACAAGGAAAATACAGATGTGTAGCTACCAGTTGTTTTTCCAAATTTTTCCTTTCACTTTTGAGAGTCGAGTTTGCGAGTGAACAAAAAAACTGGTAGTGTCTCGTAATCACAATGAGCTTTTTTGGGATAAACAAAATACTCTGTGTTCTCCCTTCAGGTGTTGTTCATAAGTTAACTATTCTGGTTTAAAGCAGTTGACTCTACGTACTATGAACTAATGGGGTTTTATTAATATATTTTGATAAATTTATCCAGGATTGCACGCCCTTATTTTTTTGAATATTACACAAGTACTAACTATTACTTTTTATATTGAAAAAACTTATCAATGTACATAAAATATATCTAAATAATAACTTTGCCCTAGATTAGTTAGTTGGCAAAAAGAAATATTCAGAAGGCTAGCTAGCTACCATATTGTTTTTTCAAATTTTTCCTTTCCATTTTGAGAGTCAAGGTTTTGAGTGTACAGAAAAACTCGAAGTGAATTTTTTAAATGTACTGTTTTTCGCTTACGAAAAGTTCACTGTACTCACTTCACCGTGGTGAAATTTCATCATTCAAATTTTTATCAATTGTAAGTGATTAATTAAATTTTTTTTTCAATTTATTTCGTTTCTTCATGTTCAAAAATGAGTTAGTTTGAATAATCTTTAATATGAACTAAAAAAAAAAAAAATTCAAAAATCAATTTGTAGTTCACAAAAGCACAATTTGTAAAAATTTAAAATTTTATTTTAAATAAATGCAATTACAAACCAAAGATCAAAACCTGGATACGCACACAAAAAAAAATCAAATTTTGTGACAAAGGTTAATCAGTTGATTTAATTGCCCCTTTAAATAATTAATTATCGGTCGGATCCTAATATTAAATATTTATAATATTTTTGTTACTCAAAAGGGGGCAAAATGGTCTAATAGTTGATGAACTTTATTGTAAATGCTTTTCTATCTATACAATTGGTCGAACATTGTGTCAAAATTTGAACAATTTTAGATTTTTTTTTAAAAGTTATTTAATTAAAATTCCTGAAAGTGAAAATTAAATCCGTTTTGGTAATTTGTGTGAATGGATTTTTCTATATTTTTTATACGAATAATTATAATTATCCTCTATGCTTTGATATTTAAATTCAAACTAGATTTTTATGTCGAACAAGTAAAAAATTCTATACTAAATTGAGACAAAAGACACATTTTGCAGATTCTTTTTAATTCCTAGTTAAATTTTTTGTTTTCAATATACTTGTTAATTTAGACAAATGTCACTAATTTATTTTGTTGTATTTTATATATATATATATAATTAGAAAACAGTTGATTGCGAATATTAAATATACATTCACATACAAAATATACATATAATTGAATTCAATAATTTTATCTACTAGAAACTAAAAGCTATCAATATTTAATTTGAGACCTTTCATCACGTTGTTACCTTTATTGTATCTCACAATCTTTATTTCCTTCAAAAGGTGAAAGGAAAAAAGACTTCAAATTAGTTGGTTGGTAATTACAAGTCGTCCACTATGGAATTATTCTCTATTTAATAATTGATAATAACTTCACATCTGAAGTTCAACGAATCAACGTTGTTCAGAAGACTAATCAGGGAGGAAAAAGGAGAAAAGTAAACAGCTGACCACAAAATATAAGAGTAAATATGGGGATGTTTTATGATTAAAATCATGATTTTAATTGTTCCAATGTATACCTTTTCAAGTTCAATATGGGAATAAGCAAGTTCAATATGGGAATAAACAAGTTCAATATGGGAATAAGCAAGTTCAATATGGGAATAAATAATAAAGAACACTATTCATGAAATTTAGCATTATAATAATAAATTTATTTGAATCTCATGTCAACAAAATTAATCACATCTATATGCAAAACGATTCTGGATGATAGTAATACAACTATTACAAATCATTGAGGTAATAGAACTGTAAGTTCCAAGTCTTAAAATTTTGTGAATTGCAAACTCTTCTTCATTCAAAACATCTTCAATCCTGGAGTGTGTTGGAACATTATCCATTAATAGTACTACTGGGCCTCCATATATATACATCCTTTACTTTTCTTAAGCATTCACGCACCCATTCCATTGCTGTATCCTCTTTGAAACTTCCTCGTCTCACCTTATTTTTTTATTTTCATTAATTATAAAATTTATTATTATGTTAAATTTCCTGAATATTGTTTTTTATTACTTATTCCCATATTGAACTTGAAAAGGTATTCATACGTTTAAACCTTACAAAATTTTATGGAGTCCTCAGATTTCCTTTGAGCTCATTTTAAGTCTAATATGCACTTCTTAATAGTAATTATAAATCTATGGCTTAAAAAAAGCACTAGGGAACACTTGAAGAATACATGAAATATTCACTTTATTCTGCTCCGACGATCTATTTACCGAAATATCCCCGAAATAATTAAACCAACCTTAAAAAGACAAGATCAAGCAGAAGAATAAATGAGAAACGATTACTGTTCTGTTACGAGGCCAAGACCAATATAGTTGGAACATAAGTTACACAGAAAATAACTTGAGAAGAATATATGACTCTAACATAAACTGAATGAAGGCTGTATAAGTTTCAAAGGCTATGAAAACGAGAAAAATACATTATATTTTCGCTTGATGTCATTTAAATATGCTACCCTGCGAGACTTGACCTTTTTCTTCTCCATTGAAACAGTTAATGGAAACTTCAATTACTCCATTTTAAGGTCTTTTGAGAATGTATCCTTTCTATTTAAACTGTTGTAGCGATTGTTTTCTGCCCTGTTGACACAGCAAACTCAATTTCTCACAAGAAATAATTAATCGATAATGATGTTCTTTTAATTTTGCAAGAGGCTGATCTATTTTTTTACCTTGATAGCTCAGGCATAATCGTCACCTTTCCATTGAGCATGTGTCAATTATTCTCTGTTATAGCTAACAGGATTAAGTTTTTAAAAAATTGAACTCAAATCGATTTGTTTCTCCTAAAAAAGGGTCATTGAAGAGCCTACGTTACATATATCCAATAAAAAAAATTGAAATTATTTAGGGGGGAAAATTGGTTATAAATGATCTCGAGCCTTTGATTTTGAGCTTAAGTCTACAAAATATGAGTTTGAATATCAGTGGAGTCTCGATTCATAGTCGTCACTCCACCAAATAGGTAGATATGTAACTAAATATTTATGAGTTAACGATATTTACTCACATACAATGTTACCATTTTATCATTATGAACGCAAACAAATTAATTATTTTTCCTATCCCTGTTGTCAAATTCAGTCATTTCTTTGTACTTACTCTATAGAAACTTTATTTCATGTACAACATATATTCCATTCATTATAATTAAGTAAAAAAAAAATTATATATTTATTTAAATAGTGTATGTATCATTTATCAAAAGTTGACATTGCGCTAATCGCATTATATATATATATATATATATATAAATTAAAACAATTAATAATAATAAAAAAAATGAAGAAATAGGTAAGAAGAGGTTTTGTTGAAACAGTTTTAATCCATGCATATTTGTGTCAAGTCAACAAGAAAGCAAATTGTTTATTTTCAAATATTGAAAAGAAAAAAATCCACTTTTAAGTAGTTTTTTTACTTCATAATATAACGGTCAAATATTTCGGAGTCATTTTAAGAGCTATTGCGCAGAGTTATTACTAAAATATCACTTTTAATCAAAAAAGCACTGATTGTTGTCTATTCAATAGAGCAATCGTATAAATTTTGAGTTTATGGGACACCGGTGTCCTCTGGGTTTGAAAGGGTTACAAACGAGTGGAAAGAAAGAACAGTGCTTATTTGTATTCTCAATCTCCAAGATTGGATTTTTTCTTGAGCTTTATTCAACTTTCGTAGTTTATGTAATACGAAGTTATAATTAAGAAAATTAGTCTTTTTTTAAATTTGTAAATTGGACGGAGTAACTGAGAATAGTCAAACCATACAATTGCTAGCATAATATGGCTATATTAACCATAATTGTTATGAAAACATTTTAGACTTTCTTCTTTGACCATCAATTAAAAAGGAAATCATGGAAAAAAATAAAATAATTTAAAACTATGTGAGCGTGTCAATAATGTAAGCTATTGAATTCAAACTTCAAAGTTAGGCCAAATTTTGACAAAACGGCAATACTTTTTATCAAATATACATACAAAAACTGGTTCATACTTTAAAAGTTAAAGTCGTCTTCTTAAACGTTGTGATATTTTCTAAAAGGATTTACATACTTTTTGGTTTGGAAAGTAAAAAACAATCTTTAGTCTGTCAAAAGGTCAAATAAAATATTGTGTACAATGGAAAATATAATTCTTCAAATTTTCAATTCGCCAAAATAAGGTTTGTTAGCCTAAAAAGTTTTGAACCTTTTTAGAAAATTAATTTTTGAGATGAACAGCTAATATCTATACCTTTTCAAGTATAATATGGGAATACACAAGTTTAATATGAGAATAATCAAGTTCAATATGAGAATAAGCAAGTTTAATATGAGAATAAGCAAGTTCAATATAGGAATAAGTAAGTTCAAGTTCATTTTGTTTATTCCCATATTGAACTTGAAAAGGTTTAGAGCAGTGTTTTCCAACCTTTTTCTGAGTTAGGATATATTTTTTTGTTAGAAAAATCCAAGGCACATCACGAACTAAAAATAATAGTCAAGGAAATCCATTGACAAGTTAAAAGGCGAAGATCCATCAATGGTGCTCGAAATATTAAAATCGATTAATAAGTTTTGAACGAAGTCTCACTCAGTGCCAGAGGAACTCGGCGAAAAATTGTTAAGAAATATCCTCATTCACAATCCTAGACTCAACTTCATTAATGATTTGTCTATAACAAGAAGAAAAGCGGCCCACGTGTGGGAAATGTTTAATGAAAATATGCAATTAACCTTATGTGAGAAAATTGAAATATAACGAGTTCTCATAGATAATAAAGTTCCAAAGCAGAGGAATAGATAGAACCTAGGGTTTTGATGCAAAAATATATTAAATCAAGGATTGTGCGCCCTTTTTTTGAATTTTGAATATATTACAAGTAGTAACGATTGGTTTGTGATTGGTAGAATTTATAAATGTATAGTATATATAAATAATAAATTCTGCCAAATATTAACAAGTTGGCAACAAGAAAAGTACAGAAGGATAGCAACCAGTTGTTTTTCCAAATTTTTCCTTTCCCTCAATCCATGTATTTTATGTATTTTTCCAACGTTCAAATTATCCTGCGGGCCTAATTGAACCTCCTTGTGGGCCTGTTTCACTGCTATTATATCAGCTTTAGAAGCTCAACAACTCAACTTCCTGACAATATATGTAATTGAGATTGTTGACAATTTTTTTTTAAAAAAAAGATCATATTTGTTTTAATTATATTATTACATCATCCAAACGTTAAAAGTGTTACTTGCTTTTCAGACTATTACATGTACAATATATAATTTTCTACCTTGCTTTAATTTCCTTTATAGTTTGTTTGTTGTTCTGTTTTTGTTTTTTTTTTGTTTTAAAGTTAGAAAATCAACTTTATTTTGATGTTTTATATAAAAGATGACAAGAAATGGATTTAAGAAAAGTAGCTGCGGTACCTGTGTATAAAAAAACAACAACAAAACAATATAGAAAATAGTGCTTTACCATATATTTCAAATATAAAAAAATCCACTTAACATGTCCACTTCAGAAACACAGATTGAACAAAACAAATGACGTAACAATGTTGTTATAAGTGTGGAGAGAATCTTGAAATTGTTTTTTAGAAACACTATTTATGTTTAGAAGTGTTTTACTAACAGGAATACACAAATATAACGCTTTTTTTGACAGTTGCAATAATTCTTTTGAGGGGGGGGAAAAAACCACTTTTCACCTCTGAACAGTATTAAATTCGACAGTTATGACTGAATAAAATGAATTCATGAACGATTTTTTAATGATGTTAAAGAGAAGATATTTTTCCTTGAAAACATTTTTTGGGAAATTTTGACTCTGACCAAACTAAAGATTTCTCTTCTTGACCTAATACATAAAAGGTAATAATAACACAGCATGAATAAAAAAAATTAATACTGACAAAGTTTTAAAACTTTCAATCTCAGTATTTTTTAACTCTTATCAAAGTGATGAGCTGTATGTCAATTTGAATGAGAACAGAGCTGATAGCCTGTGTGGAAGACAAGCACATCCAAACTTTTTCTCTATAGCCTCAATCTCTCTTTTTTTTGTTTTTAATTTTAATTGCAGTCAGGCTGGACATGCTCACTTTCCACTGTGGTATATCGTGGAAATGGGATCAATTTCAAAATAGCTTTAGTGTACCAAGGATAGAGTTCCACATTAAATCAATAAAGCATAGCTTTAAACCATCGTTTTATTTTTGTAAAATCAGTAAATAACTCCAGCTTTTGAAGAGTTTTGTCTTTTTTAATAACTACTGAGCAGTATGAGTCTCTTATCCGGTTAAGGGGCTATCAGTAGGAATGTAAATAATATGCAAATCGGGCATGTAAGAATCAAAGAAAGAGAAAATCATCAACCTGGCCACTCTGACAATTTGATGAATGTTGAGAGGAAAGCAGCTTGAGCTGTCTTGACGTTTTACTGAGCTACAAGCTGCTATTCTCCATTATATATATACATATACAAATGAAGACATCAATGATAAATAATAATATTATGTATACTATAGATGAAAGGCAGAAAATTAACTCAAATTAATATCAGGAAATTATAGATTTTTAACTAATAATTAATTATACGAGGACTTGAGACCTTTTTGTTTACATTTTATTTGCTTTTTTAACCTTAGTGCATGTAGGTTCATGTGATATCTTTACTATCAGGTAGATGTTCTCCCCTCAGTAGTAATAAAGGAAAAATGATGACAGCTTTGGAAAACAAAAAGACCTGTTTGAAGAGCCAACTCCACAAAGTCTCGCACGCGGCGTTTTGCATATTATTTACATTCCTAATCATAATAACCCCCATTTATTTAGAAGAAGCAAAGTTCCTTCCACAGCTCATACATACGGCTCACACGATCTCCAACAGTACACAATATAGTATACTGCGGCTAAGTAATTAAAAAAAATTAATTTCTTTGTTCCTCCCTTGCTTCGGGAACTTGTAAATAAAGTGTAATTTAGTATCATGAAATTTGTGTAATATGCCTCTGCGTCGAATCAAGGAAATCCATTTTAGTAGAAAGAGAAATTCCACGAAGTAATTTATTTTACTAAGATATATTGATAGTTTTATAAATTGATGCAAACTGAGGCAATAAAGTAAAAAAGAATGGACTTAATTAACTTGATGTAATATAAACCCCGCTAATTTGATCTATATTACATGTATACAATTTTTCTTTCATTTAGCTATTACCTCCTACCTCATTTAGCTTTGCTCAATCTAACTTTATAATATACCGTCAGATTTAAATACAGCAATTAAAAATAAACCCTGGTTCAGGCAAATTAAGTATAATTATAACTTTACTTAAATTTTTGTTTATGGTACTAATTTTAAAAACTTCGTCTGGGTTGATTAAACCTTTTTTCCTCTCCTAAAATATATAATTGAGCATAAAAATATTGATTGACCTTAACAGTATGATTCAAAGCAATTTTTCTACTCAATTTTTGGCAAAATAAGAAAAATTAAATATCTGAATAAATACTATATATGTGTCAAGTCAACAAGAAACCAACTTTATCACAAATATTTCAAAAATGGGTGTGAACTGCATTCATATTCTTGTTGAAGACATTCTCTTTCGTATGTATTAATAGTATATTTCAATTAACTAAATAATGACTCCAATGATTGCAACTTAATTATAGGAGTTGTTGGCTAGACATTCTATTTATCAAACTCCCCTTCCAAAGATCCATACATATTTAAGATCACCACAATGTGGCATTGACAAATGATAACTGAGAATGTGACAAACGACTGTATTCAAGGACACGCCCAAGTACACGTACTCGTAACCATTTATAACCATGTACTCCTTAGATATTGTAACTATATAAAGTCCAAGAGGGATAATAATAAAGTCAGATGTAAACCAACGCTACTCTCACTTACTGTCGTATCCGTATCCAACAGGAGTAAAAAAATACCGGCCACAATCAAGAAACAAAACATCTGGTATTTCTGACTATGTAGTTACTATTACTATGATTCATCATGGTGAGTATGATAGCGGATGTAGTTGATTCTTAATAGTTCTTAAATAGATGAACTGGTTTTAGGCAACTGTAACTAAATACATCTCTGGAGCTATGAAAAAGATAGACTTTCTTTCAGGGACCATATAGGGTCCATGTGCAGTCAACACATTTATCCTAATGCTCTATTGAATAGACAACAATCCTTTCTTTCTTGATTAAAAGTTATATTTTAGCAAAAGCTGTGTGCACAATAGGTCTTAAAATGACTCCAAAATATTTGACCGTTATATTTATGAAGTAAAAAAAGCTAAAGTGAATTTTCACCTTTTCAATATTTACAAAAACAAACTTACTTTTTTGTTGACTTGACATATATATATATATATATATATATACATATACTATAAAAACCTAGTAAGTGTATTAAAAAAATTAAAATTGTTAAAATAATTATTTTGTTTGCAAAAACTTTATAACTAAATGCATAATACTAATAGTTAAATATTCATACAAATTAATAATAACCGTAAATTGATCTAAAAATACTCAAAGGCTCTTAAAATACAATTATTTATTTCAACAAAATTACTGGTAAGTTTTGCCCTATGGGGAATTTTCCCAGAACCCTTCAAACTTTTCCTTATGAATGAACTTCAACAATAATAATTAATCCTTTGCTCGTAAGTTTTCAAGCCACTTTCATAAGACTTTTTCAAACCAAAGAAGAAGTTTTTAAAGTGTGCGAAAGTGTAAGTTTAAAAGTACCTCAGCACTCATCTAAACAAATAATAATAATTAATTAGACATAATATTTAGAGCGGCTTACTTTTCATATTCGTCTTTCTGGAGTAGATTGGGTGCATTTTGAATGAGCCATTCCTTGGAATACTCGGAGTTGTGACCATCGTTCCCTATAAAAGAGATAAGCGTTCAGTTGAAAGGAGCTACATACAATTCAGGGCTATCTAGTCCCGTTTACGTACATGAATAGTGTTGTTCAAGAAAACGACTCATAAATTAATATTTCGACATTATCTTAATGGATCTTTATTATTCATTTCTATTTTTGACATGAGCAAAGTCATGCATTCAATAATATTTATCTGATTATTATTGTACAAAAGGTAGAAAGAAAGCAAAAAAAAAAATCAAAATATGACAAAATGTGTGTACTGAATTAAAAAAAAATAAGAACACACACACACAAAGAAAAAGTGAACTAGACAACTGCTGTTTTTTTACGGTTTGACCATTCATAAGCAAATGTTATGCGAATAAAATCAGTATCAAATCATGAACAATGTATGCTCGTGTTGTTTGGCATACGGGGTTCTAGAGTGCTACTGACGCCTTTAAAATGGTACTATATAAATTCAATTGGTATTGGAATCAGTACTCTCCATATCATTACGTCAAACAAATATTTGACCGGCCCATGATGTACCTAACATAATTATAATAATAATAATATCAAAATGATCTTTAATTAAAAAAAAATGCCATCAAATTTCAAATTTCTTGCATGGGATTGAATCCCCTAAAAACAGAAATAACTTTAATGCACTTTGATTTCAAAAATTTAAGGGTATCTGAGAGGGGTCCAAGGCGGCCAGTTTTGCTCTTTTATTGATGAAAGTTATAAGACAAAAGAACACACAAACCTATTTGATACAAATAAAAAAAATGGTTAGAAAATAGCTTAAATTACTATCATATTCAACGTCATTTGATGCAAAATCATATTTTGAACAGATCTCAAACACCTTTGATTTTCAAAAGCAAAATGTTTGTTTGTTTGTTCGCTTTCTAGAGGCCTTTCCAACCATTAAATCCCATTATTTGCTTATATATATTGCTTATTATATCAAAGCTTTAAAATTGAGACAGGACTAAGACATCATCTGAAAATGGCATATTTTGACTCAAAAATGTTGCTTTTGTCATATTTAAACTGCAAGTTCTCTGCAAAAAAAAAAAAAAAATTGCATAATGGGTCTGTAATTTTACAAATGGTGTTTTCTTTATGCTGTCGAGCAGAAAAGCACATAGTTCTAATTCAGGGGCGTCAAACTTATTTCACATTGCAGGCCACATACGACTCCTAGGTAAACGTCGCGGGCCAGACCATTAAAATTATACATTATAGCATACTGATCTATAAACAACCACAATATCATGTCTTTCCATTACTTGAATTTAAAGAAGAACAAGGATATTGTTAAATTACACTAAAAAGGTAATGAACAACACTTTTACAAAACATTTCACAAAATTGCAGAAACTTTAAGTAACTAGAAAATCGAAAATGATAATAATGAACTTTACACGAGATTACAAGATGAGACTTATAAAGAAAGACTCAACTGCGTTCCTAGCGGATAGTTCATGAATTACATTTAATTAAAAAAATTTAATCCATGTCTTTTATGTATTTTTTCAACTTTCAAATTATCCTGCGAGCCTGATTGAACCTCCATGCGGGCCGTATGTTTGACACCCCTGCTCTAATTCATTTATCTGCATATGTGTACTGACATGACTAATTAATATTTCCTGCTCTTTACATTAATAATTGATTAATGATCAAAAGTCTAAATATACATTTTAAATTGAAATTCGTACTGAATGACTTTAAAAATTAAGATAGCTTATTAAGTCCCTCCCTCGATTTGTATGTATCTCTTAATAGCTAAATCATTAAGATACGCCCTTACATACATTGAATTGATAGAGCATCCTCCTTTTCTTCAAAACCCAAGGGCTCCACGTCAGATTTCAAATCAAGGATATTCGTGTTTCTTTGATGCGTTGCACTATTATACATGAGTGGGGATCTGAAAGCATTCAATATGTTAATAAAATATTATTTCGTATGTTTGTTTATAAAAAAAAATATTTTGTGTGTACATTGGCACTGAATTATACAGCAATGGCGTACCCAATGTACTCACCTCTACTTATAAGAATATATAAATCGGATCTTTTAGATGCAGGTATTCAGGTGCAATAAATTAAATATGCATACATGTACTTAAATTGAGTGTCTTTTTTTCCCCTTTCCTTCTCTCTCCATCTGAGAATGAATGTGAGAGTGTTAACACGGAGCTAATGTTGTATTATTATTATTAAAATTTAAACAGTTTATGATCGATGGAAGAAGAAATATTAATATGCTAAATATTTGCTATTTAATTATTTAAAATCACAGATGGCACACATTTGCATGGCCCATCAGTCTAAACAAATGGTAATTTCAGAGTTTTTAAAGAAAGCAATGTTATTATAAACTATTTTTCATTTTATTTTTATAAATATGATTAAAAGTAATTTTATTTTAATTTTGTATATATTTTATACAGTTTATTTTGACGCTCATGTGTTCTTTTGTCCCCTATTTTTCACACTATGCCTGTTTAAAAAAAGCAAAAAGCAAAATTGATTTAACCCTCGTATTATCATCAAATATTACTAACACATTTTACCCTTGGGGTCAATTTGACCCCAGGTATATTTGCCTCCAGAAAATGATTTACAGAAAATTGTTGACCAAGTTTTTGTGTCAGGCACTTTGTTTATTTGTTGAATACATAAATAACCCCTTGATAATGAAATCTATCAGTGAGTTTACCTGCCCTCTAGCGCCATCATCAGGCAAAACTTTTAAATTAGAATTAATTTATCTTGAAAATATTACTATCACTTTTTACCCTTGGGGTCAATTTGACCCCAGGTATATTTGCCTCCAGAAAATGATTTACAGAAAATTGTTTCCCCCCATTATGTATCAACTCAAAAGTATCAACTCTGCACCTACAGGACTGGGGATGTTAGGTCACACACACACAGACAGACAAGTTTTACACAGCTAAAACAGCTTGGGGTCAAATTGACCCCAAAGGAACACCGATGCGTGGAATATGCGTTCAGCACATTGAAAAAATATTATCATGATAATTGTACGCTTAATCAGTTGTCCCCATCAAATTAGGAAAAGTCATGAAATATGGAGCAAAAAAAAATGAAGCCAATTATTGTTTTTTGAATGATAAACATTGATTGGGGTCAAATTGACCCCAAGGATAATAGGAGGGTTAAGAGGTCATCTGCACACAGCGGTCTTTTTTTTTTGACAATTTAAATTGTTTGAATATTAGCAAAAGACTGAATTTATATGAATTTTAATTGGGATGTGAATGTTCTGAGGGTTCATTTGATACAAAATTGGAAAATATTGAGAGCCCCTGTCTGCGACTGACTGTTGAAAACAAGGTTAATTATTATAATTTTAGTTTGTAGATTAATACATATTATAAAACAATGAGATCAAAGTACTTTACCCTTTCCTTTAAATTTATTTTGTATGATAATTTAAATGACTGGAGAGTCATCGTGCACTTTTTACTGAAGGGGAACTTTCTGCAAAACGGTAATTTTCATCCCAAAAGAGCCATTTTTGCACTTTAAAAAAATTTCCCTCTATTTTGCTCATAGTAGTAGATACAATTGCGCTTACAAATCAATTTGAGTAGGGTCAAATACCAATTAGCTCAAAGATAAACATGACGTTATAAAAGAATAAGTTTCGTCAAAAACTTTCCTTTACTATTTTAGCTAATTTCTCATTTTAAAAATCAATAGGATTCGATGAGTCTTCAACAGGCACATCTATTAATAGCTTTTAATTGATTATAATAATTTGTAACATTTGATGTGATTAACATTTTTTGTAAAAGTTTTAATACATAGGCACACATACATTTAGAATAATTCTTCAATTTATATTTTTGCAATCATTTATCTGATATAAATGATGCATTTTTTTATATAAATTTAATTTTAGTAATAATGTAGATATACAAACTAATTGTATTGATCTTTGAAACTAAATGGGTAGAAGCCATATCTCAAACAATATATCTATTTCTTTATACACATATATATATGAACTGATTTTAGGTAATGTGTTGTGTCGACTTGAGACAACACTTAAATTGTAACTAGAAGGTATGAGACTTTTGTTAAGAAAAAATGCAATTTTATGATTAACTAAGGAAAAACACTTGGCTCTCTTGCTCTCTTTTTAAATTACGTTCATTCTTTATTATACTGTTGAAGGAAAAGTATCGACCTCAAAAGAAGGAATTAAAAGATTCTAATTAAATATAATTTGTAGATTTTTATTAAATATAAATGGTATCAATATATAATTATAATATTTTTCTTCAAAAATATTACTTAAATATTGAAGTTTCTCCTCACTTTAGCAGTAATTTCTCTCCTTATATTATAAACAGCTGATATTGACAAAGATACTAACTGAATAGCACCATACGTCTCACTCCTGCCTTTTCATTACAATTTCCAAAAGTCCAAAACCCTAGTTATAACTAGACATGAGCAAAATGTTGAGATGATGTTGAGTTTAAGGAAGGAAAGAAAAATATCAGTTGGTACGACTGATTTGATATTCAGTATCAATTGAGTCTTATCTGTATTCACGACGAGCTTTTCGGGATAAACAAAAACACACTGTATTCTCCCTTCAGCTGATTTTCATCAATTGACTCTTTTGATTGAAAGCAGCTGACTCTACGTGTTATGAGCTCACACAGGGTATTATTATTATTTATGATTTTGATGCATAAAAAATATATATTAAATCAAGGATTGCCCGCTCTTTTTTTGAATTTTGAATATATTACAATTAGTAACGATTGGTTTGTGATCGGTAGAATTTATAAATATTTAGTATATCTAAATAATAAATTCTGCCAAATATTAACAAGTTGGCAACAAGGAAAATACAGAAGGGGTGCTACCAGTTGTTTTTCCAAATGTTTCCTTTCCCTTTTGTCAATCGAGGTTGCGAGTGGACAAAAAAGCTCGACGTGATTGTTGAAACAAGAGCAAGCTACAATTATATCTAGTTTGATTTCTGATTGATTATTGAGAAATTATGCCAAAGTTAGTGTGCCCCTTCTCCTGGATTTGTAGCAATTCAAATTCCCCTCAGTCGTTTCATTTTCTATTATATATTGAGTATTTTTTAATACAGTCAAATAAAACAGAAGTACCAGATAGTCATTGCTGGAGCGGCTACTAATCATGATTTGTATTCATATTTGAGAGTTAAATAATACTTGAAACATTTGTACTTTTTTTTTTGACTGTTAGACAAATATAGTATCTTAAAAGTCAAGATATATGTAACCTTATTGAAATCATCCCGATGTTAAATCCAATATTTACGTATCTGTTTCCATTCAATTCTATTTATAATAATTGTAATCCTTACCGACAATGATCCCTGAGCCAAATATAACTCAAATCAGATTCAAAATCCTTTCCTCTAAGATGAAAAAATCCATTTTTTCTTTCAACACACCATGAGCTTTTAAGTCGTTTTCCTTCAGAGGGAAGCCAAATTGATTTAGGTTCGTAAGCATAAAGTAGCCTTCTAATGGGTAGACGAAGCATCCTTTTGAAAGAAAACAAACTGAGCAAAGAGTCTAAATGAAACTGAGCCCTTATTTTTATTTTTTTGTTTTTGTTTTTAAGAATGATCCATCAATACCTGGATTCAAAATGGATGTTGCAGCCTTGTTAACGGGTTGTTGTAAATGGCTACATAGGTACTTATATGGTACGAATGTTAATTACAGAAGTAAACCCTTTCATATTGAATGTAAGTAAATATGATATACATCAAATCATTAATTGTCTTTTATGGATATGAAGAAATGAGTATCATGTGAGGAAGGGACACAGGTAACACAAATGTATTTACTCATTAAAAAATATTTTTGGAAAAAACTTGTTTTATTCCGTGACAAAAAATGATATCTTTGTAATAATAGTAATAATGTATGATAGTTCGTTCTACATATTTATGAGATAAAGTTCCATTTCAGATTTTAACATTCTGTCAAATATATATTGAGATATATATATGTAGATTAATATAGCATATAGTTTGACCGAGCATCACGGTTAGGCAGAAGAACTTAGGGGCAAGGACAGGGTTGTCTAAGGACTATTTGACCCATAAAAGGACATAAACTATGTTTTGTTGGGCTTTTGAGGTTGCTTGAGGTCTTTGAAGGCGGATTTGTAGGCAAAAATGTGATTTGAATGCTTAAATGGCCGAATTTGAGGTTGTCGATGAAGTCAAGAGTTTCAGGAAATGATCAATTTGGGGGTAATGGAGAACATTAGAGATTACTGAAGGCTGTTTTAATGCTCCCACCAATTTTAATTCAATGCGAAATTAAAAGTAATAAAACTGCAGCCTGCAGATACCCCCTTTTAAGGGTAGTTTACCCATAACTGGGCCTGACAAGAAGATATGAATAATTAAGTGAAGAGGGATAGAAGTAGGGCCACAGCAATTTATTGGTAAGCTAATTAAATTGGCCGATTTTTAGCAGTTTTATATAATATTAATTGATAATCGATCAAAATTGACGATTATTACAAATATTTTACTTCTCTAAAAAACAAACTTCTAATTCTTTTAATAAAAAAAGATGAAATCCACAATTTAAAAAGATTTTTATATTAGGACGTCACTGATTGCAATCCCCAGACAGGCTACAAATCAGAATTAGCATCAATAGTCAAAAATCCTAAGGGGGAATAAGTGTAATAAAAGTTATTCAATTTTGCATGCTATTTTCAAATCTTGGATTTTTTGTCCTAAAGACCGACAGTTTTCGAGGATCAGACCCTATTTATATAGCTTTTATGTCCCATTTTCCAACTACAATTTCAATTTAAGTCTAGAAGGGTATTCATTTAGCGAATTAAAAAATGATGATTTGCTAGTGTAAGAAGAGTCCATCATATTGTACATTGATATCCTACCGAGAGTATCAAAATTACATGCTGTGCAATTTTTCTTGAGTAATTGGCTATATATCACAAAGAAGTACACCACAGATTCGCAAAATTAAAGATGAATACACTCTGAAATATTCATTGTAACTTTTTTGGGACTGCACAACATTTCTCTAAACTGCATTTGAGTCATCATCTTTCAGACATTTCGAAAAAAAAAACCCCGAAAAATTCGAATATAACTCTGCACAAAGTGACTGTACGTATTTCAAACACACTAAAGAATATTTTGACATGAAATTACGCACAAATATCAGTGATACCATCAGTACCAATTATATCAAGTAATGCCGTGATGCAACAAAAGCAATATATTATATCAATTTTAAATTCTTACCCACACTAAACTGATCTTTTCAAAACCTTTAAAAGTTAGTCACACTTAAGAGGGATTTTGATCCCTGCATTCTGTACCCCGCGTTACAATTCCAAATGATAATATCTCAACTTGGAAATTTATTGTGAAAATCTGATAAAATTAGACTCTTCATTTTTAGGAAGGTGTCGTTTGGTTTTAAGTAAAGTTATAGGCAATTTTAAAACGTTTAAATTTTGTTAGATGGATTATGTTGTTGTTGTTGTTTTTTGCGTTTTGTGGGAGTTTTTGCAAGTTTTTTAATGGAATTTTATTTATGTTTTTTTTTCTTCAAATATATGTACATTTTTTAATATAATTTTTATTATCATGGTTATGATTTGTTTAACTGCTTTGTTGTATGCGACTGTGTCCTATTTTTTCTGTATGCATAATATACAGCTTCTTTAGATTAATAAAGAAAAATAAAAGTGTTTTATTACTTAATAATCAAAAAACTAAATATGGCTTTCATTTTAAACTAATCTTCAAGACTCTGGCAATCAATTTAATCTAAAATATGCGCCATTCCTTTAAATTGTTCTAATTTTCCTCGATTTTTTTTTGAAGACCAATGGTTGTTTAGTGACAAAAGACTAAAAAAAAAAACCTGCATAAAATCTCAGACATGTCCTCATTACCAATCAATAAAATAAAATTGAATTCACAACTTAAAATTTTTTTAGAAGAAGTAAATACTCTGCTTTGCTTCATTGATGAGGAAAATTGTGGAGCGGCAGAAGTGACCATGCCCCCGATATCATTTGATTATTTTTACAGGGATATTTTTTTTTAAAAATCAACTGATCCATCGGCTAACTGCCTTGGTTGCATTGCCAAGCAATTAATTTAAAAATTAAAATATTTTTTTAAATTTTTGTATCTCAATATAATTTTGATTCCATAAAAAATCTTGGTATATTTTTTAGGATCTCTATCCCTTCAAGTCATGCCTTTGTCTCTACTTTTCAAAGTCTTGATCTTGATCTCTGTGTCTTGGTGTAAGATAGTCTTAACCAGAGCACCACTATAAACTAATTTAATAAGCCTTTCCTATGTTGATACCTGGCTAAAATATAAGGCAGAGAAAATTCTAATGTACATCTGTACTAACGAAGCACTTGTGTCAATAAGTCAATAATATTTGAAAAAATATCAATATCTCATTTCTACATTCTGTACAAATGTCAATATAACTAACATGAATAAAATAAATTATTCTGGGAATTTTATTTTGAGCGCTGCTAATAAAATAAAGTATGTCCCAATATCTTTTTTTCCCCGTTATAAATAGAAAGAATAGGGGGGGGGGGTACAACCTTTTACCTTTTGGTATAATGTCTCTGAGCCAGTTAGATGCATCAAAATAGAATGTAAAGTACATAAATTTGCCAGTAAATTTGATACAAATTTCATTTGAATGAATCCAGTCAAACGCGGCAAATGTTTCCGTAACGCGGAACAGAACTGCAAAAAAATTTGAAAAAATCCAGCTCAAGTAAGAAATAATAAAAACTAGACCTAAAAAACTATTTTTGTGCGTAATAAACTGCTCAACTTTTCAAGGTGCTGAATTAATTATAATGAATTTTCAATTTATAAATGTTGCACATCAATATATTCTAAGATTTTTACTATATATGGATGACTGATCAGTATTATGTATAAAGAGATCGACCCATTCCACATCCGTGAGGTCATTCATTCTTTTTCAGTAGCCTTATTCAGGGCCTTGCTGTAGATATAAGAAGAAGAATAAACAATATGTGGACTATGGGCTCTCTTGACGTCCTTCATTTTTGTGCAAATATGACTTTTAAACTGAGTTGAAACAAGAACCCTCCGCTCCAAAGGCGTCCATGCTTCTTTGTACTGAACGTTTTCACGGTCTATATCTGTACCCTTTGCACTTTAACAAATTACATCAAATGATAGTAAAATAATTAGTCATATAAATAATATATGTATATGTAGTGACAGTCTTTCTGCCATACAAAGTTTAGATACTAGACCGGGAGACATTTTGACGGCAGAAATCGCAGACTGCAGGAACCTTCTGGAAATAGCCAACTGCTATATAACTTTGGGATGGGTAAGAGGTCATAGCAACTTCACCGGTAATGAATATGCCGATATGCTGGCTAAAGAGGGGGCTCGTGGTGGTATACCAGTCTCAGTCCACCCTTCTACTTGTCAAGTGAAGAATGCTCTGAGGCGGGAGACTTTGTTTAAATGGAGGACTACTTGGCTGGCGATGAGCAATTGTCGACAAACAAAGAACTTCATTTCTGAGCCATATGTTGGAAGAAAGCTATTTACCTTCAAGAAACATCAAGTGACCAAAATAGTGGGACTAATCACAGGGCACATCAGTTTGAAGAGGCATCTTCATAAAATGGGAATGACAAATGACCCATTCTGTAGGCTTTGTGAGGAGGGAGAGGAGACTCCCATTCATCTTATACAAGAGTGTCCTCGACTTGCACAAGGGATGGACGAGATCGCCGTGGAGTCGCTGGGAAAAGGAAAAACCCTGGAGGAATATATTTACAAAGTTTTTATGTATTTGTGCAAATTTAAATTATTTTCTATAAATAAAGAAGTTAGCTCCTAGATAGTCTATTACCGGCTGATACCGGATTCAGTTCCGGTGAGGTGGAGATAATCTAGGAGCTAAACAAATATATGTATATTTGAGGTAAAACCATCAAAAATTGAGTTCATTGTACCTCAAAAAAAAAAATGTCATTTAAAAAAACACTTTTCACCCTTAGAAAGTAAAGTTGACAAAACAATGTTTGATTTTTTTTTTTTTTGAGGAATGAGAAATATAAAAAATAATGTGACTTTATGTAGATTTATTAATGTTCGAGAGATAGGGTCTATTTCAACGATTCTCTGGTCTCTCCTTCGTAAACGTCTTTAATTTTTGAACAATAAATATTCATTAAAAGACAAATTGTATTAGTTTGTAATACAAAGCCTAGTTTATAAAAGTTACTATTTAATTTGGACTAAAAAGGAAATGAAATAATTGAATTGATACCCCCATGATTTTATGCATTTAATATTAAATGCCCGGAAAATAAATGTTATTTAATCAACAAGGCATTATTGTACAGAGTATAAAATTGCGAAATAAACTAAAAGTCATACATAATTTATTGGTAGATTTGACCATTAAATCCATCTGTTCACCACATAGTATTTGTAATAACAAATACAAAAATGTGTTTCTATGTGTTTTTAGCTTTTTGTGTGTATGCTTGACATAGTAGTATATATAAAAAAATTATATTATGTCAAAAGACTTGGGCTCGAATTAAATTCATAGAGAAGAATAGATTGTTTTATAATAAATATGTACATTTGTTCAATGAATTGAACATATAATAATCTAATTAGTATACATTTTTTTTGTGTGTAAATTAGTTGCAGTGGATAATTATATGTATACGAATAGGACCTAGAATTTGTTTTTTTTTTTGTTTTTTTCATGATAATTAAGTACGAATGTTGACACACTATGAGAGTTAATTACAATTGCTCATCTGGATATTTCATTCATTGTTGCACACTTAGTAAAAGAACAAGTCTCATTATGACATTATGAAAGTCATATGGGTTTTATTTGATATTTTTTTTTTTTTGAGTTCGAATCATGATTTATTTAAAATGTTTTGACTTTTTTCTTTTAGCTTTTAAACTATGATAAGTAGCGTTCGGTTGCTCCATTTATGAGATGAGTTTTTTTTTTTTGAGTCCTTCACTATAATATTCTTTTATATACATATATATAAAGGAAAAACTATTTGCAAAATACCAGATGTTTCCTGTCATTTTTGACATGGTACTGACGCTTTGTCCCTTAAATATTTCGATGATTTATTATATAGTTAATACCATCTGGGTACAATGTACTAATTTGTGCTAAATTTTCTCAATCTCTCTTACATCAAATATAATGTTTCTACCCATTAACGTTGCTGATTAAATAAATAAATTACGCAACGATGGTTAGTTATGACTGCTTACAATAGATATATGTACAAATAATAAAAATGTAAAGAACACAGCCACAGCATGTGGTATCCATGTTACTAGAGTAAAAACTAAATTTCCTCTTTTTTACATTTCATAAGCTTAAGAGTTCGAATATCATCACCTTGCATGGCTTCATAACTTTCATACGAGAGAGCAGGGCACCTGTTAATGAGTAGGAATGTAAATAATATGCAAATCGGGCTTGTAATAAAAAAAAAAGAGAAAATCAACCTGGCAGCCCTTACAATTTAATGAATGTTGAGGGGGGAAGCAGCTTGAGCTGTCATGACGTTTTACTGAGCTACAAGCTGCTATTTTCCTTTATATATGTATACAAATGAAAACATCAAACCACAAACATTACAATACGTTACTCCAGATTCATTATTATATTCACAAATATCATTAACTCAATCATTCTCCTCAATGAATGATATCCATTTTTTAATTTTTCCTTTGTTCCTCACCATGATATAATCTTTGCAGACTGTTCTTTTCTTGTAAAACATTATGTTGAGGTAAAGTTGATGTTACCTTCTTAAGGGAAAAAAAAGTGATAACAGCTTCGGAAAACAAAAAGACCTGTTTGAAGAGTCAATTCCACTTTTTTATTACATGCCCGATTTGCATATGATTTACATTCCTATTAATGGGGTGGTCTGCACTCTTCCATGCATCCATTTACTCAGGTGAGCGATAAATGGCCCATAACCAGTGTAGAAGGCTTGAACAAGTAATGTCATATCCTCAGGACGAAGTTTGACAGGCCTTGGCTTAGGTTCTTTTAGCATCACATGTGTTTGTTTCATATGTTGATTATATTCAGTGAATCGCTTGCACCATCTTTTATGGAAGAAATCATTTATTTTTAATGTCTTAATGTAGCTGAGAGGCACACCAATACCCTTATGGCTATGGCTCCCAATGCCACTTGTCGCAAGATAGTCTGCAAATTCACTACCATTTGTGTCGTTGTGACCTACCTTTGCACCATTTAATGCATATATTCTTATCTTTTTTTCCTCCATTTAGAATTTCTTTGCACTTCCTTACTTGTGGTAAGTGGATTAAGAATAGATTGCGAATCAGATGGAATTACAATTGTTTTTATTGTTTAGAGGATCTTCCATCGATTGTGTGATGGCGAAAACCTCAGCTTGAAAGACTAATGCTTCATTATTCAAAGCTGCATATGAATGATTAATTGATAAATCACCCATAGTAATGGCCCATCCAGCTCCAGTATTACCTTCTTCATCTTTAGATCCGTCTGTGTAGATGATTGTTAGGAATGTAAATAATATGCAAATGGGGTTTGTAAAATAAAAAGAAAGAGAAAATCAACAACCTGATAACTCTGACAATTTGATGAATGTTGAGAGGGAAGCAGCTTGAGCTGTCATGACGTTGTACTGAGCTACAAGCTGCTATTCTCCTCTATATACATATACAAATGAAGACATCAATAATAAATAATAACATTATGTATGTATACTATTGATGAGAGGCAGAAAATTAACTGAAATTAATGTCAGAAAATTATGTATACTTAGCATACAAGTCGTAAACTAACAATTATTAAGAGAACATGAGCCCTTTTGAAACATTGTATTTGCTATTGTAGATGTTCTCCCCTCAGTAATAAAGGAAAAATGATAACAGCTTTGGAAAACACAAAAATTCTGTTCGAAGAGCCAACTTTACAAAATCTCGCGCGTGGCATTTTGCATATTATTTACATTCCAAATAATTGTGTCGGGGTTGACAATTGAAGAGCTTCCCTTCTATGTAATCACTTTGTAATTACTTGAACGCAATTATATAATAATATTAATAATAATGTAGTGTGGACATTCGTTTATAGTGAACATTTATATGAATCCCCTGCTCTTTTAAAACTGCTCCATCTACGAGGGATACTTTTGTTCCTACCTCTTATTACTTTCCCTCTAAAAGTCACTGTTTATAGTCAATTCAAAGAAAATTAAAAAGAAAATGATGGTATCTTGTTATTTGACTAGTAACACATAGGTTCCATTAATAAATACATGAAATACAATCCTTTACTTGCTAAAATTGATAATTAACTAATATTAGGTAATTCACTTACTCTAGAACTTATGAATTATTTTGGATACACAGTCTCTGCATGGGACGAATTTCCCTTACAACAGACAGATTTTGTGGACTCCTTGAGATTTGACATACGTCATTTAAAGCCTATGAAACAGTAATACTACAATATTTGGTCATTAATTGTAGATGAAGCGTCTAAAAATGGCCCTTTTTGCCTCAAGAACGGATATTAAAAAAAATTTAAGACTCTCATTTAGTTTTTACATATGACGGAAGAAATATTTTTTCATATTTAAAGAGACATTTTTCCAATAGTTTTTTTTATGTTTTCAGGTAGAAAAAAACAAAAAACAATAGAGCATGGTAAAAAAAATCATTTTTCACTAAAATGACACACTCTAATGAAGTGTTTTTCAACATGTGACTACTGTCTGATGTATTATGTACCTTTGAAAAACGAGAAAAAAGTAAAAGAAAACAGAGGGAAACAAATTCTCAGAAATAGATTTTTGCCTCAAGAATGATGTTTTACACTATATCAGTTTCTTTTCTTCCAAGGACAGAGCTGCTCAAAAACTTACAGCAAATAGAAAATAACTATTTACCGTTATTCTGTAGAGTTTCACCTATCAAAAATATGACTTGTTCCTCAAAAAAGGTTGGTTAACACTGTTCTATCCATGTGCACAAGTACATATTATGTTCACTAAAAAGAAATCCATTATTTTTGCAATAGATGGCTTTAGCGAATCTCGCGTTGTAAAAGTGTGATTATATTACGCTAGATGGCGTTAGAAAGATGAACTTTTGTACTAAACAAACTCAGATTTGCAGGTTTGTGAAAACCTGACTCAATAGGTTTTGAGTTTACGCCAAATATGTACACGAGCAAGGAGTCCAAAATACGCTTTATTCTACAAATTATCTTCGATGAAGGCGAAAACGCAGATCAGACAGCTGAAAATGTGAATAGTGTTTATGGTCCTTATACTGTAGGAGCCAATAATCATGCACAGTTTTGGTTTCGTCGATTGTGTTCCCGTAAATTTGATGTCAAAGATGCACCACGCGGTGAAAGGCCAATTGTTCGAAAATGTCGATAAAATACGGCAAAAACTCTTAATTCGAGCCCGTACTGTCAACAATTGGACCGGTTGAAGGAAGAAATCACCCAGAAGACCCCAGTTTTGGCCAACAGGAGAGGAATTGTGTTTCATCAGGACAACACCAGGCCACAAACATCGATGGTCACTCGCCAGGAGTTACAAGAGCTTGGTTGGGAGGTTCTTATGCATCGACCTTAGAGTCCAGACCTCGCAGCATCAAGTGATTATCACCTGTTCTTGTCCATGGAAAATGATTAGGATGGTAAAAATGTCACCTCAAGAGAAGCTTGTAAAAATCGACTGTTCAAGTTTTTTCGCCGATAGGGAAAAGAGGCATAGAAATGAAACTACCTTCAAAATGGCAACAAGTTATCAAACAAAACGGTGCATATTTAACCTAAAATGGATGACTATTCTAACTATGCTAAATAAAGCCTTCAATTTCATGTAAAAAAAGTGGATTTCTTTTTACTATATACATATAGACCTACTATTAATGCATGTGCATGCTCCAATTGATCATTAATTGTACTCATGTAAGAATGCTCCTACTAATGAGGAATAAAAGTGTCTTTAATTGTCTAATGCATATATTCGCAATAAAGTAAAAATATATTTCAATTTTGTATTTTTGGTAGACAGACATGATTGAAACGAATGAACCTATAAATATATTTTAAAGAATAATTTTTTTTTAATATGTATATTTTTGAATTTGAGATACTTTGATATTATATATTTTTATAAGAGGAAGAAATGAAAAAAAAAAAAAATAGAGAAAAAAAATATTAATAGTAATAATCTGAAAGTTACAAAAAAAAAGAATAAAAATATTAATTGATAAATAATAATTATAACAAATATAACAAATAGATAATTAAATTATGCAAGGATTTTCCAAAAATGTATAGATAAATAAATAAATAAATAAATAAGAAGAAACAATCGACAATGAGGTTTGTAAAATTGTAGGGTATTTATTAAGATGGAACTGAACAACATTTAATAATTTGGAAAGTCGCGGGTGGCCCTTGAATAAGGTAAGGGATACATGATTTGAGCTGGGGTGTCCTCCATAAAAGACATGGGCTGGGATGGGGGAGAGGTTTGTTGATTCAACAGGGAGTCCATTCCTCTGGATTGTATATGTTTAAACATTTGATTATTCCAGGATCTCTTTCCAAATCTGTAAATGTATGTATGTATATAGAACATTTGCCGACTCAATTGGGCTGATTCATTCAAGTATTAACAGCAACTAACTTACCTAGGCCGTCCAGCCATGGAGTAACACTTTGTAAGAATACTGACGAAGTTAGGATCTTCGGGCCCTCCTGTGTTTGTCATACAATTGGTAAATCGAGGATCATTTAGCAGTGCCTCTAATTACATGACAAGGAAAGAAAAGAAGAAAATGTATTAATGATTACATATGTTTCAATAGATATGATTTATTTTTTTTGTTATAGGAATAATTAAATAGTTAATCATTCTTATCTGTGCCTTGCAATGAGCTTAAAACTTTGCACAAAATTGTTGAGATTTTAATCCCTTTTTATTATCTTTTTTGCGTGTCATTAAAATCGAATTAAAAACCATGGATAAATCCCAAATCCTGTTTTTTTCGTTAAAT